>CM052196.1:1303261-1523698 GCA_028455805.1 Lasioglossum figueresi | reverse complement strand
ACAGCAATTATTGATAAATTTATTATTTCTTGCTGGTTAATGTTTGTAAAAATTCCATTTTACAGCGATGTCGACAAGCAATCCTTTGACTATCTCACCATCTAATTTTTTAATAAAAGTGGCTAATAGTATTCGAGATACGGAATAACTTTTAAACCATGAACATTCGCACGCGTTAATTTATTCGATACAATTCACAGATAAATTTATTATTTCTGGCTGTTTAATTTTTATAAAAATTCCTTTTGCTAATGACGTTAACGAGCATTCCTTTCACAACCTTGGGGGCGAAGGTTTTGGCGGGAGTGCTCGGTTTTTTCGGGGCCGTGGCTGTCCTTTCGGTCGCTCGGTCGATGCTCCGTTAGTTTAGCTCGAACAATAGGAATCTTTTGTCCTTGAGTTTTGCTTTTAATATAGTATTCTTTAAACTTTTAAACCATGAACATTCATACGTATTAATTTATTCGATACAATTCACAGGTAAATTTATTATTTCTGGCCGTTTAATGTTTATAAAAATTCAATTTTACAGCGATGTCGACAAGCACTCCTTTGGCTATCGGAACATCTAATTTTTTAGTAAAAGTGGCTAATAGTATTCGAGATACGGAATAACTTTTGAATCATGAACATTCGCTCGCGTTAATTTATTCGATACAATTCACAGATAAGTTTATTATTTCTGGCTGTTTAATGTTTATAAAAATTCCATTTTACAGAGATGTCGACAAGCACTTCTTTGGCTATCTGACCAACTAATTTTTTAGTAAAAGTGGCCAATGGTACTCGAGATACGGAATAACTTTTAAACCATGAACATTCGTACGCATTAATTTATTCAACATAATACTATGATAAATTTATTAATTCTAGCTGTTTAATGTTTATGATAATTCATTTTGCCAACGATGTCGACAAGCATTGTGTTTAAAGCCCAACCGTCCATTTCGGCGGCAAACGCATTGCGATTTCAAACGGTAACTCGCAATGTTTGCGGTTTTTAGACGAGAGAATCTCGTCGCGACGCATCGGTGAGACGAATCGGTCTATTTTGATACTATTTTTGACGATGGTGGAACTTTTAGCGATGTGGTATTTCAGATCACTGTAAGTTCCACGTTATCCCCGCGCCCACTCGCGCCCACTTTCACGTCTCGCTGAATAGCACAGGGGCTGGCAGTCTTTAACAATATCTCGTCGGTGACGACACTTTCTTAGAATATTACGTAGTAATTACTTTCATTTTTCCTACATCTACACACTGTCGATTATAAAACAATAATTACAATGGTGAACATTAAGGGAAATAAGAAAGCAATAACAGTGTAATGAAATTATACAATAAAAAGTAATTTTTTTTTCAAACGATTACAGAATTGGTAATGTCAGCATTCTACATTTATTTATTACCTGCGGTACTAAATCTATTTACCTACGCCACTGACGCAGTCTTACGTGGTTCACGAACAAATGTTCTATTTAGGTAGAGAGCGCGGAACCACCAACTGTATCTCGTCGATGGTGGAACTTTTAGCGATGTGGTATTTCAGATCACTGTAAGTTTCACGTTATCCCCGTGCCCACTCGCGCCCACTTCCACGTCTCGCTGAATAGCATAGGGGCTGGCAGTCTTGAACAGTATCTCATCGGTGTTGGGGGCTCTTTCAGTCCCAGAAAGTACGGCGTAAAACGCTCGTAAAATGAGACGTCTGTATGGATCATAAGTCTGTGCACATAAGGTGTCAGGTCTATTCCTATATCTCGTTTGTGAAAAAAGTACGCCTGTGATTTTACTTATCTTCTGTCTGTGATAACGTTCAGATAATTCGTGCAGCAACTCGATGGCGCCACCATTCGGTTCTGATCATTATAACGGACAGACTACTTACTAATCGTTACAAGACTGTTTGTTATTATCTTTTAAGTGTTATTTTTATCTTTTATATAGGTGAAAAATAGGTTTACAACTCGTAGTGCCAAAGCAATATGTTCAACCAAATATAACTTGTATGTCCCTATGTACTCGGTCCCATGGGCTTAACTCAGCCTAGGGATTTTTTGTCTTAATAAATACAATACAGACTACTTACGTAGGACTCGCAGGAAACTTGTGTTGTCCAACAATATGTGGAAGAGATCCTTAAATCACTGGACAAACAAAGCTTTGGGGCACAGCGGTACCCGAACAGCAGATTTCTATTTCCATCGCTTCTTTACCTGAGACAAAACACCTTGGTTCTCCCAATACCAGTTAATCAGACAAATATCTGTATCCATTTGTAGAGCTCGTTCAAATCATTATAATTTGAACGTTAGATATTCCACAAGAAGGTAATAAAGATCGATTTTAGTCACTATTTTAGATGCGTAAGTAACTTTTATGCGTTGCAATTACACATTTTGCTAGTGTCCGGATACTTTTGAATGGTAGTGTATCTCGAATCAATTTTTTTTATGACTTCAGTCCCGATACTTAATGGACAGACCATGTATTTTCCGCTTACGTAGTTTTTCGGCGATACACTTCGCGGAGCGTGAAAATAATAAGAACTATTTTTCAGAGTCATAAATATACCATATGAAGCTATCTTGAATAGTTTTTCTCGACGCTCTCCTCGCTACTATCGAAGAGCTGCAATGTGAACTGGGACGTACTGCAATTTTTCGGCAGCATTTGAAGCAAGAACTGTCGAAATAAGAGATGGGTGGAAACGAGTCGCCGCGTGGCATGAGTTTCATTTACGGTCGAGAGTCGAGCTGCTTCGTATCTAGAGGCCCACGGGGATGCTTCAGCCAGAATGCTTACTAGCTGCCGCTAAATTAGCGCCAGAATTAATCTCCATCCGCTTTCGCATTCTACCCAATTCTCCTGTTCTCTCGACCGGCGTCTCAACGAATACGGTAATTTACACCTTCGCCCCTCCTCCGGTTTCCGCGGTCATATTGCAAAAAACATTAGAACATCTCTCTGTCAGTAATAACTGCTGCCACCATTTCTTACGAGCAAACTGCTTCTAAAACTTCTGAAAATCTTTTACAATAAACGCAGGAGGCACTTTTAAGCTGTTTTTCGACAGAAGAGATCTGGCGTACACTGATTGCCGTAATAACTAGCGGTTCTATTGCTATTTCGCAAGCCTGAAATAATTGATGTGGAATGGACAGCTATTGCGATTTCAGGTGTCTTCTTTTAATACGTTCCGTGCCACGTGTACCGTAAATGTTACACGTTAAACTTTTCATTCAGGCCACGTGTACCGTCGATGGCACACGCTGAAATATTTATTTAATTCGCTAAAAACATATATTCTATAATAAATTTAAGTCCGTAGAATATATATTTCTACTCTAAAAGAATGAGGCGTTATAAAAAATGCAGTATAGAACAAAACACATAAGTAATTAACAATTACATATAATGATTGTTAAAGCATGGAATGCATAAAAAGCGCTTTTTCGTCATTACTCTTCCAGTTTTTTGTCTTGCTATTTCGGTACCGAATTTTTTTACATTTTGTTTATTGGAGGAAGTGCAACGTTATCTAACTACCAACGCTTTGTTCCTTTTGCTTTTTAATTTTATGACGTTTTCTAGAGGTTGTCGAAAACATCAAAACATATAGTGTGATAATCTATCAATCTTTATTCTCTCTTTTCTTAAATATTTTATTCTACTTGTTTTTCACATCTAGCCACTACCATATGACCCATGAATTTAATAAATTACTCATCATATTTACTGTGTTCTTTCAAAGTAATGCACTCTTAGAACGAACAAGTGATATTAGAAATACTAAAATACTTTTACTAAGAACGATTAAATCGGGACCCCGTATTATGTCTTTTACGTTTATTAATAATACTGCGATGTCTCTCGGCGTTCGTGTTAAGAGCATTAAAATAATCTCAACTTTTCTTGAAAGTGATGTTAACTTTTACGACACGAAACGGTCTCCACATGATGACCTGCCAGGACACTTGAGGCCACGATATAGATTCCTCTCCGGTAAAGATCCTCGTAACACGTTACAACCGTTTTCGCTGTAGTCGATTCATTTAACTCCTCTCGCTGATCTTTCTGGCGCTATAGCTCGCTGGTGTATCGCTCGGGAAATCTCTGAGATAACGAGCGGTTCGGAAATTAAAGGACCCTTGACTGGACCTTTCGAGATCGTCAGGAATAATTGAATTTTTCCTAAGGGATTCCTTCGGAACCCGTAGATGTGTGTGTCACGTCTGGTGGTTCAGCCACTAATAATAATTAATAAATTCAATCATGTATAACGCATATATTCTGAATTTCTTTTCATATTTGCTCTACCAATGTTGCACGGGAAATAAAACATCATATATTATAATTAATTACGTTCTTAATTTTCTCTCCCCAGGTCCCGAGTATCCTGTGGGTCTCGTTTTATCCGGGCTCTCTCGGTCCCGACGAAGCCGGTTAATCGAGGTCCTACTGTATTAGGAAAACACAGAAAGGGATTTAATGTGGACATTAGGACGCGTTGGCGTTCGTGGGAACGAAGCAACAGATTATGCGGCAAAACTCGCTGAAGAAAGGATATGGACGATGCAATAACCTTAACAGATATGAAATTGCTCGTAAAACGAGTTTGCAAAGAATGTAAGCCAAATTGATGGTAACACACAAACACGTAGTTACGAGACGGAAAATTGTGCTGCAGAGAAATGGTTTCATCCTTCAAAAAGGGGTTAGTGTGCGAGAAACGTAGATGCACAGTCTTTATTATTCTTGCGTTCTTCAACTGTACAAACGCAAGATGCACAGTAGTGTGTAAGCTACCGTTCACCATAAAAGAGGTTTTCGTCAAATTTTGAAAAAATAATCGCCGTAAACCTTGATACCTATGATATAACATACGTTTCATAAAATGCATACTGCACAAAATGACTTTTTCGTAACTGCTCGCAGTTAAAAAAATATAAACTGCAAATGTAGTTACAAAAAATATAACCTTCTAACTATTTTGTTAAATACAAACAATTGTGTCCGGACACTAGAAATTGCATAAATATTCGGTCCATTCATTTTACTGTACAAATAATGATAGAATTTTAACATATGATTACACTGCGGATTGTTATGCGCAATAAAAACCTCTTGTGTGAATTCTAAGAAATTGCTGTTGAACAAAAATTGATTTCTTAATCATTTTAATAAGTTTAAAATAATACACCGTTGTTCTTACAATCTTCTGTTGTTGCATTCTCTCACGTGATCTATGTATGATATTGTCAACCATGATTGCAATAACCAAGGATTAAACATGATAAAAATAATAAAATGTAAGTATAACAACTTATACAAAACTAACTGTAAGCAACACCGAATAAATACAAAATTTAATCGATATGCTTCTCAATGTTCTCGATTTTGTGCTGAACAATATACTAAGAAAGAAAAGGGAACTGCAGTCTTGTAAGTTAAAAATTCTCCCACGATGATGCACTCGCTTGACGTTAAGTCACCAGGATAATCCTAGATTTACACTCGTCTGGTCCGTCATTCACCCTTGACACAGAGTTGTGCTCGCAGCACGCGAAAACTTGCAAGCTGCAATGACTTAAGGTTATTGAACTCTGCGCGACCTTTCCTTCCAGCTTCTGATGCTTCATCGAATTCTTTTCACTATGTTTCTCAGGAATCTTTCGATTTAACGTTCAACACTTTTTGGTGAAATTAACGTTTCAATCGTACAGCTTGATAAATAATCGCTAGACTGCGGAAGTTTATGCAATTTGCAATTTTTCGAGACGATTTTTAAGAAGGGGGAACCAAATAAAATATTATTTTCAGTGGTAATAACCTTTGTAGATCTGAAATATATCAAAATTTGACTAAATACTGTCGAAGGATATATTCTGGAATTTTTTTTAAATTTTCCGAAGTCATAAATGCCTGAAGATCCGCAGTCTAATAATCACATATAGAAATCAAATTTGTAGATTAGCAGAGTGATAAATAGACTGCGTAAGCTTCTATTTTATTTCACCTTCTTAAAATTCGTCTACAAAAATTGAAAATTGCATAAACTTTTTATTAATTGCATAAATTTTATGTGCAAGTTCTACACACGTCAAATGACCGGTTCTGGATTAATTTTTATTTCACAATTATTGAAATTGTAAAAATGCTTTCATAAGAAAAATGATTTAATAAATATCTTTATTATTAATTTAACTTCCTGATAATAATCATTAATTAGGATCGTAAGAAACACTTCACTATACATATATTATAATATTATGATGGCGCAATTTTATTTGTTTTTCGATTATTTAACTATGTTACAACGATCCGATCATCTTGAAACTTTCAGATATATTAGATAGGTAACAGAACATTGTTCTTGAATTTTTTAATAGTTGTCACTCAAAGGGTTCATTGCAACCCCAACCCCTAAAAAATGAATTATTTTTTTCTATCAGATTTTTCTACTGGATTTAAGCATTAATTTTGCGACAGATACTGTTCATGCATTTCCTAGTTCCACTTTGAGAGCTGCTGTTATCATCAGCTCAACATGCACAGGGACCGGCAGTAATATGGATGATCTTCTTATTCAGGCATGCACATTGTTCAAATAAGCTGATTTTAAACTAAAACGACATGAGTGGGCATTATTATGCAATATTTCGCAGTTCTACTTCTATATCGGATTGACGATTGACAGGAATAGCTCTCTAATAATAGGGGCTGGACTTTATATTCAAAAACTATCGAATGAAGTATGTATATGTATCGGGGATATTGAACGGACATGGTTAGGTATTCGAGTGCTTCAAATCGGAACATATGTACGTGCTCTCACGATAAATTAGAGCATATGTATGTTTCTCCGTGGCACTGTTTCGAGAGGTTCAATTATCCCTCGTACGCTTCTTAGAGATAATGGCTCGAATAATCCTCAGTTTCGCTTTACATTTTAATTTAACAAATTCCAGTTTATTCGAAACTTCGAACTGTAAAGACTTGCGTATTTTAATATTCGGTGGATGTTAACAGCTTTCGACCACAATGGTCAATAATGGTAATAAAATGATTTAAGAATATTATAATATTACTCCGTTTATAGTGGATTCAGAAAGCATTTGAATCCTAAATGTCCCTTCTTGAAAATTTTCGATATTTGTAATAATTTCGTTAAAAAAATAGCGTAATAATATTATTAGATATTTATATCTTTATATATTGTATATTGTATATTATACGGGGTGAGTCGGGAGGAACGGACCAAACTGCAGGAGTTGATTGTACACAGGAAAATAATGTTAAAATACTCATATGTTCTTATCCGATTTTAAGTATTACAGTTTCACGTCGAAATTATTCACTTTCATCACGAAGCTAGCGAGTAGTTTTATTACCAGCATTTTTCCCTTTCTCTGTTAGGTATTCTTAAATTTAAAAATATTCTTAATTTGTTAAAAAAAAATTTCACAGACGCAATTCTAGTAACCCTTGAAAATGATCTGAATGAAGATCGAAACGTCGGAATTAATTTGTAAAATTGCTTTGAACTAAAATGATCGAACCCTTGCGCCGAAAGCATTAACAATTTTATTCACTGTAAAACGACAGCATATTTTCCAACTTATAAAATACAGCATCGTATAAACCTCGCTCAATGGTTTGGATAATAAACTGAAAAAGTAATTGGAGAAGAATCGAGGATAAACGAAATATTTGACAGCATCTCGAGCAGAAAAATGGGTAAATTTTCACTCGAGGTGCACACAGGAATGCACTATATGTATAGCGTCGCGGTGATTAAAAGATACGACCAGCCAGGGATACGATAACGAATAGAAATAAACGGTTTGTTCCCAGTGGAAGAAATCGGTGCAGGATCAAGCATTCGAACGAAAATGAGGGTGTTCCGAGCGAGACTACTGACCCAGAAAAATCACCAGAAAATAATACGGAACTCCGAAGAACAAGAAAAAAGACGAAAGAAACGCTGACCTCGCGTCTGACCAGCTTAAATCGATGATAACGCGAAGGAAAAGCAGGAACGCGGGCGAAATTGCTGATCGAACGCATTCTCGAGTGTCAGCATAAAAGCAGAACATTGAGCGTACAAAGCTGCCTCCGAATGGACAGCTCATTGTGTAGGAAATAAATAAATTATCAGTAACCGAGCGCTGATCAATACACCGCGGACCACTCTGCAAAATCAAAAATGTTTGCATCGATTGCAGACACAAGAGCGAAATAAAAATTTCTTTCTCCATGTAACCCCTTTCAATTCCGAATTATTTTCCAATTTTGTTGCCAACAACGCCCTACTATTTACAAGTGTTTTATTTGAAATTTACTTCAAAGGACAGTTTCTTGACTCCTACTTGTTTTAAACAATTTTTTTTACTAATTATGTCAAATATAGTTCTCTCAAACTTGGTTGTAATTTATATTTCTTTTTAACTAAAAAATACGACTTAAATAAATAAAGGAAGAACGAAATACATATAAAAACACGTTTCATTGTGAAATTTGAAAAAATTGAACTACTAAATTGAAGAAAAATTGAAAAATTGAGCTACGACGAACCACTTTCGTCTTAAATCATAAGAAATTATTATTATATAATTATTTTCTTCATTTATTTTGGCCCCCAAAAACAGGATAGGTTCAAAAAATTTGTTGGTAGTATTCATATATGCTGCCCTGTATACGTTAAAAAGTAATAAATAGACTGCGAATCTTATAAATAATTATCTGATTAAGCTGAAGCCAATATGCTGATATCTTTAAATCTTTTTAATATATCCAATGCTTTAAATTGTGCTTACCCGTTTTTGTCGTAAATGCATAAAATCCGCAGTCTACTGATGAAATAACAGTAATCAATACTGATTGATTACTGTCGAATCGGTGGTCCAAGGTATGCGTAAAACAACTACCGTTCGGAGAAATTCAAGAGTGAAATTTTGCTCCGAACATAATCGACGCAGCTTGGCCACGGAGGGTTAATGGAATTTCGTGTCGTTTCATTGCTATTGACTTCGCGTTGACGTCCGTTCAATTCCCCATCACTTCTTTTAATGTAACTATCGATATTATTTTCTAGTTTTAAAATATGAATATTAAGAGTGAATTTCTGCCCGGGGTTGTGCGATTCAAGCAAAGGGCGTCACGGAATGCAGTCGCAGGTGCGCCATCCCCTATAGTTCGCGTTCGACCGACGCTTTGGATAGATAAAAAAAATGAACGGAAAAAGCAAAAAAACCACTCGGTGGAATGGAAATCGGGATTATTAACGTTGTAAACTCAAACAATAAACCACCAGGATTAAAAAGGCATACAGTAAAACTCGATTCCGGCGGTGTTGCGCGTTATTCTTGCTTTGTCGACGAAGTCGTATCGGTAGTCAAGGATTAGTACGCCGCATTGAAATTATCGGTTGACCTATTAACGGGCCCGTGGCATGGGCAGGGCTCGAAAATACGCCATTTTTCAGCGATGCCCGGCCAGGCCTTAGTCATTAGTATTCGCGGTATAATTCAGCTGCATCGCGGTATCCGCATTCGGGCCGATAAGGTAAATAACGATCTGCCGACTGAGAGGTACATATTTTTAACGAGGTCCGAGCCCGCCCTCCCACTCCCCCAGAAACTTCGGTTATCGAACGATTACAACGGAATGAAGCAAACGATGAATTTGGATTAAAGAACCCGTCGCGGTCTACTCGCTTCGTCGGCCGGCTAAATGAAATTCTATCGAGAATCGCGATTATATCGACTATCCGCGAATTAACGAGGCACCATGCGTCAGCTAAAAATAATAAGATCCGCAACAGCAGCGCCGAGAATTAAATAAGCTTGATTGGCTACGATCAGAGTATTTTTTTCAAATTACGCAATAATGAGTCAGTTTAAGCGTACCCTGCTGATCTTTAGGCATTTATAGCAAAATTGAGAAGATAAAATTCAAAATTGTTGACAATTTTTATAATTGAATATGACAATTTTTTAAAATTGAATATGAGAATATATGATTTTTCCTCTATTCAAATCATTAACCCTTTGCACTCTTTTATCGAGTGTGACTCCACATCAGAGAGAGAAAGATATAAAAGAAAAGGGTTGTTACATGTACTTGGTTCTTCCTTTATTTATTTAATTTCTTATTTTTTAATTAAAAACAAATATCGGTTCCACAAATATAAGTTACAAAAAAATTTGAGAGAGTTATATTTAATATAATTAGTGAACAAAATTGTTTAAAATAAGTAACAGTTAAGGAACTGTGCTTTGAAGTAAATTTCAAATGAACGCTTAACATGTTAGGGGAAGGGTTAAATGGAAAACGCGACGTTTAATCTAACAATGTGACTCTATTCATCAAATCAAAACCACACACGAAGAACTTTTAATAAACGGTTAATTCAGTTTTCGTAGTTGAAGCCTGGCTATAGGACATAGGGCAACGGGTGAATTCCACACGGACACTGCTATAATGAATCAAACGCGAGTTTCTGCAAAGGACTTCTAAATCATGTTATAAACTAATAACGTTTAACGCAAATGTGCTCGCGCACACGTCCGCGCTTTCATTTTCCATGGTTTCTCGTTTCGAATCGAAATTAATTGTCTTCCTCATTAGCGCTGCGATTTGAAACACCTGTAAATAACCCGTGCAATATTGCTTACGTGCATAACTCAGTAGATACATACATATGTGTGTCCGTGATCAATAATTATAACGGTATCACTGCAATGAATTTTACTTCACCCGTGGTACTTACCGATTCCAGAGGCGTGAATAACTGAAACGGCAGAATCGACTGTGTAATCTAAATCCAAATTAATAGGTCGCATTGCCCCCGCAATAATAGCCGTTATGACACACAGGAGGTTATGGTTAGCTCAATTTATTCAATGAACTGTCATTCTCTATGCATAATTCTTTTTGCCGTTTTTCATCCTCTGCTTCTATAAAATTTGCGTTTCGCGGTCAAGATACCACTGCAATCTTTGGACATGAACTCTTCAATCGGTGTCCTACAGCCGTGTTCTGCACGGACGGCGATGGTGTAGAGACACTATTTTTCAATGACTGCGTCTACCGCGCCGACCGCGTCGAGACTTCGATCGAGAGTATTTGCTCAGTTATGTGGTATTTAATAATTTTAAGACCATCCGATCAAAATTTTCAATCTTTTAAACAATTAAAAAAAGATTTCACTATTTAATTCTATACAGAACGATGTTCAAAAAATGTATGCAAACGTGTATAATGTTTTAGAAGAACACATCCGTGTCGAACTAGTCTGTTTATAATCAGATTGAAATTTTCAATCTTTTATACGATAAAAGAAAGATTCCACTATTTAATTTTATACAGAAAATTGTTCTCAAAATGTATACAAATGTATGCGTATAATATGTTTATAATGATTTAGAAGACATCCGTGTCGAACTCGAACTAGTCGATGCTACTACGTACGTCTGACTTATGACAGGAGTTTCTACTGTGCGCTATCACTATTTTACTGCATCACGGTTACATGTTCATCATTCATACTTTATTGCGTGATGGAATGCAACACAAAAGTATGTAAGGCCTGATAACTGCTATCTAATTTTAATTTTAATTTTTCTAACAGAGCGCAACAAATTTCTTGAAAGTATAGTATAATACTTCTTCGACACTTGCACATGTCATTTAATTTTTGCATTGTTCTCTATTTTTTCGACACTTCATCGTCAGGTGAAATAATCCTTGCATGAGAAAGATAATCGATTTCGTACATTTAAAGGATAATTTTTTACATTCATAGATAATATTTAAAAAACATTATTAGTATGATTAACGTAAATAATGTTTTTCTCTGTAATCGTATGGTAATATAAAGAAGCACATTCTAACGTTTCATACTTATCTACTGTCACATAATTACTATTTTTTCAGTAAAACACACAATACAGTAAAATTTTGTCATAATTTTTAGCGCGTATAGTAGAAAATATAACAGGAGCAGGGAACATCTTGGAAAGGTAAATTCTTGCAAGATATTTCAAAGAGTGTCTCGCGAAATGAGAAAAATTAGCAAAATGTAAAATAATTGATTTTGGAAGTTCAAAACCGGAATACCCCTTTAAACTGAACCTAGCGTCTGCCACTATGATTATCATAAAGACAAATACGTAAAGTAAAGATTTCGAGGTTTGATCATGCTCAATAATAATTAGATAGCGGATCTTTATGCAAAATAAAAATGTTCTGTCTCGATTGTGGGAAGTAGAAGTAAAATAAAAATTGATTTTATCCCCTAATCACTTTGTTACATTAAAAACAATATTACAATGCTCTTAAATTTTACGAATTCTTTACTGTTTTATATTTCACTCAACCAATATTTCCATACATGCATAAAGATCCGCAGTCTAAATTAATAGTGTATTATTAATTTATTAATTTAATAATAATAATTGTAAAGATGTTACGAATCGTGTCATTAAGTTCGCAACTGTTTTCGTACTGTAGATAGAAAATTGTACGTGTGGTACGTAAATAGTATTTTTGTGAACCATTCATTAGCACGTCACGTTCACGTATCATTACGCGGACGCGTTCGCTCTTTAATCATACTTTCGTGCGCTTGAAGTCGTTTTACATCTAGCGAAACCGAGTTCTCGCGTTTTCTCCGACGAGTTACCATTCCCGTCGTTTTTCCCTACGTCAATACCGTCTGTCTTCATTTTGTGTGATACTGTAATGTGGAAGCTCAGCGTTCGCATGTTTGACGTCATATATGAGACAAGTAAGTACTGCAGCACAGTTAGAGCTCGCTCTATTTCGCAACGCTCAAGCAATTCGGAATAACATAAATTCCTCAACGGAGATATAAACACTTTTGATGATACAAAGGCAAAACTATAACAACGTTGTTGCACTTTGTCGAGAAATATGAAAAGAAAATTTAAAGAATGTGTTCTTTGTTATTAAAAAAAAAATTCTGAAAAATGTGAGAGATAAATTTACTTCCAATAAGCTTTCTTCGTTTCGTTGTTAATTTCATACGTTCGTAAATTGAACTGCAAAGTATATATAAGGATATTATTCAAAATATTGTTTACATTATTAAATACGTCGGTATCTAATCGATTACTAAACATTTAGGTACTGTACGAGGTATTGTGTGAATCTTATATTAGATGTTACATGAAGAATTTTTAGCCAAAATATGAAAAAGGGCCGCATCAGAAGTTTAGACGCACTTGCTTTTCTTGTTGTTTGTAACTTGACATCGTACACCAGTGACTATATTTATTACAAGAATGAAGTTAGAAATGTATTTGGAATTGGTTATTTGGAAACGAAAATGGAAGAGAAGTAAATAAAATACGATCGATCAGCAGAAAGTTCATTATTTACTGTTATTCTTTTTCATATTTTGGCTAAAAATTCTTAGTAGTAATCATAATTTTATTACAACAAACACGATCGATAGAAAGCTGTAATTATAATTTTTCAGTGTTCTAAACGAACGATGAAAAAAATTTATCAAAGATTAATTACATGGTACGTTTTTGTTAAAATAATAGGGTGCGGCTAAACTTCTGATACGCACCGCATTATTTCAAGATAAGTTCGACGACCTAGTATACTATGACCTTAACGGTAACGCAGGTTTGAGTTGTTGCTATTTCTTACATAATAAAGGTGCGCTATCCGTTTCACCGCTGTAAATTTATAAATGAAGTTGCACGGTTGTTGAAATGGACGCAGGTACCGCTGTGAACGTCGCCGTTAGAAACATCGATCTTCCGAGTGTCAATCTTCGGCCCGTTGGCTGCTACGGTAAATAACAAACTTGTAATTGCCGGACAGTACATCAATTTTCGAGTGCGCTAACGGAAAATCTATGGAATGACTTTCGCGTGACACGTGTCAGCCGAGTACGCACCGAGCTGCAATGATATTCAGGTCACGCTAGGCGAAGTAACGTTAGGAAGGTTTGCGGGGCAGCAGTGTACGTCGGTCGAGTCGAAATCATTTCAATAATACCTGAGCGAAACACGCATCATTAGTTGCTCTAACGAGAATTCGACTCGATTTCGCGCAACTATCGCGATCGCAAATATTTCACGATAGCAATGATCGTAGGAGGGTGGTTAAAGTACCATCAACTTATCGCGGAACTAAAGTTCAGCCGGTCAGGTTGAATTTACGTGTGCATCGATCAGCTTGCGCTGATCCTGGCCGGGGTAGTTCTGCCTCCATAGTCCTCCTAACAGAAACGAAACGATCGCGGCCAAAGTTAACGAGCATCAACGTGCCACGTATTTATCAGCTCGAAGGCACGAACGACGGCTGACCGTACGGGAATGATGGATTCCCTAAATAGAGGAAGGCTGTAAGCGGTGCTCACTGGCGGCAAGCCAGAAACCACTCGCTGCCTGACATTTATGCGTTATTAATGCATCGGAAACATTTCGCCTCGATTGCCGTGACAATGGATTTAATCGTATACCGGCAAGTTAACCTGCAGACGAACGCGATTCGCTGGCTTGCACACCGCCAACCGACCCCCTAGCAAACCTATAGGCTCGGCCCGTTGTGTCAGCGACTTTTTCCTGCACGTCCATCCTCTCCGTGCTTTCACTCCCTTTTCTATCCGTTCCGTATCCGTTACGTATCCGTTCCGTATCCGTTCCGCTCCCCGAAACAGGCTGGCCCACGGCCAGAATCTTTTTATTAACCGTTCTGTATAATTAGAACAGACCCCGGATATTTCCCTCGGCCGCCGCGCCGCGCCGGCGAGAAACAACTTTTCTTCCACAATTTATTATAATTGGAGAAGTTCGCTGCCCCCTCCGCTGGGATTAGCTGTTCGTAGCTGCAAGCCCGAAGCTTTTTCGAGGACCTACGGTTAGTGCCTCGAAGAATTAGGGTATTGGTGGACGGTGGCCACCCCGTAACTCTCAGATTCTGAGATTAGCCGATCCTACGCTAGGTGAAACAATGTCACGCGTTTACACAGCATTCTTCAATTCTTCCTTCTCCTGGTCTTCCAATTTTTCTCTATCGATTTCTCTCCTCTTTTCAGTTTTCCTTCCTTTTTCTAATTTTAATTCTTTATTTTTACGACGGAAACGATCGCTATGTCCTTCGACACGGCACCCCGATACCTCATTCATTTTTTAGTAAAATAATTTGGTCGATGTCTTCTTCTAGTCGAACTTTCTGGTCGACAGAAAAGAATGTCAGTCAGATTCTAATTTGTATAAAACGACCCACGAAAACGTGAATTTGCATAAAGACCCGTAGTCCACTTATAATAAATTGGGCCGAACTGATAGGATTGGCGCGCCACGTCGCTACCCAGGCGTCCGTAGTCAGGCTAATCAAAGTATCGAGACGCTTATGCGATCTCGCGCTGAATGTCGGATCGAAAATCTAGTAGAATGTGGGATAGCAAATAGGTATCTTTCCGGCGAGCTTCGCTTAGTTCGGTCGGAGCCGGCTACGAACCACAGAAAATTTCAATTCGAAGGTATTCAGCTGGCTTTGTTCCGCGCTTAGTTCCCATTGAATCGAAAAAGACGCGTTATCATGCTGTACAATCGCGAAAGATTTCCGTGGAAACGGATGGCCGGTACGTGTCCTTGCAAAATGATCATCCTACCACGCGCCGCGAAAAACTGGGACGCATTATTAACGGAAAGGAGAACGCGGAAAGAAACGCAATGAGCGCCGAATGCTTTTGATCCATCGCACACAACCGGTCACCGTTACCGCATATTCTCCCCGATTTACGCGGCATTTGCATAGTCGAGATTGCATTTTACATTTAAATCCTTCCCGCACGACTCGCCGCCGCCACCGCCGCCACCGCCGCCCACACTGTGGACTCCACAGGCGAGGATCCTCTCGTCATTTCGTAAGTTATGGCGGAGAATGATATTCAATTTTTACGAATAGAACCCCGGATCTGCTCTTCCCTATCCGCTTCCGCGGTCTTTTCACCTCTTAAGCCGGTTGTGAGCTCTACGATGATAATATCCTTTGAAGCCTGATAACCTCGCCCGATCATTCGTTGTAATATCCACGGGAAGACCGCCCGCAAAGAAATTCGATATGAAATTCACCGAGTCTTCAAGCATAATTAAATGCGGGATCAGCTTGTCGGGACTTATTTAACAGTTTTCCTAGGACCAATCATATTCAGGGTGTCTCAAAATTCCTTCAACATCCGGAAATGGGAGGTACCTCGGATCATTTGAAACAACATATTCCTTTGCAAAAATGGCGTCTGTGGCTTTGTTAAGGAGTTATTAACGAAAAACAAGGACCTTGGTCGAACAGATTCGAAACTTTTATGAATGCTTACTATGCAGTTCGGATTTCCAAGATTCGTGTACTACTTGTGAAAGATTCGATTCCTTTCAACATCGAAGTATCTTTTCAAAACCTGTAAGTACTCGTTCCGAGGTTCGATATCAGTTTGTATAGAATCAATACTTTTCAAATATAATTATTGGAACATTGTTGCTTTTAAGTAGTAATCGGATTCGTGAGTACATATTGAACTTGACCCCATCCCTACTTCTGACTTTAGCATTTCGAAGATAAATCAGAAGGAGCTTCGTGATGCGGATACTGTAGCAAAATGCTCTAACATGAGGACGCGGAAGAGGCAAAGAGCACTTTTCCACGAAATGGAACGTAATTAACGGCATCGCGATTAGAAGCCGAAGTTATGGAGACAATGCCTCCCAGTAATTGCTTTTATTGCAAATACGATTGACGAGCGCGGCGTCTTCTGATACGCAATTTTCAATGACCTGAAATTTCGAACGCGCCGATATCCCGGACCCATCCACCGGCAAATATGGAAAGAATCCCTTTGGCGATCGACGAAAGAGACAGGATTTTGTGTGGATCGGAAGGATCCCGGAGAAGGGGTGAACATTCTTCCGAAAGAATCTTGCGTTACCTTGAGAAATTCGATGGTTTGCTCGACATCAAAGAAGCGGAAGATTAATAGTTCGACGCGACCGTCCCCGATACCGCTCCTGCCATTCCGAATTGGTATTCCGTTGGGGTTGAGTAGAATTCGAGGAAAGCGTCTGCATTACGGGGCATTCTAAGCGGGACCAGGGATCAAGATATTACGGAAGGAAACATTCGGAGACTTTAATACCAGGGCTCACACAAAAATCGATTTCCGAGAAAACCGATTTTCAACTTTCGGTTTTTCCAAAAAAGCTATTGCACCGGTTTTAAAATTTTTACAGAAAACCACAAAGTAAGGTGGAATGCTAAATGTGTATATTATAGTATTATTTGTAATTAGGATAGCCTTACCGATGAATTCCGAAGCTGGTTAGGCTGATCCTGCATTTTCTATCCATTCCCTTTATTTTCTATCGCCTTTCACGAATTCGTTATAACCAATATCAATTATTGATAATAATTCTTTTCTTACCCCGTAGCACTTGAAACAAGGTTCGAAAGCATTTTCAAACTTTGATTTAACATTTCTGTATCCCCTTTCGTGTTTCAGCATAAAAGTACTTGTTTGTTTAAAAATGGATAACTATAAAACTAAACAATATAATTTAATGCAATAAAAAGCATTTTATAGCAGGCTTGTTAATCGTTCTTTTCTTGTCCCGTAGCACTTGAAACAAGGTTTGAAAGCATTTTTTACTCTCAGAGACGCTCTTGCCCCATTTTCGGAGCAAGTGTATAGTAGTTGACACGTCGTACAATATCCTATCAAAATGATAATTTTCAAGCAAAATTAGAATCCTACATAATACTAATTCATCGGTAATAATTGTGGCAAGAGTATGATACCAAGAGCGTTCAGTTTATACATACCAGAATGAAAATACATCGGTTTAAAGTCCAACTTCACTTCATCAAACTTCACTTCACCTTATACCTAAAACAGTAAAAACAAATGCGTATATCTTTATTGTTTATTCACCCACTTGAATAACACAACAATAAGATCGGGAGACGAAGCAAACGTTGTTGGGAATGAAATTAGCCCCGCGGAGAAGCAATTATTTAAGACGGATTAAAAGTCCATTGAAAGGGAAGAGGAGATGAGGAAGAACTCACGGAAAAATACATCGCTCGTGAACCATTGCGTCTAGTGAAATTAGATTCGTTTATACTTCCGGTCGGATATTACAGCCTTGAAAAGCCAAGTCTCAAGCAAATGCGAACTTTAGCTTAATGGGTCCTCCGTTAGGCGATCTTCCTTCTTGTAAGCTACGCCGGAAAGATTGGTTACGAGATTTCGAATGGCTGAAGTTTCGTCGACTATTTAATCCGGAAAAATGGTTTACTCCACCGACGATTCGCGACATAATTTCCACGAGTTGTCGAATTGTCTACTTGATCAATTGCTTCTGAGAACGTTACAAAATCCTGAGGCGGTAGACAAATTTTACGGCCATATTTTAAATCAGCGTAATGAAATCTACAGGAAATGATGCATAGCATGTCAAGAAAACAGTCTAAAAACGCTCGTACCATAATCTTTATATTTTTCCCATATTCTGCAATATTTCAGATTTAATTTCAAACAAATCATCGCTCTATCTCGTTTCTATCAAATGTTCTTTCATAGAAATCTTTCCACAAAGCGATGGTCCCTGCCATAAAACGTCACCCAACGCAAGCCTCTGCAATGTTTGTGTCCGGTAGTTTTAAAAACACACTTTGAACATATCTTTAAATATGATCAATTCGCAAAGATCACACTTACAAAACCTTTTTGTATTGCAGCTGTGCTGTTGAAATTTTTAAACCGTGAACGTTCGAACGTTCGCTTGCAACCTGGTTTCGCGTAAGTTCTCCAAAACCGGGGATAATCTAACAGGAGTAAATTACTGCCAGCGAAATCCGTGACTGCGCGGATGCAAATGAACGCAATTTATCGAAATGGAAGGCGCAACGTTTTCGCAGCGGAAGACGTTCGCCGGCGTCGAAGTTCGCTCCGGGTTGGAACGCGTTTATTCATAAACAGCAAGATTCCGAGGAGGCACGCGGCGCATATTTTATATTCCTAACTCTGAGCGCGCCGGTAGAAGACGCACTTACGTACATCCTCGCGCAAAGTTATGGCGGGAATATTTGCAAGAACGATATTTTTCCGCCTGGAAATCTGAGTTAATATTGAGCCGTACAGATGTGCCGGCGTTATTGCGCAATATCTGCGAGATGTTAATCATGGCAAGCCTCCGGTTACCAAGAGTTAGCAACGAGCCTCTCTTTTGTCTACCGGTTTCTCACTTTGTCGCTTCGGATTTCTTGAACCTCGCGACTTTCACTCTTTCCCCTATTCACCGATAAACACGGTCGCCTCGGAAAGTACAGATAACACCTTCACTGCCCAGTCGATCATACAGTGACAGCTGAGTTGTGCTAATTCAATTACATTGTATTTCAATTATATAGTAATTCAACTACGTCTTAACTGAATTACATAGATCAAACCTTTCAATTAATTCAATGCCTAATTATTTCAATCAGATGTGTAATCGAAACGGATACATAATTAAAATAAAGCTCTCCAAATTATAGCTCAGAACACCGATGAAGTGCCATATATTTTTATGTTTTTCTTTCGTATACTTGTTTTCTGTCTACGCGGCGTATTTTCTATACCTCGTTCTCGTAATTCATTGATAACGTAATTTAATTACAAAGTATTTCATAGTTGTACTCCAATTGCAATTACGAATTACATTGTAATTCAATTGAACGAAGATCTGAATTATAAATTAGAATGTAATTCAATTACCTTGTAATTATATAATTCCTGGAATAATTCAATTGTAATTCTGCACAACTCTGGTGTACAGTTAGGAGCATAACTGATCACACAAACTTTAAATCAAAATACCTTTTTTTATGAATGGACCAAACAACTTCAATTTCTCTGTAACGCCAGTGGAATTAGTTAAGTAAATGACATCTAATGAATATGTTGAAAAAATCCATTTAAAATGTTGTAAAAATTGATTGTTACAACTTTTTTAACTGGGCCAATAACGAAAATTGAAAAGATGTGTTTCGTAAACTCGTATAAATTATATGCGTTTTGGAAATTTCGTTGAAATTGGACAACTCGTTTACGAATTATAAACGATCAACTATACACTCTGTTTGAACAATTCTGTTATTGAAGGATATATCTAAATAGTTTAGCGATACTTGTTAATACTAACAATGGATATATAAAAACATAGAAGATAAACATTTATTCAGATATTTCAATTTTGGTGAAACACTCTAAATGGTGTCCTACTTCATTGAAAGATACACATCCGCGCGTCTATGTAGATGCATATAAAATCTATGAAATATAGTACACGATAGATTTTGACAAATGGAGCTTTCAATGAATTGTGGTTATAAAAGAATGGCTATTCGCAGTTTGTCTTCGTGTTCGCAGGTTTTGATTTAGTGGAACGACGGAGTTACCGATGCATTTTAGCTATTACGTTTGTTATTTTGATGTGCACTTTTAATATCCCGAATAACCCCAAATTTCTTAGACCATTTTCTATTAGTGAGATTAACGGAATCCGATTGTTTTCCACTCGTATTCGCTTTTATTACTACATTAAACACGCATGTTTATAAAATGTGAATCCATGACATGTTCATAAACCTATAGCATTTCCAATAGATACTATTCGACGCAAGTAAATAGATAGAATTTTTTAATCATTTGTTTGCGAATTTTTCACTAACGTATTTGTTCCATTTTTCTGATTCAAACGAGCCCAAACGGGATACAATTTGCATGACGTTTACTCGTTTAATCCACGATTCCATTTTCACACTTTATATTAGTATACATATATTCTGGTATATTCTAGTATATTGTGATATACTCTGGTATATTCTAGTACATCCTGGACCAGAATGGTGCATGACAGCGCTAACCTTTCAAAAGCACTGGAAATCGCTCAACTTGAAACACTTGTAACTTTTGAACCATTGATCCTCCAGGACCGAAATTTGGATTTCTCGCATCTTCTCGTCCGAATCTACTGGATAACATAAGGAAAAGGCAAAAATTTATGGTTACGCAAGAAAAACAGCAGCCGTAATTTCAATTTTCCATCAGACATCCGAGAAGGGTTGCCAACAATTTGCTCACAAACAAATTTCGCGGTTCTCTATTTGTAACATATCACATTGTTCCGCCTTATGTTCTACGTAAAAACAATATCTTTCCTTTTGACTCGCTAACGATCCGGCCAGGGTATTGTAGTAACTGATTAAAAACGAACACGTGAAAAATTTGAATGCGAAATCCATTATCCCCCTGGTATCTGTCGGCCGTTGTCCTAGTTTTCGACCCCACCTAAATACATGTGTGCGCTTATGTATATGCACCCGCGCGCGCGCCCGTATGTGTGTGTGTCGATGCTCGTTAACTTCAATCACTCTCGTTTTACATTGCCGCAGAAGAATAGACCCATGCAGATTTTTCTGTTTGCTTTTTGTCAAAACACCTGTCCATACATTGCCGTTCGTTAGGAGTATCGCTGTTATGTTATTCGATTGTCTAACCTTCTTTCTCGAATCTATGAAGACTAAAAAAAGATGTTTGTTTTAACTAGACAGCGAATCTTTACGCATTCATGGCAAAAATGAGTAGCTGCCATTTAAAACGGTAGAAACGTTAAATGAATTTAAAAATACTGTTACATTACTTTACGTTACATTATTAAGGACTGCGTCTCCTGGACAGACGACACTCGCGCGTGACTGCACACAGTCACCACAGTACGTACGCGAGGATTGCAAGGGTTCGGTATTCCACTCCTGATTTCTTAATACTGCAAAGACGGGGTTTCTTAGTAGTCGAAATCGCTAGATGAAAGATCAATCTAGGCTGCTATTTGCCTCCTACTTTTACGTTTAGGACGCGTAATTCTTATTATTCGGCAATGAAGCAATGGACAGGCGGCGGTGCTACCGCCTATCGGGGTTGTCGATATGCTGCCGAATAATGAGAATTACGCGTCGTAAACGTAAAAGTAGGACATTTAAACCAAATAGCCCCCTAGATTGATCTTTCATCTAGCGATTTTGACTACTAAGAAACCCCGTCTTTGTATTATTAAGAAATGAGGAGTGAAATCCCGGACCCTTGCAATCTGGTCCAGCGGTGTGCGAGTGTACTGTGGTGAGACGCCGTCCTTAAACATATTAAGACAGAAAATAAATTCCCATTTAATTCCAGTATGCTGCAATTCAGGTAGAACATTTCTATTTTGCATAAAACTCCGTTGCGTAGTCGTCACACTTCAGTTGGAAATTAGTGAAGTCAACCCTTTATCCATTCACATTTCTGTCTTATGTGTTTCATATAACGTTATGACTATTTTGTTCTCGCGAGTAATAACTCTGTAGTTACTGTGAAAAATTATACATTATTTAAATTCGTCCTAAAACAAAAATATAATTTTATAATTCTATTCGTGTTCAAAATTTCATACATAGTTGAAAAATAATATCCACCGTGACGTATGCTGATCTTGGTGATTAATTTATTAAATGACTAGACGGTTTTTTTTATAAGAACAACATGACGTTGGCCACGGTGAACGATTCTTCCGCGCGTATCGTTGAAAGTGTCCAGACATCTTGATGGAAATCTGAGTCTCACAGTTCCAGTTTCCGCTTTACTAACCCTCTTATGGGGAGTAAGCTCCGGGTATACATCTATATGAAAAGCGCGAGCCGTTTCATTTTTTAAGAGGCTGTGAGGACGAAAGAAGTGGGAGAGGAACTGGGAGCCAGGTTAATGGAAACACTTAGTTCCGTTCCTTTATTTTTTCTTCCCTCGCTCGCCTTTATCTCTTTCAATGAAAACTACGGCGGAGCAAAGGGTGCCTCCTTTTCCTCTCATTGTTTTCTTGTAGGAACGAACGGGGAATTGCTTTTTTCCTTGTTCATTCCGTTTCGCGAACGGATTCTCTGAAATTCTAACTACGGAATTAATTCGAGTGACAACTGATAAAAAGTAGAAACGGCAGTCACAATTAACATAAATTGTTCCCTCTGTAATTGAACTGTCTGTTTAATAGATGACGAGTAAACTACAGGTGTCTGGCCATTTACTGCATGGCTGGATCTACTCCGCTAACGATCTTAGCGATCTTCAATGTTGTTCTGCTTTTAACGGCATTCAAATTTTAACAGAAAAAATTAATTTACTTTTACGAAAGGGAATTCGTAAGAATGGAGATTTGTGTGCAAGTATATCATAGTGAAATATAATTTATATATCATTTTAGTTTTCACAATTTTTAGTTTTTAAGTCTTCAAAAAATTGTTTTCTGCATTTTATTTGGTTTCTTATTAACTTTTTACTTAGAAAATTGCACGATTTACTTTCTTTCGTTATATTTCAATCAAAACTTTAACCCTTTGCACTCGGAACAACTTTAAACATTCTTTGCGACCTAGAATATTTCCATTCCCTATGATTTTTCAAATTTTATGAATACAAAATTTGTAGAATAAGTGTTTAGTAATTGATTAGATACCAACATATTTAATAATTTGAACAATATTTTGGATGAAGGTACAGCAATTTTCAGTGCTGAGGGTTAAACAATAATAAAAGTAACATAATTTATTATTTTTGTCATAAAATCTCTGATTCCTGCCTATTATGTTAGAAAAGCAATTGTTGCGGATAATATAATTGGCCTGATGTGATCGTTAGCATAATTGGGAAATGGGTTTTAATACGAGACTATAATCCATAACGCGACTATCGCGTACATCAGCATCCATTATCATGTTCCATGGAGAGCAATAATTCGAGTCAAAGTTACGTGTTAGAATGAGGGAGAACTACGTGGTTTCAAATGTTTTGTTCTTGTGTATTTTTAATTCAACCTATTTCAGTTAATTTTGAACAATTGCGATTTTGAACAATTGCAAAGTCAAATAGATAGCATTGCGATGCGTCTCCCTTCATGGTATGCGACATTTATCCGAATCATTTCTTTCAATTTTGAATACTTAAGAAAAAGAAAAAATTATCCGAATTATCTATCTAATAAACGGCAATAATAAACTTCAGAGCGTTTTGAACGTCACTTTTTACCAATTTTTAGAAACTATTAAATTTTTGAAAGTCAAGAAAATGAGGAGGTATCCGAACAGTCCAATCTAGAATAAACTAAAAATCTTGGTTATTTACAAAATTGCCACATTTTGAACTGAGATTATTGATTTCTAAAATATTTTTCGCATTTAGCACGTTAAATAAAGAAACAGACAAGGGAATTGAAAAGTTTTGGTTTGTCCGATAGTAGGATATGTGTAGAAAGTACTCTCAAAGTTTCAAGTGGATTAGTCAGCTAGAACTTGAGACATCGTGGACACGTGTCAATTTACACAGTTCTCCTGAAATAAGTAATACTTTTCTGTTATTTGTAGGTAAATTTGTCCGGAGCTTCGTGACTATAATTTTTATAATGCGAAGCACATGACCGAGAAACCTAAGATGTAAACGTTAACTCATCAATTTGAATAAAGAGACATAGAAAAATAACTGTTTACCTTGATATTTCATCGATTTTTTATCACTGTGTCAATTCGACACCAAGGGACAGATTCAGTTTGCGAAATGAGGGACGGATGAGGGTTAAAGTGAGTCCATAATTTTTGTACTACTTTTTTAACGAAAGTTCTAGTGTTAATTTCGGGTTTACGGGGGGGGGGGGGGTAAACTGGACACTGCATGTCGTCCCGATATTAGATCGTCAAGCTGTGATCTATGCGATCTATTCTCTCCCCTTCTGTGACGACCAGGTATCGTTCGATCAATCGGCCCCTGTCTGGTTCATGGGGTTCTTTTTACCAGGCCAGAGAGCCACCCCATCCTATCGGCCAGGATTACCAGTCTAAGTACTTGCAGGGCATTTCGCCCCGTCGCAGCGGCGCGTCGCTCTCTCGGTTGATGCGCGGTCTTGAAAGTTTACGATCGACTCTTTGTCGGGATCCCTCATTACGACACGGCTCCTTAAACGGCAAGAAGCCGGAAAAAGAAGGCGGCCCGCTGATAAATCACGCGGAGAATAGAGATAAGAGGAACGGCCTGTGAATCGGGCATTCCGTGGACCTCTTCAGTCGCCTCTTGTAAAACGAACAACCCTCTGCCGCGATGAGAGCTATCAACTGGTTCCAACGTTTCCCCTATTTTTCAGGTTGCGAACGCTCCTCGTAGAATATCTTCCCGAACCTGTTCCATACAGTAACACCTCGATTATCCGAACATTTGACGTCCGAATTCTCTGTATTTTTGCAAGGACAATTGTAATTGAACGCGAAAGTTCGCTGTTACGACGAAGTAACCTAAATACAGTGACTCTCAAAACTGTTCCAATTATTAGAATTATTGATTAGAAATTACAAAAATTATCACATAAACGCTTTTTAAAAATATCAATTTTTTGACATTTAAAGAAATATTAATAAACTTTGAAAAATAAATTAAAATAATCATTTATCTTGATCCTTGATAGTATATATAATCTTTTCTCATTTCATAATGCATTTCAACACTTTTGCACCTCGCTAAGCAGATCATATTTTTAGTGCTTAACCTAGCCGTCTTTGACTTTAGCGATAGCATTTAATCGTTTCGGAACACTGTTCGCCAAACTGTTTAAAAATTTCCTTCAGGAGTACTGTTTCAATTTTTTTAAAATCAAGAAATCAGGAAATCAGGAGTGGAATCCCGGACCCTTGTCCTGTGGTGACTGTGTGCAGTCACGAGCGAGTGTCGTCTGTCTAGGACACGCAGTCCTTAATAACTCCTTAATAAAACCGCGGATGCTATTTTTGCAAAGGAAAATGTCGCTTCAAACGATCTCAGGAACCTCCCATTTTCGGATGTTGAAGTAATTTTGAGACACCCTGCATATTACAGTTACAGTTTCCATAAATATCTGTACAGGATGAGACTTCTCAACAGACTACTTATAGCATTTTGTCCACATCCGTCCTCTGGTAGATGAAATAATCTTGTAACGCGGCATGTTATCCGAAACCGGGCTTATAGGTACACATGTATATGGTCTAAGGTTGTTCTATTTGGGTTGAAACTGTATTTCGGATCGTGCGACACGCAACATCATAAGGTGACTGGTTTCCTGTCAGAAAAGAGAGAGGTTTCCTGTCAGAGAAGAGGGAGGTTTTCTGTCAGAAAAGCGACATTCTTTTTCCGTGTTTACAGGCGCCGCCAGTTGGCTGTTTTCACATTAACGTTTTCAATTTAATTCTGCGAGACCTACATGCGAACCGAAATAATTGCACGTCAAAAATGAAAATTCGACAAATGACTACAATTAAATATCGTAATGAAAACAATTATGTCAGAATATAATTAACTGTTCCCAATGAAAGAGTTTGCTCGTCTGGAAGACATTAATTAAGTTGCACAATTGTAACCGTTTCATGAATGTGCCCCACAAATGGGACACGTGTAGAATTCATATTTCACTAGATACGACGACAGTAGTTTGTAATCCATCTGTATCCTCTTCTATAAATGCATAAAGATTCGCAGTCTAGTAACAATACAACATGCAGAGAATAATTGTAATTTTTATAGTGCAGCGTTAATAATTATATCGCTCGCGTTGCTTTTTCGATATAAATTAAATGGCAGATGTTTGTTTCCCATGCTTTGTGTCTAGCCATTAGTCGAATAACAGAACTGTATTGTCAAGTTCCAGAACCGAAATTCACTTAATGGGTCCGCGTTACTGGAAGTATGAAAATGATATTAAAGCCGACGTGCCATATCCCGAATGCCGGTGATGCTAATTAGCGATACACCGACTCCGTTAGAGGAGTCTTGTTTAGACTTTACAGGTACAAGGTAACGGCTCCATGGTACTTTCAAAACTGATTTAGCAACTGCGGTTTAATAACCGTTGTACGGCTTAACTTTAACGAAGTGCTCGCAATTAATTACTCGTTCGTGTACGAATATAATAAATTACGTTACATTTGTAAAGGTTCTAGCAACAGATTCGAGAAGACAATACGGAACGATGTTCTTCGGTTAATCAATACACAGGGTGTTCGGAGATTTATCCCGGCGTTGCTCTCGTAAACGATAAGTGTTAGGAAAAATGCGCAGGAAAAGATTTTGCAAATTATATTATTAGACAGCGGATTTTATGCATTTATGACAAAAATTAGTAGGTGTAATTTCATACAGTAAAAACATTAGAAGAAATTAAAAATACAGTTATATTGTTTTCTACCTATTACCCGTATTAAGGAAGAAAATAAATTTCTATTTCACTCCAGTTCGATGGTCTTGATACCATGTGCAGAAGAAATTGAGACTGACAACTTCATTTTTCAGCATGATAACGCCTCAATTCATGCATCAAGACAACAAACGAGTGGTTAGACGACAAAAATATGAGGATTTTGACATGGCCAGCTTGTTCGCCAGATCTAAGACCATTTGAGAACCTTTGGGGAATACTTGCAAGAAAAGTATACGCCAATTGTAAACAGTACAACTCTGTATCCGAGTTATGGATTGCGCTGAACGAAGAGTGGCCATTCATCGAAACAGAAACTATTCGTACTTTGATTTCATCGATGCCTAATCGAATTTTTTCACGTTATTCGAAGAAATGGCAATTATACTAAGTATTAATTTATAAATATAGAAGAAATTTTCGTTAATCTTGATGTTATCTACTTAAAAAACGTGTAGCTTTATGGAAATTTCGCAGTTCGATTCTTGTTAAACCATATAACTTTACGTTTTTCTGGAAATAAATAATATATCTTTGAACGTAATCGTGTAAATGGTTTCTTTTATTAATCCTAAAATGCTATCGTGCATCGGCTTCTCATTACTATGACATAATTATAAAATTTCACCAAAAAATCAGGTGTTCTGATGGAAATTTCGGGCACTGTATTGTGCTTCTTCTTGAATGTATACGCGTCCGTATAATTAAATTTATGATTTCGAATAAAAAATCATAAAACTGAAAATGGCCTGATGTAAGCCTTAGGTTGTGTATACACGTAATGTATTCGGTAGAAAACTAAAATCAAATCTAACATAAACGAAAAATAATAAAAACAAGAACAGAAATGAATTGGTATGAAAAACGACAATAGAAGAGGATTGATTCGTGCGGATGATTGCTTTATAGAGTGGTTAGCTGGTGGATTTTTAGAGCATTGCGAACATTTTCGAGTTAAAATAGCTCCGAGTGTAGAAAGTCAGAAGCCAAGTGTGCCAATACTTTTGTTCCTATCTGTAGATATTGATTGACATTGTTCGATCAATTGTGTGTTATCAATAATGTTGAGTTCGCGCGACCACGCATGCGTGGCGTAAGCCAACCAGAGTCTTCGGATATTAAATCGCGTATCGGTAAGCTGGAAACAGGGGATTCCACAACGAACGTAACGCGTCGCATCGCTGTGTTTGAGAAACCGCGACTCCTGCTGGCAACTTTGTCTTCGTTCCCTTACCTGCGCACAGATTTACGAGGACGCCGTTACGTTTGCAGGAAGAAGAACGGATGAATAATGGCGCACCTGGCTCGACCCAACGGTTGCCGGTATTATTTGCGGCTGCCGGAGAAATTATCGAGTTACGTGTTTAATTGCGCGAGGATTTTATCGTTGGACAGACACCGTTTCGTTTTAAGCCGATTGTTTACTTATCATTATCCACCGTCGTGTTTCTTAAAAATTTTACCTTACGTTGCTTCATCTTCGTTTCGCCAATACCATACACACAACCTGTGATTACCGAAGAAAGACTAATGTAGTACTCGGTACATATTAATATTATGCATTTATGACAACTGAAAAAAGTTAAAAATCTAGTTTTTTAAAAGAAATTAACTAGCTGTGTTTAACCCTGTTAATAGACTGCGGATGTTTATGCAATTATGAAAGTTTATAGACAAATTTGAAGAAAGTGGCATGAAATAAAATCCTGTTTTTAATGGGACCAGCCTTTGTTGATACGAAACAAATAAAAATGTTAATAAATCTTATCGAATTTTATATTCTAGCATTTTTTGAAAATATTCATAAGCAATCGATGCAATAAAGCTCCCCAGTCGAGTTATTAATTAAAATGCAGGTACATCGGTCGATTAAAGGAAGCGTTGGATTTCATTTTTAAGGTTTCACGTAAACACGTGTTTCGTTCTTACGTTCGCAATCGATACACCAATTAAGATCACAGGGAGTACGCATCCCGTATGGATATTTCAATGAAAACATGCCGATCTAAGGAAACGTCTGTTCCATTCGTGAAATCCGACTAGCGATGCGGTAATAAATCGTAGGATTTTACAATACCTCGACGAGAAATCGATATATCCCATAAGCGCCTTGTCTCAGCTGGAAAAAGATATATCGTCGAACGATTGCCAAAACTATCCGGCTTTTCCATTTAAAAGGGAGCATTTCCACGCCACTGTCAACGCCGCTCATGCTATTTCGAATGCCCTTCAAGTTTAGAATACATCAAACATTGTATCTCACAAATTACGTATTCAAAACAAGCGTCCTGTGCACCAAAAAATTTCGTTCATATTCTCCTTACTAGTATTATCATTTTGATTATGCACGACAAGTAGGCGAATCCCTTCCTTGTCTGACCAAAAATTTTACACTTTTTTTTAAATTAAAGGCGATTTTGTCAATTTTTGTTTTATATTGTCCTTATCTGAAAATATTTTGCATTGTCTGAAATTTGAATCAAGTTTGAGACGAGGACAAAATAGCCTCTACTAATTCAATTGACTGAAAAAGTGCAGAACTTTTGATCCCAGAAGGAAAAGGATAACACTCCTCTAAAAAAATTACCATGTACTACTTAATTTTAAATTCTTGTGAGAACTAAAATGTGATTTAAATAGACAATGCAAAATATTTGGAAAAGAGGACGAAAAGAACAAAAATTGAGAAATTCACCTGCAATTCAGTTGACTGAAAAAGCGCAGAACTTTTGGTCCCAGAAGTAAAAGGATGACCCTCCTCTAAAATAATTACCATGTACCACTTAATTTAAAATTCTTGCGAGAACTAAGACGTGATTTAAATTTCGGACAACGCAAAATATTTTGAAAGAAGTCCACGCAGCTAAGAGATGCATACGCTGAAGCATAAGTATTTTTAAATGTGCGCTCGGAAACTTTAGTTACATTTGTGTTTCGGCGATCTAGGGAAGAGTTACTAGTTGAAAGAATTTTTGGCTTGCGGTTTGCGTAGGTTAGGGCCACGCCAAATACGCGTCACGTATATCGAAACTTAATCTCTTTCAACGATAAGTTTCAGAAACTCCCGTAGAGGCTTAAAGGATTCTCGAGTTTTTAAACTAATCTAACGACCTACCGTAAAGTTGTTAATACAGATTTCGCGGGGAAACAGCCAAAACATATGAGATCGGATTGAAAAGGGGATTAAATGAATTTTTTCGGTGAATCTAGAAACCCTTACGGACAATGGTTACTAATTGAATAAACAATTCCCACAATTCTTATGCAAGTAATTTTGGGATAATATTGGGATTACTAGTCTGCGGATTTTTATGGAAAATTAAAATTTAATTCTTAATTTAATAATTTTAACAAGCTGATAACAATACATTGGCATTATTAGATCATTTTAACTCTTTCTCTGTTTTAAATGGCACCTACTCATTTTTGTTATAAATGCATAAAATCCGCGGTCTAGTAATTATATTCTTCTCATTATTATGACTCAATTACTTAAACCTATTTTGCACGTAATGTTTTGTAGTTGCGTCGAATACAAATTATATTTAATCCACCAAATGAAATGTTGAAACAGCTTACCTTAATTCGTGTGAAATTATAGTATGAAATAAATGATTACGCTCGAAAATATTTTAATTCATGTGTAAAGTCATTTGCAACGTAAAATAATAACAGGTACTCGTAAGGATACGCAGCAAAGTATTGGTTTCATTCTAAATTTCATTTAATTATTATGCAAGTAATTACATTCTTTTTATTATTCTTACTCATTTATTTAAACCCATTTTACACGTAATATTTTGTTGTTGCGCCAAAGTCAAATTATTTTTAGTTTACCAAATTATAGTATAAAATAAATGATTACGCTCGGAAATATTTTAATACATGTGTAAAATCATTTGCAATGTAAAATAATAATAGATACTCGTAAGGATACGCAGCAAAGCATTGGTCTCGTGCTAATTTCATTTAATTGCTTTGCTAATACGTTCCTTCTTCTGGTAACACCATGGACAGATGTACCTAATCTCATTTCATGAAAGTAAAATCATGTTCCACTCGTCTCGAAGAATGTACTTCCCCTCGAGCACTTACCTCGTCCTTCCTTAGCGAAAGGCAAGCTGTCTTGAAATGCATATTTTAAGACGGTTCCTGAATTTTGGAGCACTGAAATTTGTCTTTCGCCCTCTGCGTAGATTGGCCAGGTTTTCAAAAAGTCTTCACAAACTTTTACGATCGTGCGATTGTAAAAAATATGCGATCCTTGGGAAGTGTCCCAGGGCGAGCTTCGCATAAATCATAAGTTATACAGAAATATTTTCAGCATACTCTGAGGCACCGCTTTTTAATCGTTTTTAATATATAATTCGAGATAAGAAGTATCCAACGATTCAAGAGAAGAAGTATGCAAGATAGAGGATTACCTAATTTAAATACATTGTAATTGAATTACGTAATTGAATTAAATTGTATTTTATATACACCGTATTTGAATTACATTGTAATTGCATTATACATATAATTCGAACCATTCACTTAATTTAATTGCTAATTACGCGAATCATGTGTATAATCGAAATACATTGTAATTGAAAAAAATGTAAATTACTCAATGTGTGCGTACGTTACTCGCTTAATGTGAAAAACATCGTTCATTTTTTATCCGTGTTTCTTCTGTTTCGCATTCACTGACAACTTAATTTTATGTTTATGTTTATGAGGATGTTTTTTTATGCGACGATGACCAATCTTTGAAAATGCAGCGATCTTAGTGGCAACATACGGTAACTCTCAAAACTGTTACAGTGATTAGAATTATTTATTAGAAATTACAAAAAATATCACATAAACGCTTTTGAAAAATATGAATTTTTTTTTACAATTAAAGAAGTATTATTAAACTTTGAAAAATAACTAAAATAATCATTTATCTTGGTCCTCAATAGTATATATAATCTGTTTTCTTTTAATAATGCATTTCAACACTTTTGCACCTCACTAAGTAGATCATATTTTTAGTGCTTAATGTAGCCGTCTTTGACTTTAATCGTTTCTGAGCACTGCTCACCATACTGTTGAAAAATCCTTCAGGAATACCATTCTAATTTTTTTAAAACCTAAGTAAATGTTCGTTCGCTATGAAGTGTCTATTTCGGACTAGAATTCTATTTTAAATTATTTATTCAATTAATCCGTTTTATTCTCGTTTAGAATCTATATTTAAAAGTATTCGGTGTTTTTCGCAGTGTTACTTTTTCGTAAGCGTATATTCGTGTATTAAATAGTATCCGGACTTCTGTACGGATTATATTAGTACACGGGTATCTCTACTGTAAATAATAGGTTGAGACTATACTGTAAAGATTTGCTGTAACGCGAGTCCCGAATCTTGAATTTTTCCAAAGATACAATCATTGTATAAATAGAAGGATACAATCGTGAGTGGTACGAGACTTGACTATACCGGCCAGAGGCCAGACAATTCGTTTAGAATGTCGCTGATACCGGAAACGTTCGTTGTGGGCGTGATTATCCAGAAAATCAAAGACATGCTGACGCACATTCCGCGATACCAGAAGAGGATCGGTTCTATCGAGTACGAAACGCGGTCTCTGAGCAAGCGAATCGAACGTAACGATGTCCGCAGCGTGCCGTGGATAAAATCGAACGACACGGGAATTTCTGTGGATCCTCGCATAACGGTGGAACGGTATTTGCAAGCAGCGGAACACTTGCCCTTCCGATCAACCAAATAACATAAATGTTTGTCCCCCTGTGAAGTCGCACGGGAACCGATATCGTTGCATCGCTTCGAACCTCCGTGTCGGAAATTTTCGCAGAAAGAACGACAGTCCCCGATTATATCGTAACGTACTGTCGATCCTCGATTCGTTCGACTAATTCGGAGCGCATGGGTAGCAGCACACGGTTGGACCTCGATTACGCGAACTAATCAGACAGGATCTCCGAGCGATCAATTTTAATAGGGAATTAAACGTTGGATTTTTCATCGGAGAGCGTCTGTGTTTGCTATTCAATATTGGCTCTTGCATCGATATTCTAATTTTATGGTTTCGATCCGAGCGAAATAAATATATTAATATAAAAATACTGTAATACCTCGATGTGTTTACTGCGATGTGTTTACTGCGATGCGTAGATTTGGATTTCATGCATTTATAAGCAAATTGAGTAGATTACGAAACTGTGAAAACACCTGAATACGTTAAGAGTATTGTTCAATGACATTCAATTTATTGATATTATTGAGAGAGAAAACGAAATTCTACTTATCTTACTTCTTCTACTTAACCTTACCTTTTGAATTGTGCCGGCTGTCCTTCTTTATATTGGGCAAACATCAAAGAACGTAGTACCTCTACGATTTCTGAGCCTTCAAACCCCCAAGGTAGTAACACTATGCGAGGAAAGACTGAAAAGTAATGATTCACTTGTCAAAAATTGAATACAGTACAGTGGGTCTACAAAGTGTTCGTACACATTTTAAAAACGAATAACTTTTTCACTTTTGGACCCAACAGCTTGAGGTTTTTTTTAGACGTTAGAAGGATTGGTTTACCAGCTAATGTGTAAATAATTTTTTTTTAATTGTTATTGGTCGCAAATGCGGAGCGAAAAGTAAAGGTCACGATTTCTAAATTTTTTATCTGTGCCTGTAATGAAAATTTAAAACATTTATTTTGTAAATCTAACAAATACATGTACAAAGTTTCATCGATATTGATCGTTGTTTTTATGAATTATAATTTATTGAAAATAGTAAATATTGTAAGAATCTGCGATCTAAATGAATCCCAAACCCTAAAGTTCAAAGATTTTTACTTCTTACGATGCGCATAGCTTTTTTTATACGTCAATCGATTTCAATGAAACTTTGTACATCATATGACTGACTTAGATTCACAAAATACATATAATTTTCGCCGAAACCCTTAAATCCCTTGCGCCGAAAGCATTAACAATTTTATTAGTAATAACAGTATGCGAGAAAAGACTGTAATGTAATGATTAACTTGTCAAAATCTCATTACAGTATATGAAGCAGAAGCTACATTTTGTTACAGATGTTTCTAACTCTTCGATATTTTCCGAAATTGCTTGCGCGTACATTTATATTCGACACTCATTTTCGCATCGCGCTAATGTCCGACGTGTATTGACTTTTCCCTCGTTAACGTCTGACATTATGCGTGATGGAACTCCCTAGCAAATGTATTTATTCGTTAATATCCTGCAAAAGCGAGCGGTATAATCAAGACCGAGAATTCCCTCGTGTATCGTTCGATTCCCCTTTTCTTTCGACGTTTACTCGAAATGGAACTCTTTTCTCTTCAAACTTCGATCAGCTCAATAGCAACATCCTAAACCAAGGAAGTTCCAGAGACGGGAAAATTTCAACTTTCTATCTATGTCCTACCGCTTTTCGTTGCTATTCGAGGCTCCATTGTTTCGACTATCGTTCCCTTCCAAGATCATTCAAAGACTTTGAATGGCTGCCGATACACACGCGTACACGTAAACGCTCCTAGTGATCTCGTAGCTGCGATACTTTTCTTTTATTCGATTCCGTTCAACACTCCGGCGAATTTCAATCAGTTTTCAGGTTTTACTACGGCAGGCATTGACAAAGCTATTGAAGGGGCCAGAAAACGGAAGTCTCAATTCACATGCTGAGAATTGCGCACACGAGATTGAAAAACGAAATCGCATATGCGTACCAGGGAGGATCGAACAATATAAATTAAGTAAATTTGAATACAGCAGCGTTTCTCAACGTAGGGCCAACACCCCGCACGGGAGCAATTCGATTGTTAAGGGTGGCAATTCGAAGATGGACTCGTTCACGAAAGGGACTATCATTACAGTTGTTTAAAAAAGGATGGTTCCATTTAAAAACATGAAGATGACCTTAATATCTCTAAAAAATGACATAAAAACAAACATTTTTGTGATATGTGGTTTTCAACTTTGTCCTCAAGACATTCAATCTGTCTGTGAAAACAAGAAAGATATTTGAGGTGCAAACATTGGATGACTTACCCTTTTCACTGTTTTCATCTACTAATTATTGTCATAAATGCATAAAATCCGCAATGTGGAAAGAATGAATGCAGAAGAAATGTGCAATTGGTAATATACAATTATGGAAAAAATATCTGAAATATTACTGGAAAATAGATCCAGTACATTGGAAACGTTACTGCGATTTCCAAGGATAAAACTCGACGATTTTGTTTCATCGATGAAGTGATTTGCGTGGTTGGAAATAAATCGAGTGTTCGAGAGTCAACGTAAAGAAATAAGAACCCCGTTGCTTTACAAGTAGCAGCAGTACTGTGCATCGATTTCCGGAGATCCGAAGATGGAAATTGTTTACACGCGTTGCGCCCGAGACATTTTTTGATCGTGTTTCGTTGCTTTCGCCGGGTGGTTAAAGAACTTTTATGCTTCGTCGTTCGCGTGAACACAGCAACGGGGAACACTAAGGAAAGAGAAGAGAAAAAGATTGCTCGAAACGATTCCTGCGAAAGTCACTTACTGACCATTACGTGCTTTCTGTTCCCTTGATGGGAGTTTAACGTCTCAAATATCGTGAACACGCTGCTAACTTCACCCCACAGTGGAAGACGTATTTAGGTGGCTGAACTTCCGCTGAAACTTCCCACTAATGCACGAATAACTTAATCCATTTATTTGTTATTCATTTCGTTAGGCACTGGCATTTTCATTTCTGAGAATAAAAACAAATTCATTTTTAGATCATAGCATTACATATTTCTCCTTGCATGTATACTGTTTAGAAATCTTAAAAATTATATTTTAGTTTAAACCTCTTAAAAGTTTAGATTATTAAAAACTTCTATACACATTCCGTCAGTAAGTAAGAATTTTAAAATGAAATTGTAAAACCATTTATTTTGACTGGTGTGATATTTTTAGTGTAAATAACTTCAGTAAAGTGGAAACAATATAACAACGTGCTGCACACTTTTGCCATAAATGCATGAGATCGGCAGATCATTTCTCGCAGTTGGTAGGCCATACAGTTTAACGAATGTGTTTCGTTATAAGTTTGTAAATTACGCGAATGGAGAGTGTTTATATCGCTCTTTACATATACATCAATTATCATCATATACGAATTCAAATTGATTTTGACTGTCGCTTAATAGCGAGATAACGTTTATGATAGCGTTTTATGAAATATCAGGGACGCTATATCATTTATATTGACAGAGTTTTAATTAGCTATAGAGCTCTCTCCTTTGATATCACTTGATGTTTAATGCCTCTATTTCCAACGAGCTCTTCGATCGCTTCGAAGTTTTCTCTAACCCCGTTTCGCGGAGGCACAATATCAAACGAAGGACCATGCGAATTAAGCTCCCACGGTTTTCTATTAAATAGAACATTGATTGATTACCGTAGATAAAGGTTTACGAGGTGTTCGCGTGATAAATCGTTTTTTTTTTCAAAGCGCCCCTGTAATTGTTTTCGTGTCAGCACTCTCTTCCATTTACCGAGCCAAAGCACCCTTTATGCACCGATGAGCTTCATTTCAGAGTGTGCAGTAACAATAGTCCTTCAAAATTTCATGAAATACTTTGCGCTTCAACAGTGGAAACCGTCCATCAATTTTACGAAACATTCGTTAAAGTCCGATTCACTTTCTTTTGTTACCTAACAATTTCAATTTTCGTTACATTTCCACACACGTTAATCAAATATATCGAAACTGTAGAATCGTGTTCTCTCTTCTCAGTTATCGATTTTACGATGAGTACGCGAATAATAAAAATTTATAAATAAAACGGAATATTTTCCATCGCAGTTCACCTTCAACGACCTTGAATCACCTTGAGTTATAGGTCCACACGCGTTCTAAAATGCCATATTAAATATAGTATATAGATTAATATATCATTCTAATTTAGAAAACTGAGTTGACTTTCATACGACCTCCACGCGTCCATTTACAAGAAAACTATTAACATGGAATTATGCCACCCTCGAAACCACGCAAGTTTCATCTGAAGCATTTTTTCTATCACCAACAGGAACCGAGTTATTCAGTTAGCATTAATATGTAGATGTTTATGCAATGTTTGAATTTTTGCAGGCAAATTTCAAGAAAGTGGGAGCAAATAAAATCTTATTTTCAGTGGTAGCAGCCTTCAGAGATCTGAAATAAATAAAAGTCGTATTAAATTCTGTGGAATTTTATATTCTAGCATTTTTTGTAAATTTTTAGAAGCCATAAATGCATAAAGATCCGCAGTCTACTTATAACAGATAGAGAGCATATATTTGCATAATAAATGTAAAAATAAGTTTTTCCAGAAGCTCTTACATTCCTTTCGTCCATTTTAATCCTCTATAAAAGAAAATTGAACTTTTATAATTACGTGCAAGATATTTCTGTCCTGAGGACTTTTTACAGACAAACAAATTCAGGAATAAATAATTGTCTACCAATGAATACAGTCATCTTCCCATAACGCACTGTTATCTTTGATACGAATGTCGCTGTATCGTCGAATACTATGTCCGATTGAATGCAGTATATCACTGCTGACAAGTAGAATTGACAGCCTATAGTCAGACATGACGTCTGTCTTATTGAGAAACACGTTTGTTACACAAAAAATGTTACTAAATTGGAAACACGACAACATAGAAGTTTACAAACAATTACCGTAGATGTTTTAAAATACAAAATTTTGTTATTTGACGGTCACAAAACAATTTTTGAAAATTTTGTGATGTTCCCTGTAAATGTACAGTAAACTTCATGATTTTGGATATCTGATTCATTGATATTTTCAAGCAATAAAGTATCCTTAACTCCTAATAAATCTAAATAAATTCGTCAGATTAAAAACAATTAAATTCCGTTGGTTTCTATATTATTATCTTTTGAGAATAATTGCATTAAAACATTCAGAGTGCTCATTTTACCTTTGCATTGCTAATGAACGATACAACGAATTTAGACAATGAAATGAAAATAAGCAACATAGAATAAAATGTCTCGAAGAATTAAAATATTTTCCGATGACTTTCTAACGAGGGCTGCAAATGAAAATGCCTGATATGTTAATCTGGAAAATTCTTGAAAGTGCAGCGCCTCTCGAAGCGAGCGCGGAATTCACGTTGATGCGGTCGCATAAATCATAAATCAATATACATACATACGTATTCTCCTGGAAGTTTCGTTTCCACGTAGACCGTCTGATCTTGCCGAGAGCAAGGATCTCACCTGCGAACTCCGACGAATTCCGGCCACATAAATTGTTCACGGGAATGTATCTCGATGGGGAAGTTCGGAATTTTTCAAGAAAAAAGAAGAAACTATCGAATTTCATCGATAAATCAGGAGGTCCGCGGTCGGAATTATTAAAACATGCAGAAACTTCTGTGCCGATTGAATTTCTGTCACGTCGCCCGTCGTTGCTTATACCGCGGCACGTTAAGGGACCACTTTTCTGTGAATGTTGCAAAATTGAACAATTTTCATGCATTTTTTTCTAATTCTATAGCTCGCCTAACGTTACCATTTTTTTCAATCTTCATGCAGTTTTAATCAATTGTGTCTTAATAAAATATTTTAACATGTATTCTTCTTATTTAAAGTACTATAAAATTCCGCAGACCAGCTTTTAACAGATCATTATAAAGAGTAGAGTTTCTTTTCTAAGACTACATTAAAATGTATGTGGTAGAAAATTTTTTACACGCTGTAGATTCGATTGAACTGGTAATATTTCAAAAGAAAAAAGTCCACTCCAGCTTTCTCTGAACTTCATCTGAGGAAACCAGAAATTTTTAACTTTTTTTTTATATAAGCCTGTAAATTTTGTCAAGAAAATCCCGAAAATCAAAATTTTAATCTTAGGACTCCACTGAATCAAAAGTTATGCGTGTTTGAGGCGATAAAACGTTGTAAACCGATGAACTTTTTTAAACACGCATAACTTTCGAAACAGTGGATTCCTAAGATTAAATTTGGATTTTCGGTATTTTCTTGTCACCATTTTTTAGGATTATACATATAAAAATGTTAAAACTTTCTAGTTTCGGGACTTCCCGGGATCTCGCACACCACTAAAGTAGACAATATTCTGAATATGATATGAATGGTACAGCAATTTTTAGTGGCACTCAGAGTCTCCACTCGAGCGCTAAGGGTAAAAAAAACTAGTACAACCATAAACCTTGTCTCATTTTATAGCTTGAGACTTCTACTGCAGACAGTTTTGCATGATTTAACGAATGAAAAACTGAAGAGATGTGTTCCTTCAAAAATGCCACCATTTGAAGCGTCTCTAATACCAATTAGAAAAAGTTTTCGTGAACGAATCAACGATCAAAATCTTCGAAGATGTATCAATTTGCTGAACGTGGGTGTATGCAGATGTTCTTAAGGCGATCACCACACTTCGATTCTGTCGTACAACAGTGTAATTAAGTGAAATGTTTTACTTCTTAACTTGTTCGTCGACGTTGGGAGCGGATTTCCGGCTCCCAAGTTCCCCGGTTCCTTTAATTATTCTGCAAGTGCGTCAAGCGCTCTCGTTTCGACAACTTTTAACAATACTTTCAATCCCGTCTCGACATTCGATGTCGTTAGTTCGTTAAGAGGAATAAAAGGAACTCCGGCGTAATGGATGCGCCATTCACGAGCAGTATTTTTTATTTTTACTTCTACCTGATAATATTCTGTCTCTCGCGCACCACCGGAAAATAACGAGCTGTAACGGCGGCCAACGGAAGGCAGACTTAGCGACAAGATATTTTTCTTACAGAAGCAGAATAAAGTACTACAAGAGCTGTGCTACCTCTACTCGTACAGCAATTCTATCAACATAATGATTCGACCGAACTGCTGCTTACTTTTGACTTTATTTTCTTCTCCTTTTTCTCTCATTTCAATTATTAACGTTTGCTTTAACTAGTCTTCCTCTTCTTCTTAAGTAGAGTCTCGAAGATTGGTAATCAAATCACCATTTCTCTTCGTAATAATTTGATTGTTCTTGCCAAGCAATGCTTCTTCACATATAACAAGGAACCTGTAACTTCAAAAAATTATGAAACTGCACGCAAGTTGAGTCAGTTTTGCCTAATCTTCCCTTTCTTCCGTGCTACTTCTCGCATTAAAGGGATGAAGTCAACCCTTGAAAAATTTCAATACAACTATTGAAATATACTCAAGAACAACAAATGATAGTTTTACAGAATTTATGTTCTATCCACTTAATTTTGTCCACAACCGTATCAAACAAAATTGTTTATTATTATAAGAAGTTGATGGGGGGAAAAAATGAAAAGACTACATTACGTTATACGGCTGGTATACGGCTGGTATATGGCTGACGTTGGTTTACGACGCTCATTCTTTAATATTTGTTCAAATCTAAGATGGGGAAGAAAGTTGTTGGAGGGAAGATGAGTGCAAGAAACTTTCTGGGAAAGGATGACCGGAGGGTTGTTGAACTGACCCGGCAGAGAGGGCCGGTTTATGGTTCGATATAAAATGGCAGTCGAAGTTGGTGGAATGATGTACATGCCCCCTTAATTTTAAGTTCCGATTTTACGATACGCAACTGCAATTATATCGGAAGTTCTTCGGCAGCGAGTGAAGGTTACTTGGAAAATGATTTATAGGAGCCGTGCAGGATTCATCTGAAATGATTGAGGTAACGCGAAATTCTAGAGAGCGGAGATGAATCTAAATTAGAATCTGAGGAATAGGCGAAAGGGGGCAATAAAATTACGTGATGGCTTCATACAATTCCAGATCCGATTTAAGGTCATCGTTCATTCTGTTCGTCGCGGAGAAAATACGATCAAAAGTTTTCTCTCGTTAAGGGAAAGCGTGGGGAGAGATCCGTTCGACTGTTCGCCGATGAGCTGTTATCAGACCGGGAAGCTGAGAATCGACGGGTATCTTAGAAAAATCTAAGATATCGTCGTGACGAAGTTCATCGGTTTGGCAAACCATGGAAATAAGGAATGACATTAACTGAACGCCCCCGTGGTGGAATATTACCGGAAGTCTGGCACGTATTCGAGCATGAAATTGAGTCTTATAGCACTTCCACCGTCGTGCCGGGGTGAACTACTTTCTTTGTCGTTCAACACTTCCCACGTTGCGTCTCAATCGCAGTCGGATTATTACGTAATTTGAATGCGCACAAGTAATTTCTATGAAAGAAATGGAATTTGATTAAGGCGACGGACGGAGCGCGCAGGTATGTACATATTTCTTCATTCTCTCGAGCATAATTCACGGACGACGGATAGTTGCGCAAGCGTTAATTTGAAAAACAGTTGATTCGACAGCCTGCATGCTACATCGGGCTGAAGCATTTTATTTCAGCAATTATGAAATGTAATATTTCGCATCAAAGTTGACAAACATGTTACTCAAAATAATAAAAGGAGAGTTTAGTGAAATATTGCATACGACATTAATACGGTATTATATTTTTATAAGCCATATTATACTCTAATAATTTACAGTATACTAAAAGAATGAGATGCATATGTACAATAGGGTGCAACGAAAAAAGCAAAATTGTGCGATTACGATCTAATAGTGAAATAAAGTTACCTTTTATCTTTCAGATTAAGTTTGCACAACTTGGGTCGTGTTAGAAAAATTTTTAATGTGCCGCTAAAGCTTTAAAATTTCATTTCCATGTTTTCTTACAGGCACTTGGAATTGTAATTATACGTATACAATATTTATTAAAAACTAAGCGTTTAATTTGAATTGCATATGGTTTCAAAAGAAGACATAGATTTCCGCGATTTAATTTTAGCCATTATGAATTCACCTCTTGCAGTTCTTCCGCAAAAAGTTCTTCTGCAATTTTTCTACATATAGTAAAAATAATTAAATGACAGTTTTTACCAATCTTGAAATTTTTACTAGAATCTATTGAGAAAACCAAATTTTTTTAGGACTAAAAAAGTGTGGAAATGTTATTAAAATCATAGCTATGATAAACTTTGTCTGTTTTATTGTTACATTATCAAAAAAGTTATTTCGACTTTTTAGACATTGGTATGGCACTCAACGTGTCAATGGTATGCTTCTTTCTTGACTTCTACGTGTAAGTAAATAAATCGGTTTGGTGAAATGCATTTTTCTTTAATTGTTGATATCTTTAAATTAAATTTCATTGATGATTTTAGTCAATTTTGCGAGTCAACGCGCTTTTAATATCCATTTTAAACAAACTTGTAAAGATCGTCTTTAAAAAATGATTATTCCAATAGTTTTTTCGTTATTGTTGGAAAATTGAATTAGTATTTACCGCTCCTGTTAAGTTTTTCGATATATTCAACCGTCCGAAGGTCCCTGCACTTGGAATTTGGAAAATGTATCCAGCAGAATGGAATCCACCGTAGATTTTCAATATTGAACTGAATAATTCTGAGAGTTCTAAATGTTTCAACGACATAGCAGCGAATTCCATCGAGTTACCTCGGCGCGAATGTAATTTGGTGATCATTCGAAAAGATTTATCGCGCGCCTTGCACATTAGAATGATTCATCTAACACAATCTATCAAAATACAGCACAGTTGGTACACACGGATAATCTAGAACCTATTCCGCTAACGGTCCACCATCTTTTATGCACGATATTTCAGCTGAAAGATATTTATATAACGTTCTTTACATTTCATTATTTAAGCTCTCCAAATTGTAGCTCAGAACTTTGAAGAAACGCGATATATTTTTATGTTTTTCTTTCATATACTTGTTTGCTGTCTATGCGGTGTATTTTCTATTCCTCGTCCTCGTAATTCGTTATTGATGTAATTTAATGTCAAATTTTATAATTGTACTCCAATTGCAATTACGAATTACATTGTAATTTAATTGAATGGAGATCAGAATGATAAATTACAATACGACTGAATTACGATGTAATTCAATTACTTTGTAATTATAATTCCTGGAGTAATTCAATTGTAATTCTGCACAACTCTGGTTTTAATTACAATACATGCAATTGTTGAAATTTCAGAATATTATCAGTTAGAGATACCTTGAAGTCGTTTAATTATTGGAGATGTTTTGCAACTATATGTGTATGCTGCAAAGTCTGCTTTCCTGTGTTAAGTTTCTCCTTTTTCGTCGTCGATGTGTACCCGCCTTTTACCAATTCCGAATACGATGGGACTCCATTTAGCCGAACCTCCATGTCAATTTATGCGTCTTCTGTTAATGCTTGGGAAACAGAGAAAAGCTATACAGAAGTCTATATAGAGTTACTGTCCTAAGTATTCCAGCGAATATTAGTGTTTGTAATGTGATCTCCCGTAGCGAAATCAAAGAAAAATTCGTTGATTCTATTAAATGCTTTATCAAAGTTGAAATGAAACCAAATAGAAATAGATTCAGCCTATCGAATGTTCTATTGAGTTTGAAGCGAAATATATATGTTAAGGACTGCGTCTCCAAGGATTGCAAGAGTCCGGGGATTTCACTCCCGATTTCTCAATAATGCAAAGACGGGGTTTCTTAGTATCAAAATATATATATTAAAAAATATATATATGTGTATATATGTATACATAATTCTCATTATTCGGCAGCATATCGACAGCCACGATAGGCGGCAGCACCGTCGCCTGTCCATTGCTTCTCGCGGCTCCGCTACACGCTGCCGAATAATGAGAATTACGCGTCGTAAACGCAAAAGTAGGACTTTTGAGGCAAATAGCCCCCTAAATTGATCTTTCATCTATCGATTTTGACTATTAAGAATCCCCGTCTTCGCATAATTAAATTCAGGAGTGGAATCCCGGACCCTTGCAATGCTCGCGTACGGACACGTAGTCCTTAAAAATGATGCTACAGCAAAGTATACGAAAAAACAGCATAAAATCTGCAGTTATATTATTACTTGCTGTGTACGTTAAATCGATCCTTTCATAAGACTGGCTATCATTAAAATTATTCATAATTCATATTGTAACCCCAAAAAAATTCAAGTTACATTTCCCCTGCAGCATCGAAATTATTAACACGCTCAAGCGCGACTGCGCGTGCGGGGAAAAAACAGAAAATCCAACCGCCCTTAGGTTTCGTATTTTCACGCGGAGCATGAAATTTTCAGCGGCTCGTTTATTTTTCACTTCACGGCGGGGGCGGACTTTTCGCGATGATAATCTCGCGGATTCGCGGCTCGGGGACCAGGACGTCTTTCATAGTAGACATTTTCAGACGCGAATCGATCGACAGGAAAACTAATTACGACGATGAATGTCTGGCAATCGAGGGGGGATGGGGCCTATAAATTCGCATCGATGACGGCGCACAGAAAAATCAAGATGATACGGATCGCGGCACGGTGCGCGATCGTAAATTCTGTTCCGGCCGCGCTGACCAGATTTATCGGATCTTTCGTGCGAGCGGATAAGGAGAAATTAATTTCCCGTAGACACCAATTTTTCAAGACTCCGTGTCGTACGACGCGGCTTTAATAACGTTCGCTCTGTGTCGCTCTTTAAATTTCCAGTCACCTATCTTATTTTTTTCCCCTCGCAATAGCCTCCGCTTCGTGGCCGGCCACGTTTCGCGGTGTATCATCATCTTACACTGATATTGTCTTAACATTTACTCGTACTAGATATCAACCATTATCGTATTCCTTGCTATAAACACGATATTTAGTATTTTTCTTAACGCGTTCACTGTTACAACTACGCGATCGATAGACTCCGGATGCTGATGCAAATTTTATACGAGCAAAATATATGCAAAATGAATTGTAAAATATATATGTAGAAATTATGTAGAATATAAATAAAATCTATTAAAAAATAGTACTGATCGTCCATCAGGAGATCAATGGATATAGTCGAAAATGATATAAGGAACCCCTTTCAAAATAGACCTTGAACGTGAAAAACAAGGTAAAATAAAACCAAAAATTTTCTTTTAAGATTAAAAATTTTAAATCTTAAAAAATTTTTAGTCATTTTACCTTGTTCTTCGTGTTCAAGGTCAATTTTGCGGGGGGTTTCTCATGTCTATTTTCGACTATAAATCGGAGGTGTAGAATCGCGCTATGGTGTCCGCGACGTATAATTTTGTGACACCCTGTACATAATATAGATTTTGATCAAACTCTGTAACTAATTCAATTGCCTCCTTAACTAATAGTGCTAATATGTTTAATTTACGACAATTGAAATGGTAAAAATGCATCCGCGAGGGATTATTTAACAAATTTATTTCTTTGAGTATATATTAAATTTAAAAAATGGCCAGAAATTAGGATAGACGCATTCTTGTTATTCTCATAAAATAATGTAGAATACTCATTTTTAGTGGCTCGTCTAAAATAAAAAATAATTTAAAGCTAAACACTTAACAAACATTTAACGCCACTAAAAATTGCTGTACCCTTATTCAAAATATTGTCTACATTATTAAATATATCGGTGTCGAATCAATTAAAAACATTTAGGTATTTTATGAAGTATTATACCAATTTCATATCCATAAAACTTAAAAAATCACGAGGAATGGAAATATTCTAGCTAGGAAGAAATGTTTAATTATTTAGTTAAAATTATTATTTTTAAATATATCGATAACTAATCAATTTAAAACATTTAGGTATTTTATGAAGTATTTTACCAATTTCGTATCCATAAAACTTAAAAAATCATGAGGCATGTAAATATTCGAGATAGGAAGAAATATTTAATTATTTAATTAAAATAGGTCCGACCGCAAAGGGAAAATTACGTACATCTCATAACGAAAAATTAATTTAGAAATCGACATTAGCGTATCAAAGATATCACAGAGTGTATGAATAGGATAAATAGTTGCGAATTTGTTAAAAGATCTACGAGGAACGTGAATCACGAGAGAGTGGGGTCAATATTAGGGATTGAACTTTTTCATAAGAAGGGTGGAACGCATATTCGAGAGCAATAATGTTCGATTTTTATGAAATTCGGCTGAACTCGACGGCGATGCGTTCAGCGATGCTCACATCTGAAGAATTCATCTCACAGTGATATATACATTGCGGTCCTCGGGCTGATTATCAAGCAGATCGCGACATCAAAGAACAGCCTGATAAAACTGGATTTAATCTGTGATCTCTTTTCACAAGACTTCTTTCGACGGACTCCCTTTACGTCTATTTTCCATGTCAAAGAATCGAGTCGCGATCATCGGGGCAGTATTAACGGAGATGACGGTCTCCGATAATCAGTATCGGAGATCGATGCAATTTTTTCTTATTTTAAATTACTTCCACTATCTCTCCGCGCTGTACGTAATAAATTCGCTCGGGACATTAGAAGGTATGCCGTGAACAATATTCACGTCACTGTGAGAGAAAAATCAGATAACCCTGTCTAGTCAACCCTGTTCGATTTTCAAAATGAAAATTATAAGCACAGTAATGTCACGGTACAGATGAAAGAAATGTGCACGGTATTTGTGAAATATGTGCCACCACTACCACAGACCGTAGCCTACGAAGTTTTAAATTTTTATTATGGGCACAAATAACACAGTTTTGAGATGTGCCATTTTTATTTTTAATCAGTCCTGGATTAGTGGATAATTACACTTTTCTATCCATAGGGTGTTCGACTACGGATGGGAGAAAATTTAAGAGGTTGTTCTCCATTACAATATAAGACGAAAATAAAGAATAAAAATTGCAATTTCAGCTTGATTTTCTAGTTATGAACAATTAAAAATCCGTCTAAACTGCGGCACCCGATCAACAGATGTGTACATACACTCCCGCTCAAAAATATGTGGACACTTTGTTGCAAGTGTAATTTATTTTTAAGTACGGAATTGTACAATTTAATTATTACAATCTCTTGAATAAATAAGAGTTTCTTCGGCAGGGCTAATACCGATTCAATCTACGATGATCCATTAGCGTGGTTTGCTGTCTTCTCAGGACAATAATAATTATTATTGGCGAGATATCTAATGAATTTATTATTAACTGTATAAACTAGACCGCATACAAAATTAAACGTGTCCTCCACATAATTTCGAGCAGGAGTATATATATCGTCGACATAAAAATAATTTTTTTTTTAAATAATTTCTCTCAAAGTAGTTTTTAATCGTTTTTGCACGATGTATTGCTGCATTATCGTGTTGGAATATTAAATTAGGTCCATCAATCTTGTCGCCGTATTCATCCAGTACGTCTTCCAATAGTTCCGTATATTTTTCAGCATTGGCTTTTGAAGGGAACCACATTATCGGAGGCTTATCGTTCCAGCCAAAAGCAGCCCAAACCATTACAAATCCTCCTCCATGGACTCTAGTCATTTTTACATTTTTTATCCCGCAGATTGTGCCAGTAATATTAAGACCCAGTTGGGCTGTCCAACTTACATTTTTTTTCATCAGAAAAAATCACCGTCTTCCACTTTTTGGTCCATGACATATGATATTCTGCAAACTTTAATCTCCCTTCCTCGTGGAATTTAATTAGCGAAGGTTTTTCCGTTTTTTTAGAATATTTAAGTGTCCCACTCGATCTCAGAACTTGCTGTACACGTCGAACACCAACCGGCAAGTCTAATTCCCTTTTTTATTTTGGAGGTATTAAGCATATTTTGTCGTGCTTCTTGAAAAATTTTCCCTTTTTCCCTATGTGTTAATTTTTTTTCGATGACCTGTAGATTTTTACTGCCGTATTTTTCTTTTAATTTTAAAAAAATTGTGCATGACTTTTAATGATCTTTTCAATCTTCTTGCAATTTCTCTGTGAGAGAGACTCATATTGTGGAAAGCAATAATTTGGTCCTTTTCGTTATCATTTAACGATTTCCCCGTGTCATTGTGCTTGAATAATATCAAACGAACATGAAATATTTTTTATAATTTTTAAACTTTATAAATCTCTGTACTTACCATACAAAAACGTTCAAAAAATTGCACTATCGATAGTAATTTCTAAATATTTTTCCGTGAACCTAAGATTATTTCGTATCTTGTATTCGATCGTTTTCAAAGTATTTTTGAAACAGGTACGTCTTTACACTAATATTGTTGATAGTCGATTGACTGCTTGCACAATGTGTGGAACACTTCCGAAAACAAAAATAAAATTAGAAGCAGTAAACCAGCCGACGCGGCTAGCGAACCTATCGTTATTTCGACCGCTGCAGCTTTATTGAACAGTTGAGCGTAAGCGCCTCGCATTAAATTCAACAAGTAAATCAATGCTCCTGATTGCTAAGAAAAAAATCAAGTCATTTGGTGCAACTTTAGAAAAGTTATTCGGATTCAAGGTGGAAAATTCGAAGAAGAGAACAATTCTTACTGGAACACACTTTTTGGACAGCCTCCGAGACGACGTAAGACAAATACTCGTAAAACAAAAGACAGCTCAATTAGTAGCAGAGGATTGGTTCGACTCGGTACGGAGTAGCCCAAATGAGCCAAGTAATATTAATTACCGATCGGTAGCACGCTTTGTCGAGGTCGCGTACTTCCGCGGTCGTGGTACGACTCGTTCAATTAATTCAAGGAGAACGTTCTCGCCGGACACGTAGCTGGATACATGTTGTAAATATTTATGAATGTCCCGTAACAATTTTTAATCCACTTGGCCGGCGCCGGCTCTCTCCACTGGAAAATTTCTCCCGTTGGACAGGAAACAGGAAGGAGGCAGGAGAATCCCGGAGGTGGAGAGAAGGTGAGTGTGGAGACGGTCGAAAGCTGATGCATAAAGAAGGTGTTTCGCAGCTCGAGATGGCCATCCCGGAGATGGAAATCGCGAAGCAAAATTTCATTTGTCGCGCTCATTTCCACGTGTACGAACGAGAAGTTGCCGCGTCGTCTTCTTTTGTCTCGTCACATAACGTATAGAAGGTTACTCGATTATCATTTATGTCCCCTGACTTGGCAGAAATTCGATAGTCCGATACATAATACATCCGAAAATAAGTCCGGAGATACATCCGGTAAGGCAATTCCTCGAACTTTTCGCGTCGCGGAATTCGCGCGACCATTCCTTTGAATTAATTGACAAGGTGAAGGAAATATGGACATCGGAAACGTGCGCGTACCGTTTGTCAAAATACTGGCATCTTCCCTACAAGCATTTATAGTCTGCATTTTGATGGGCCTTGGTCGCAAAATTGATAGCGAACCGTTAGAAACGGGGCCATTTTATGCAGGTGGCACAACAATCATGGCCAGCGAAGGACCATGTTTAACCCTTAGCATTCGAATGGTGACTCCGAGGCATTACTAAAAATTGATGTACCATTTTTCAATATATTGTTTACATTATTAAATGTGTTTTTATCTAAACAATTCCTAAACATCTACCAGTACTTGGAGGCACTGAACGACACTGTACTGAACTGTTTAATCAGTTCTGCAGAAAAAAGAGCCACGTCTATCGACAAAGGATCTGACTCTTGAATTTTGCATGTTTCCGTGGTAACTTTGTGGCTTGCAGGGGCTATTATTTTGGGGACGTTGATCAAGTTATCGTTTACGGAAGAAGTGGTCGCTGAGGGTTTCGCTGATGCGATCTCCCGAATCAGTCTTCGTTTGAACGCCGGTCGTGGAGAACTCGATCCAAATGCGGAGGTCCTGTACCTCGTTTTCAGTAACTTAAAAAGGAGACAGAAAAGACCACTCTAACTTTCCGACGAATCGACGGGGGAGTCTTTAGACCGCCTGCCACTTTTCAGACAGCAGTGTAACCACGGCTATGGAAAACTTTTCAAAAGGGACCTTACTTACCAATGGTCCTCCGAACTGCGCAGCCCGCGTCAAAATTCATGGAATTTCCAGTCGCCGAAAATTTGGATTCCAAACTTCCTGCGATTTTCTCGAACGATCGAGATGTCTGCGTTCCCCGTCTTTGTCTTCTCGTTCTTGAATTTTGAAACTGCTATCGTGGTGTTCCGTCCTGTTTCTCTGCGGGTTGCTTTTAGATAAACTTTCCCTATCGTTTTTATATTTCACAACTTTATCTGCTAACTAATCTACTTGTACCTAATAAATTTGTTCGGAACAAATTTGATTAATAAGTTGTTTAGAGAGGAGCAAAGTTTCCTTCCATCCTTATTTGCGTGGAGTGGAATTAGAATGACCGCGTAATTAGAAAATTCACATCTCGATTCCGTTTCACGTTGATTAAACAAACGGAACGCAGAGCAATGGATAAGGGGGAACGAGCAGTTAGCTATAATTACTTCTAATCAGCAGTAACATTCGTTGTGAGCGTAAGTAGTGGCATGATCCGAGGCAAGGCTAAACGGAGCTTAGCTTGTTAATTAAAAAACTGTTTCTATTCGAATTGGTAAGCAACGTTCCAGTCCGGGAAACTCGGCATGGCGCGGCGGCGAACTCGTAAACGTTCACAGAGGTCTTCATCCGAGCTCTTTGTTCAGAGTATCCATTATGCAGGGCCTTCTTTATCCAGGACTTTCAGGCTGCGTTCTGCGCTCGTCTGGCTTTTCGTTGGCGGCTCGTATAGCGCACGAAGAAATCCATGTATCTTTTATTCTCGGCCCCTTTTAGCCCAGTTATTATTTTCCGTATGAAAAGGTCTCCTAATGTTCAGTTCGGCTTAACCGGGACACTGGCCGTCTTTCACGTTATCTTCGAGCCTTTGCGTATTAAATTCTCGGCAAAAGCACTTCCAATAAATCTCCGCTGTAACTTCGGTATCGTCTTGCTCGCTGCAACGAGGCTAGAGGAAAGTAGCCAGTAAGCAGCAGCCTTCGAAAAAGTAGCCGGATCCGGGATACCATTTTGTTTTCCGAATCGCATCAATCCCTTGCACTCCGAATTATCTTTCAATTTTCTTGCCAACAACTTTCCACTATTTTAAACGTTTCATTTGAAATTTACTTCGAAGGACAACTCCTTGACTGCTACTTATTTTAAAACAATTTTGTTTGCTAGTTATATTAAATATTACTCAAACTTTGTTGTAATTTATATTTGTGGAACTTGTATTTGTTCTTAACTAAAATATAAAACAATTTATTTATTTTCTGTTAGATCCCGGTAGAATACCCCTCTTCTCGGTTGTATCGTCCGTCTGGCCGACACAAAGCACTAATTGCAAGTGAAGAGTATTTAAATCTTTTATGGAAATAAATAAAACATTTCACATTACATTTGTATAATTGTAATTTTCAATTTCGCTTATTCGAACGACAAATAGCCAATAGAAACAGTACCACCACATCGAGAATTGGTGCCAGTACTTAAACAAAGTTACACAAATATATCAGTTTCCGTTTAAAAGATTAAGAAGTTATTAGTAGCGAAATTATGGTTGCCGAAGGAAGTTAATAAAGAGTGAAACTAATAATAACTGGGTAGTAATTCCCTTTTCATCGAACAAGTACCTGGTCTCAGGGGATTCGAATTCTGCCATTGTAAATTCTCTGAACTATAATTTTCCAATTATCCCTTAGTTGCTTTTGTAACTTCGACGACGGGCTGCTTTACGGCGGTAATGATCCTAATAAACCATGCTGGAACACCTAACTTTAGCACACACTAGTCTACTACACTCGAAGCCCCGAACATTATAGCCGATATCGTTATCTTTGTTCCATACATAATATTTTTAATCGAGACATCTTGCTCGCAAATAATAACATTCACGATAGTATTTCGAAAATCAATTCACACAGACTAACTGTTGTACACGTGCTGACGATCATTTAATAATTACTAGACTGCGGATGTTTATGCAATTTTCAAGTTTTGTAGACGAATTTTAAGAAAGTGGGACCACATGGAATCGTATTTTCGCTGGTAATAGCCTTTATAGATCTGAAATAAATAAAAATCGTATTAAATTCTATGGAATTTTATATTCTAGCATTTTTTGAAAATTTTTAGAAAACTATTTAAAAACGTTCGAGTCCACCTAGGTCGTCAATTATAAAATTTTCAAATATTGTAAATTATTGCAACACGATGGCGTACATGTTTAACCAAACCGCGAATTTACTTTTCAAGGAGACAAAACTGCAAATAACAAAATAAATTCATTGTATACATTGTATTTATCAATAACAATCAAAACTTTGCTATTAGCGATTTGTGTCATTTTATGGATACGAAGTTAATAATAAATGTTTAGTAATTGGTAATATTTAATAATGTAAACAATACTTTGAATAATGGTACAACAACATTTTGTACTTAAACGGGCATACTTTTAAATGGGCATGTCTTACACTCAATCCTCATCACAGGCTATTATACTTAACCGTTTTCTCGATAGCTGGAACGATAAATGAGCGAATAGTACCACGTACGCTTTATGTCCAACCCTCTATTTTCTATGATACTGGAACTAAAAGAATTCCAATCTAGTAACAAAAGTGTAAAGACGATAGCAGAACATACATAGGATAATAACTCGTTGATATTTTTAAAAAATTAGCCTAACCCACACCTTGAATTTCAAGCTCAAAAGGTCACCAATTTTTTTCATTGCATCGTATTTTATTCGTCGCGAGGATAAAAGTGAAAAAGGAACCATCGGTTAAATTTCGAATCGAGAAGATTCCTCGGATGTTATTAAATTTTGTAAACTCTAGTTTTAACCTCTATTGCTTTGTTCGTTGTAGTTTTATGATTGTATTTTTATATACGTTAAAGTTCTTAGTTTTAAAAACTGATATTTAAAAATTTTAAATTATTTATTGTTGGAATACAACGATACCATAGCGTCTTAGGTATATGGGTATAGGCGTAAGGGGCGGTTTCGTTGTCAGTCTGGTAGAAACAGCTAGCCTGAGCAGATCGCAACATTGTACAGCTTTCACGATTTACAAACAAATAAAATACAGGATGCGTGGAAACACTGTGTCGTTATTCAGAGCAACGTCTTCATAATATTAATAAAGTATAAAGTGTAGTTTCTTAATAAGGTACCCACTTAAAGACATTTCCAACATTTGTGTTTAAAATATTTCCACAGTTGTTTTCCAGGCATTCGAAAAGAAACCTTTCGTTTTGCTTTTTACATGTCCGGGTTTTTATTCGAATCTCCGGGTTCGAATGCGCGACACTCCGGTATTTACATGGGGATAAGATGGCAACCTTATTTTGTAAGTAATATCCTATCTATTTAGCAACAGGGACGTATGCTTGGTCGCGACAAAAAAAAATTTGGAAGCATAGTTCTACATGGGATCGTCCTGTACTCGTTCATTGCTATTTAATTCCAGCGAAGGCAGATTCCCGAGATTACGGAATTACCGAAATCCACGAGCGTAATTGTTATTCAGCCGGCGTATCACAAGGAAATTGTATTTCCTTCCAAGACGCACGCAAACTTCGTAGGTTGTTGCGCGAACCGTAGCTCCTTAATTCCGCATGAACTTTCGAACGGCCGACGTAAACTTGACTCCCTCGCGGCGCGACGCGGCGGAAACCGTGCCAAACTGTGCGATGCTTAACTTATTATTTGAGTTCAAGAAACAGGCGCGAGTTACCGAGCCGATCGTCGACACGACACTCGGCCCGCACTTTTCCGACGTCGAACGTCTTTCTCCCGTTTCGAAACGCCAATAATCAATTCGAGGAAAACCTTTTTCGCAGAGGCTAAATAGACTCTTCAGACTTCCGGAATGATAAAAAATTCTCTCTCTGCAAAGCGACGTTGCTGGAACTTCGAAAGACAAGCTGAATCGAGAAGCAACTTAAACAGAACTGTCCAATACTTGACGACGATTTGTGTTTAACTCCTTAGCATTCGATGGGTGACTCTGAGGCGCCACTAAAAATTGCTGTACCATTATTCAAAAAATATTCTTTACATTATTAAATATGTTCAGATCTAACCAATTACTAAACATTTATTATTAACTTCATATCCATAGAATGAAACAAATCGCTAATGGCAAAGTTTTGATTGTTAATGATAAATACAATGTATAGAATGAATTTGTTTCGTTATTTGCAGTATTGTCTCTTTGTCTCTAAAATACTACGGCTGGGTCTAGAGTACTTTAGATCAGAGTTTCCCAACGTGGGCCCACGCCTCACAGGAGGAATTTAATTGTTAAGGAGGGCAATTCAACAATTTCCTAGTGATTTTTTTCTAAAATATATCATTTCACCCTTAGATTGCTGTACCATTAATCACAATATTGTTTACATCATGAAATATATCGGTAACTAATCAATTACTAAACATTTAGGTATTGCATGAGGTATTTTATCAATTTCATATCCATCAAATGAAAAAAATCATACACAATGGAATTATTCTAGGTCGAAAGAAGTGTTTCATTCTCGAGTTAAAATAGCTTCGACTGGAAAGGCTTAACAAATCACTTAACCTGGTTTGTTGTATTTATAGCTGTAGTATGTTTATTATCTTTATTATAATAACGATGAGATACGTTACAAAACATATGTTTTAAATTTTCATTGAGGACCCAAATAAGAAAGTTTAAAAAAATGCCTTCTTTATTTTTGTATATCATTTCGTAAGCGAATGCTTCTAGTTGATTATAAAAATTCAGGTCGTTTGGTACAATTATAAAAAAGTTATTCTATCGTAAAAGGTGTACGAATACTTTCTACACCCACTTACAAGGGTTTTCCGCTTGACAATGTATTCGCGTCTGTTTATGTTGCCGATCAAGGCGCGTTGCAAAGCTAATTGCGTTGTATCGCAAAGCGGCGCCGTGGCGATAAGCGGCATCTTTTGATTTTCCACGATATAAAAGCGAGTCTCGATGGCCGCGTGTCGAGTTGTCGCCCGACTACGAGCAGATCGACATCCTTGACCCTTCCGTGTAATTTAGCCTTACACACAGTAAAGAAAAATTTTACTTACCGTTAAAGGATTTTATGCATTCGTGACGAAAATGCCATTTGAAACATATAAACATATAAGTATTGTATGAGATATCTATTATACCAATTTCATATCCATTAAATGTAAAAAATCATACTGAATGGAAATATTCTAGGTCGGAAGGAATGTTTAATTTTCGAATTATAATACCTCCGAGTGCAAAGGGTTAATAATTTTTTAGCGAATCATCAAATCTAGTTCTACAGTTTATTTAAAAATACGTTGACTCGTGTAAAAAGTAGTTGAAGAAGGGAACAATATATTTGGGTTTGATGCCTCGTTTTCTAGAAAATTCCGTCAGTTTTGTGTGCTCTAGCACTTTGAAGAAATAGCAGCGGCAAGTCATGAACAGTCGCGTCAGCAAAATGCTACTCAATAGCACCGGTAGTCGCCGAATTTCTTAACTCAATTTTCTCAAAAAAGAAGTGTCATCCAGAAAAATGTTATTTCTTTTTTCGATCTTCTGTTAGATCTAGAATACCCCCTTCTCGGTTGTATCGTCCGTCGGGCCACACTATGTATACATTTATTCGATACGCATAATAAAATAATATTTCAAACAATTTTCACATTTGTAGAATCATGTAAATCCAAGTGAAGAGTATTTCAATCTTTTCATGGAAATAAATAAAACATTTCACATCACATTTGCATCAAAGGTATTAAAATCTCATCAAGTTTCAATTCAATGAATTCTCTTCATCGATGAACTAACATCGACACCGTGTTCAGACTGTCGAATAAAATTTCAGTCTTCTTGCTTTGAACTGTCCAACAGAAAGGTTATATTATAAAACATGGAATTTAAACAAACCAAATCGCGCTGTGCTGCGAGTATTATCGCAAAGAAATTATAAGGCACCGTTGCAATATGTATCTCAATTTGAAAAGGTGTTCATTGAAAACGTGTTCATTGACCGCCATTGAGTTGATAAAGTCTATTGACCCACAGGAAGATAAGCGAACTGTTTATCCATATCAAATTCAATACAAATATATTTCCAGAGATATCGCCCGCAACCTTTTGTATACTAAAGCACTGGAACCTGGCGGAACTTTAAACTCGATTTTCTCGAAAACGAGCTGCCGAACGAAATATTGTTATTTAGTTTTTTTTTACTTATTTTTGCATGTAGAATCACCCCCTGCTCGGTTGTACTACGATTCCGCAGACAGTCTGTATTATACCAATCGTTTCAGATTACAGTAATTCTTCGATCGGTGTCCGGTTTTACTGAAAAAATAGTACAGTAAAGTTGATATTACTGTCCTCTGTTTACACCAGGTTCTATGTCCAATGCCTACTCATTCGCTGTTCTTCGTTGCGTTCGAAACTTTCATCGTCGATTAAACCACTAAATACACTTGAAATTATATCGTGTTTGGTGTCATTTTAATCGGAAAAATGCCAGGAACAAGGTAGTCAAAGTTTCATAAAAAAATAATTAAAAATAAACAGTTTTATCATTGCCATTACATTGTGAGAACTCGCGGGCATTTAAACGGTGCCGGCGACGACGACACTCTTCGGCTGCGCGATCCGTATTTCATTCTGTCCTTCTCTATGTTCGGGCTCTCGTTTGAAGTCTCGGTGCGGTAGACGCGGTCATTAAACAATAGTGTCTCTACACCGTCGTCGACCGTTCAAAACACGGCTGTTGGACACCGATCGAAGAATTACTGTACTGGGAAAGTTTGTTTAGAATGCTGACCTCGGTAATACAATGTTCCAAGGTAATTGAAATCGGCAAAACCGTCACTGCTCGAAATAATTACCAAGGTCGTTTCGGTGGTTCCCACGGACATTTCGCGTTTGTAACCGGAAATTCATCGTCGATGCTGGATTGTCAGGAAAGTAACGACGACAGCGGTACGCACCGGCGCGAGAGAAAACCGTGTGCCGCATCCTCGAGGACGAAACTCTGGCACCCGGGGGAAATCGGAGCTTGCTTGCAGGCGAATCGGCATCGTTAATATGCATTATTCAACCAATGACTCGCCACAGAACCGCGTAAACGAAGCGCACCGTCGCGTATACATATACTCGAACGGTTACGGACGCGTCGCGACCCGGAGGATCGCAAATTAGAGAGACGGCTCATGGAACTGCGATAACTCGCGCCTCGTCGCGTTAATAAGTATAAATTGTGGGCCATCGTGATTTCTAATAAAAAGGGAGAGGCGGAGAACCACCCAGCGGCTGAGTATCTGTTCCAGCGAACCGTAGAAACGGCACGTAAATGATAGCTGAATAAATTCTTCTCTCGGAAGCCGTTAATTCTCCTTACGATCAAATATTGTCACTCTGCTTCCGTGTGACGGTTCGGTAATGTTTCGAAATATGCATACGGTCGGTTACGAGTATCTATGTGTAACTGGCGATTGAAAATATTTAGACCTTTGGTATTCAGGGCAGAGCAGACCAGGTTTTACAAGTTGGTTTCTTCGAGATCGTTGCAGATATCAATTTGAAATTTTGAGGTGTTAAACCGTGAAAAGAGTTAAACGGTGCAAGATATTGTGAGGGGAGTTTCTTAACCCTTTGCACTCGGAGCTATTTTAACTCGAGTATTAAACATTTCTTCCGATCTAGAATATTTCCATTCCCTATGATTTTTCAAATTTTATGGATACGAAATTGGTACAATACCTCATACAATACCTAAACGTTTAGTAATTGATTAGTACATTGCGGATCTTTATGCATTTATGGCTCCTGAAAATGTTCAAAAAATGGTAGAATATAAAATTTGACAGAGCTCGGTACGATTTTTACTTATTCCAAATCTACAAAGGCTACTACCATTGAAAACAAGATTCTATTTGATTTCACATGCTTAAAATTCATCTACAAAAATAGCAAATTGCATAAACATCCGCAGTCTACTTTGTTGCACACATTGTAGACAAGAATGTATGTGCACAAGTGAAGCACCCAATGTATGTATTAATTAAATACTCGAAGTAACGTTCTCCAAAAATTAGTAATTAAGATCACGTGACGCCGTATGCGCGGAAACACGTGCTCAGTCGAAGACTACTATTTTTACTGGAAACTTCGGCACAGGTAGAGAATGCAAGTAGCATTTCCTTCGAAGTTGCACGCCACGCCGCGCGCATGCGGCGTTTACGAAAAGCCTGCGCGACATTTATGCCGAAAGTTCCGCACGTGGCCGGTTCACCGAAGCAATGGGACATGTAACAATGCTCGACATACGAGCACTTAGTGTGAAGTCAAGTTTACCACGATCCTATGTAACTATACCACCTATGTAACTATGCAACCATCGTGACACCTTTCCTCTGTTATCTCGAATCCATCGATTGTTCGTCCACGTCCGTCGGCGTCATTAATTAATTTTGCGATGGTGTCCACGCGCCCGAATATGAATTACCGAATTAATTAAAGTTAATATTAGTTATTATTAATTTTTAGTAAACATACCTACATATTACAGTTGATTGAAATATTTGTTTCCGTTCTTGCAAAATAGTCGAACTTCGAAACCTTCAAAATAAGTATATTCTGTTATCTAAACATTTATTTATCTAAATTCTTATGTTTTCGATTAAATATTACATAAAAATCGATTCAGAATTGTTCTCGAGCATCTAACTTTTCTGCTTCATAGGTTAAATTGTGTTTTCTCTTTTTAAACATTACTATCACTCTACAAAGAAAAGAAATTAGCTATATTTACATTTCAAGTTTAACATTTTCAGTGCCCACCCAATAATCTCAAAAATTGTATAAAATGAAAATAATTTATCGAGTGGAATCAATATGATATAGATATAAATAAATTGTATTACAGTACGACCTTGATTAACCGGATCCCGATTTTATAAACAAATATTCGTTTAAATATGAATATATTATGAAGGAACTCAATTTTTAAAAATAAAAACTTTTTTTGGTATGTAACGTACATTTTAATCATTTCCGCGGGTCTCGATTTTCCATCGGACCTTAATTTATTCGGGTTGTTTGTCTCCCGATCAAGGCGGTTAATCGATGTCCTACCGTATATTTTATTAAATTTTAATTGTTGATTCTCTACGAAGCAAATGTGTCAGATATCAACCGAACAGGTAATTTATTTATTTTAGTATGAAATAACGTGACAACATTTCGAATAAAGCTATAGAAAACGGTGAATGACATAACCATTAAAAACCATGGAAGTTCGGTGTAAAGCGCCGATAGAAAGTAAGAAAAACCATCTTTTATTAAAATCGTTTTAGCTTCTATTGGACGGTAACCTCGTTAAAGTAAGCTTCTGCTGCTTGGCAGGATTTAATAACGGAACCTCAAGCTTACGCTTCCATGGCAAGAAAGAGTCTACGAGGAAAGTGAAAATTAATTAATCCTGTATTTACAAAAACGGTGATTCCATAAGCTGCAGACGTCACAGATTGATTTAACAGAACCATTATTCGATCAAATTCTTATGTTTGGAATCACTAAATTATACATTGGCTTTTATCAATACTGAACATTCCAACGATTGAATCAATCTTTTTAAAATTAGAAAATATCGTCGAATATTGCAACGTGATTTTAGAACCACAGTGGATCCAAAATGTATTTGTATATATGTATACAGGGTGGTTTACGCAACTTGCACACCTATATAACTTCCAAAGTATGCGTTGCACGAAAAAGTTTTGCATACAGAAGTTGCATGGTCCGAAGGGGTACATTATGTAGTGTATTTATTTTTTTTACAGGTGGAAGCGTTTCGGAGATTTTAAGATCGACTTTGTTTTTTTAAATGGAATACTATATTTTTTATATCAAAATATGGAAGAATGTCGAATTCTGAGTAAAAAAGTATTGACCTTCGTTAGTCCTAAACCGACTAATTATCGAGTAATTTCACTGTATTTCCTGAAAATTTTCTTCGCGTAATATCAAGTCAGAAATCCATGTCACGGATTTCCGCAGGACAACGAGATGTTTACGTGACAATGTTTATAAACACGACAACGTCTATCATGTATTCATGGAGAATTATTGAATAAATTCGTTTTTTTAAATATTGTGATAAAAATCGCTGATAAGTTCGTACTTGATTTGAAATTCTTCTTATTCTCACAAAGTAACAAAATATTTTAATGCACTATTCGTGAACGATTAATTTGAACTTGGATGTTCACATTTTGGTAATGTTGAAAGTAGATCTGATTGCATAAGTTCGAGCCCGATTTGACAATAAAATTCAATGGTTGAATTTTAAAGAATACAGCTTTCTTATTTTTTTACACTCCGGCGTGCAGTATGGTTTGCGACATCTATGAAAATCATCATGAAAATCAAAAGTACCGCAAATCATCCCAGAAGGAAATGTAGCACACTACATTGTAACGAAAGCAACACTGAAATAAAGCGAGTATTATCGAAACGTGGAATTTGTTCGTCCCATGACACTTTCAGGCTTCAAGTCGTAATTAATGCGCCGGACAGGTTTGCGGTCCCATTTGCAGCGATTCTACGTGTTCGGTGTGCTCGATCTTTGCGCTTTGCGGGTTTAATGTGGTGCGCATGATTAGCCATCAGTACTAAACATCGAAAGTGCTCTCCTAATTAACAATCTATCAGGGGTCCCGATGTCTTTCCCGATAAATCTGATAATTTTCATCTTTCCGAATTCATATGTTTTGCACTTAAAATTAATAGAAAATTCTTTTTCTATTCTTCTATGTATATCAGCAATATCCAGATTCACCCTGTATATAGTTTTCTTACGATTCTTTTTTTAAGTAAAGTTAGTTATCAGGATATAACTAGAAATTTCATATTATCTACATTAAAATTCAACTCTTTATATTTTCTATTTAAAATTATAAATACCTCGTCTGTGCTGCGACTTCTCAACAGACGATAGCACTTTGCCCTCAACCGTCATCTGGTAGACAATGTAATCTTGGAACATGGCATACATGTTGTCTTTAAGTAATAAATAGACTGTGGATGTTTTTTGATGGAATTTTCAATTTTTGTAGACAAATTTAAAAAAAATGGTATCAAATAAAATTCTGTTTCATTGGTAATAGCATTTGTAAACCTCATAGTACATCAAAATCGTATTAAATTCTGTGGAATTTAATACTCCAGCATTTCTTAGAAATTTTTACATGGCATAAATGCATAAACATCCGCAGTCTAGTTATTAGTATATATGTCACGTGACTAAACCGGTAACGACAAGAGAGGGTAACAGTATTCCCCCGAATATCCCCGGTCTGGCGATACTGTCGCTACCGCGACGGGTCAGAAATAACTCCGGCATAGCATACGAATGGTTAAAATAACAATTTTCTAGCCTGCTATGAATGGAACTGCGAAGATCAAAATCTTCTCTAAAGCGAATATTTTTGTTGGTGACCGTAAGGACGAATTGTATCACGAAAGTAAATGGCCGCCGGTTAACATACGCCAGGAAAGAACGGCTAAGAGAAATCAGATTGAAATGTATATTCTCGAATTAAAATTGATCGATTTATAACACCGCGGTCGAATTTAATTCGTCAATAAAGCCCGGCGACGCGTTGCGCCCCCATGATGAATAATAATTGAATCCCGTTTTTCCTGGACGCGTACGAACGATATGAAAAAGCTACGCGAAAAATCAGCTGTATATTCAATTGAAAATCCCGCGGTTTCGATATCTCGTGGTCCCTTTGGGCAGCCTGATAAATAAATTCGTTCCGGCCGCCAGAAGTTGCAGCCGATAATGGAATGCGAAAGTAACTGGAGCTATTAAGCTTCTCGACTAATTAACAGGTACACGCGCGCGCTGCATTATTATTGCATCAGCCGCCGTTGCATCATTGAACGCATGCTACATGATCTATTTTCCATTGAGGGATAATGTGCTACTTCTGTAACACTCGAGCAGATCATGTTAATGCAATTTGCGTGAACGATGTGTGCAATGGATCAACGCGAATCGCGGGCGTTGTACGCCAACACGACCGAAAGCTATTTCAAAAAATAATGCCAATTGTCTGCCGCTGCGATTTCGTTTATTATACTAATTAATAAATGCTGTTGTTCAACAGTGTCCCTGTTTAACACGTTCCGTGCCAAGCCGTTTTTCCTCGACTCTTCATTCAGGCCATTTGATATTTTCATTAAAGATTCATATATCATCGCACAATATTTCATTACCTCGTCAATTCATAAGTAATCAGCTTGCTTAGAGTAATAATCACATAATGTACCATCCATTGTACACGTGGCGCTGTAATCAATTTTAACTCTACAACAAAAGAAGGTACAAGTAAATATACGGAGATAACATTATTTGTTTTTCAATTATTTTTGGCTTTGTCGGAGAACAAGTTCCTTTTATGAACTTTCATTGTTTCATCGACTGCTATTCGGTTTAGGAGATCGCACATTTTTCACTTTTTTTTATATAATCCCGCATATTTTCCAAGTAGTAGTAACAGATAGTATTTGAACAATGTAAAATTGGAAAGGAAGTGTGGCTGGCGCAGAAGCGAATTCTGTATACGTCCGCGGATCAACGTGGAAAATCCGTCGCCTAATTTTTCTCGTCGGTCGCGAAGTTCTACTCTGCCGATCACGTCGATTATCACGATTCGAGAGAAGAAGTATGGAAGGTAGAGGATGACTGATTGAAGCGAAGCACGGTAATCGTCGGTGATTGAAAACTGGTCGAGTTAAAACGGAGGTGGGGGGTGCAGTAAGTGGGACGTCTAGACGGTGGCAGTCGAACGAGAAATGCACCAGAAAAAAAGGGGGTCGTCGGATAGACGAATAGAACCCCCGTTTCAAGGTGGAACAACCGGGAACAAGAGGGGAACGATCTGGAAGGAAACCAGGCAGAAACGCGGCAATCCGAGACGGTGAGATTATTCGGGACGTCGATCTCCCTCGTGTGTCGATTTTGAGACGGCTGCTGTGCTGAAACGCGGCAACTTTTGCATCAAAGAAGCCGCACACGTGCACACACATGCGCTCGCGCGTACGCTCATCCACAATCGACACGTACGGAACCGTGTCGCAGGCGAGTTTCCCTGTAAATAGACGAGACGAACGAAACTGTTTCGGTGTAACGAGGCTGAGGCAGTCGAAAGATTCGAGTGAGCAACTTTTCTTCTGAGAACCGCGCGTGCTTCACGGACTTGAACTTTTAATTGAAGAAATTAGTGCACGGCCGATTCGAACGAAACATTCAAGTTTTCCCAGAGGAGGACTTGATAATTTTGTTCACTAGAAGTGTCGTCTTTCGATTCTGCTACACACCATTAAAATTTGCATTTGATTTATAATCGGTAGACAGCGGAGTTTATGCATTTATGACAAAAAAGGGAAGGTGTAATTTAAAATAGCAACAACATTACTAGAATTTAAGAATGCTGTTATATTATTTTTAACCGGTTAAACAAATTGAGAAAGGAAATAAAATTGGCATGTCACTCTAGTCCGTTGCGGTTCAGGTGAAAAATTTTTATTTTGCATAAAAAGTAGATTAACAATGCTGTTATATTATTTTCAACCTGTGAAACAAATTGAGAAATGAAATAAAATTGGCATGTCACTCTAGTTTGTTGCGATTCAGGTGGAAAATATTTATTCTGCATAAAGATTAGCTGTCTAGTAATCAGTTGCAAAACTCTACTTTCAAATGTTAACGGAGGAAGGAAACTTTTTGGTATTTTAATTATTTCAAATAGTTCGTTAGTTAAAATTGGACACATTCTCAGAAAAATGCTCTTTACATTCTCTTGCCTAACAATATACACGGTGTATGTACGTTAGCAAAGCCAAAGGAAAAATTTACTTCAAACGATCTCGGAAAGGCACCCCTTCCAAGCGCAACATTTTTGAGACACCCTGTATAAATATGTTGAAAAAACACTACAATTTCAGAGGAAACATATTTAAATTCGCAAAACGAATTTTCACGGTGCGGTGTATCCATGATTTTACTTATGCTTACTTGCCTAAAAATGTAAATACATTGAAAATACAGTATAATTTCAGAGGAAACATATTCAAACTCGTAAAATGAATTTTCACGGTATATCCGTGATTTCATTAATGCTTGCTTACGTTGCATATGTCGAAAATACGTTATAATACATATTAAATAACTATAATACATATTGAATAACATTTAAATTAACGAGATTAATTTGCAAAGTGTGTGTATTATTTCCTTCATATTTTCTTGTAAACACATGTAAAACAATCATCGTTTCTTCAGAAATTTACCTTATTACCTTATTGAGTAACGACGCAAATTGAATTATTTTTATTGAACAACAAAAACATTGTCCCTTACAAAGAAAGAGAATACATGAAATAAAATAATTTGATATGGTATTGAATTTATCGATTGAAACATTCTATACGTCATCTTATGTCACAAAATTCAAGTACTCCAATCGCCATTTTTATGGAGCAGTTGTGAAACTTGAAAGAACTACAGCATCCAACATTTCACATTCATCCAACGTAACACTTTTTTCACCGATTAGAAGCATCGGTTTATTTACTAAGCGACGTGCAAAAAATATGTTGAAAAAATTGCAATTGGCGGGAATTGCATGAGAAAAGTAGAAAAGGCATTTTTTGAACGACAAATAAAAAAGTTTTAAATAGTGCCATTTCAACTTTTCATGTAACCCACCAATTGCAATTTTTTCAAGATCATTTTGCACATCATTGAGTAAACCGATGCTTCCAATTGTTAAGAAAAAAGTGAGGTCGTTTGGTCCGAGTTTGAGGAAGTCATCATTTTTTTAGGGGCGGTCAAACACTTTCGCGAGCCACTGTATGTAGAATGAGAAGACATAAAGTCGAGTTTATTGACAATCATTCTTACGCGCCCCGGTGTAACAGGCATATTGTCGTAAAGCATTCTAATCTCGAGTGTATAATGGTCTGGGTGTACGCCACAGTGATATACAGGGTAAGACACTAACTATTGCCACCTAGAATAACTACGAAAGTATGATACTAGCAGAAAAATTTTCGTATACACATAAGGTTTTTATTTCATTATTTATTTCATAGCATTTATTTCATTATTTTACACATCTTATTTACACTATTTACAATTTACACCATCATTACCTGGAAACAAAGAAACGACATTTAAAGTTATTATTTAAGGTGTCAATTCCTCCTTTACAATCCTAGTTATAACTCAACTTTATTCTCCTTTCTCTTTCTATCAGGTAAAACGGTCACAAATTCATTTTCTTTACATAAATAATCGATAAGTGTCGAAGTGATAGGAAATACTACTCGATCCGCGATAAGAAGATTGCAGCATCGCATCGATGCCAATAGCAATCACTTTGGACACCTTCTGTGAATGCAAGTTTATTTCGCCTTTTTTCTCATAAATGACCTTTGCTGATCTTCAAAGACCTAAAAGTTGCACATGTTGGATTCGTCTCGATAGCTGCTATCAGAGAACGGTACCAAGCCGTAGCATTCTATTTAGAAAAACAAAGTTGACCTTCGCATCTCTGAAACGACTCCACCCAGCAACAAAAGGTTGACGCCACGCTACGACGAAAACTTTTCTACTACTATCATACATTCAGAGTTATTATAGGTGGTAATAGTTGGTGTACCTCACGCTGCACAATCCACTCTGCAACAACGGATCAGCTCTGAGGAGTAACGTAAGTGGATAATGATTACATTTCAGATGCACAGAACCGATAGACGGAACGAATCGATCACTTGGAAATGATAGAGCCTGATCGTGACGTAACGCTGGTAACTTCACTGCACGGAAACAATCGGCTCGCGGAAGGAAGCTTGTGCGTTACATTTCCCGCGACCAGCACACTCGTCCCGGTCTATAGACATTACGGCAGTTCCGCTGCCTCCGTAGAACTTGTGGTAATGGTGCAAGATTAAACTATTGTCGCAGCTCCGCAAAGGACAAGGATGTCTCGTAGAAATCAAGGATACTTCCCTCGGAATATTCCAAGATTGTGTTGTCCTTTCTTCCCGGTAGACGATACAAGAGAATACAAATAGAATCATTTACATATTGAACGGCTGAAACCGGTGACAAACATTTCGGCACAATGACCTCTATAATCTAGCAGCTTCTCGTCATCTGCACAATTTTTCAGAAGGAATCACAGATTCTTCCATAATAACAATTTATTTCAACGTTTGTATAATAAAATCTGGATATTTTAATTCATATAAATTCATTGCTCGTATAAAAAGTTACACGTTACCGATTTCGACGATGTTTTAAGTGGTAGACTCGTTTTTCCAGGATTGCAAGGGTACGGGATGCGCCTTCTGATTTTTCGATAATGCAAAGATGGGGGTTTTCAGTAGTCAAAAGCGCTAGATAAAAGATGAATCTAGACCGTGATCGATTATCACCTGTTTTCATCGATGGCTCACGCACATTCTCAAGAAACACTTCAAAAATTACGAAGATGTCAAAATGTTAACCATTTTTGGGAGGACATCCACAAATTGAAGGGCAGATGGGAAAAATGTATAGCTAGCGATGATGCATATTTTGAATAAAGCATGTTTTCCTTTATCCAAAATTTAAATTGTTTTCTTTAGAAAAAAATTAAGAATTATCAACCGGTACACCTGGTAAACCGTTTACAGGGCCGGCTCCCCTTAAATAGCGCATAAATATCAAAGATAATTTCAGTTGTTCTTAGAAGTGACATGCACAGTTTCGCTGGAGAATATTGAAAATAATAAATCACCGGTCGCACTCTACAGAGTACCAAACGCGTTTGCCCAGTGATCGCGATCGATCATAATATTGTACGGTGCTAGGCGTGGACACAAAGCCATGCATAGAAATGTAGGGAATTTATGGAGCCGTGATTTCTAAAATACATGCACGGTCATTAACTGAACCAGCCCCGTATAAGCCGCAGATACTTCGAATCTGTTTTACTACACGGACAATGAAATTTTGCAGATTAAATCTTGGGATCTTTGTTGCAAATCTGGGAACGAACGGACCGCGCCGGCCCTGTGAATGCTTGATTAAAGCCGGAGGTACAATTATCTTTGATAGCAGGGATATTCGGCATTGTCCTGAGATCACCTGTGATTAAATTCACTGAACGCTAACACTGACATGTATTTAGTCCCGTGGACCTAATCACTGTCCGAGAGTGTTGAGAGTATAATGGCTCGCATTTGAAACACCGCTCCGCTGCGCATGGGAGGAGTTGAATCGGTGTCCCTTATAGTTCAACCGAGCCAAAAAGTTTACTTTGCAGCGTTCCGTTAAATTTTACCGAGTAGCTTTCGCCAAACGATCGCTTTGTAATTCTAATCGTCCCATCGGTTAAGAGACCGACTTCCGATTTGGAAAATTCTGAACAGACTACGTCAACGAATTCGAATCGGCTTATCGCGTTCGGCCAACTACAGCTAACCACAAAAGTTACCAGATAAACAAAGTTCTCGCATGTTTTATCGACGTTGTGTAACTTGTTACTTAAAATTTCATGTATTCAGCTGAATAACAACACTTTGTGCATTCGCTGTTCTAGGAACACAAAAATTCTTGAACACAATACACAAATAACGATTTGATAATCGTACTTATGTTATTATGTGATAATCATTATTATTATGATAATGAGTGCATAGAAAAATATATGTTTCTTTTTACAACTACAACTCGGTAATTATTCGGAATACGGTGTCCTTACTGATTGAAATGACCTTGAAATATGTCCTGAAGGTCATCATTCCGAACAACTCTTCCCTATACACATTACAGCCGGTATGCCTCTTTAAAATAATTATAAATTATATATTTAATAAAAAAAGGCCTATTATGTAGGGCTCTTTAATATAATTATAAACCGCTGTAGTAAGATATTCTTTATACTAATTTTGACATCTAAATGATGTGGGTTATTCTTTTTTTTTAAATGTATCTTTCTGTATAGATGGTGATGTAACGACAATTAGAAGCAATAATTGCTTACGATAATAGTTGAGCATTAATTATCTTGCCAAACTGCAGCTTGAAATATTAATTGTGAGGTATTCGTTACGTGACCATTAAAATCGGAAGACTTTAATTATCTCATAGATTTATATTGAGGTAAAGCGATGCGATGGGTAGCTAAAGTTCAACTCATTATCGGCTTTACATAATATCCTACCATAGTTATTTACATAATAAACTACCACAGTTATTTACACAATAGAAAAAGAATAAATCAATAGCTTAATTTTCTTTCGCAAATCAGTACATTTAATGAAATCTGACAATATAAAAATGAAATTAATTGTATTTTACAGATCTCAGTGTTTTAGTTCACTTCGTAATTCAGATTAATTTCATAATGGCAGTGCGTAGATCGTCCGTCTCAGGGTTGAATCTACATCTCTGGATCGGTGAACATTTGTAACTTGCCGCAAAATTGTTTTTACAGAAGAAAATGGTTGTTAAAGTTTGTTTTTACATCAGCACCCTCTACTCGTCGAGAAGAGAAAAATTTTGAGAGGAACCACTTGTTAAGATATAAGCTGTTGAAGATTTTTCAAAATTTGATTGTGCGAAATTATACGTATAGGCAAAAGCCTACTACTACAGTCCACTTGCCCGTGTCGATTAGATAGAACATAATCGTGTGCGTGCCACGGGACAAACGAAATTTAAAAACACTTTCGTCGCTAGGCTAGTACAAGGTCATATTGTTTCCCTGTCCATTCAGATCACTTTAAAGTCGCAAAAAATCAAAGAAAACGTTAACACAGGTTTTGCACTTCAAATTCTCCCGTTTGTAAGTCAAATACACCCTTTTGCACGTCAATTTCACCCTTCTGCATATCAATTCCACCGTTTTACAAATCAATTTCAACCTTTTTCAAATAAAGTATTTTTAACTAAGGTTCTGTAAAAAAAATCAAATGTAAATTCATTTTTAAGAAATTCAAAATTTAATTTACTGCAAAGATGTACATCGGATACTTATTTCAAAGTAATTACCAATTCGTTAACTTTGTAATGTATGGAAACTGTGTGTAGATATGCATATTCCCCACAGAACTATGTATTTTTGTTTCGTTTACATGTCTCATCGAGCGCCGCGCGAAACGAATCCGATGGTTTACGGAAAATTTTGCAGACGGGTCATTGGCAGTGGTAAATACTCATTAAATTTCCACGTAACCGTGTGATTTACATGGACGACGTATCGGAATAATTAACACCCGGCGTTTCCCGTATTTCCATGAGCGTGGTTGGCAAAATTCGGCTTGCAATCGGCCGGCAAGCACGATATGACAGAAAGTTTGTTTCCTCAGCAAAACTGTATCATTTTTACTGAAACGGAATTTTCATCTCCGTAAAATAGTAAAAGTTGTATTTTACAGCTTCTTTATGTAGACCTATATTGAAAATTTAAAAATATGTTTTGTAGATGTGTGTCCATTACACATATTTTGATAATTTCATCGGTTGTTCAGAATAATGACCTTGAGAACATATTTCGAGGTGCTCAAAATTGGCGATGAGGACTAAAATAAATTTAATAGCACACAATGGAAATATTTCCACATCTACAGTGGGAACATTTAATGATTTTTTTAACAAATTCGTAGAACCATTGATAAAATTGTGATAGAGCGATGAGATTTTCTTGAATTTATGCCGAAACGTTGCAGAATAACGCAAAAATAGGAAGAAAGAGTGACGAATAAGTTCTGACCTGGAAAATATTTATGGAGTTGACCTTCCTTAACCCGGTTACTTCATTATGCATAAGAAAATCCCGGGATAAAAGTGTCCTGCATATACATACACATAGAAGTTCACCTTTCCTATTAAAGAGGATTTCAGCGAGTCGAAGTATAATATCACAAGAGCTTATAAAAAAATATATTTTAATACACTGGTACAACGATATGAAATTATCTCAGCTGTAAAGTTTCCTCCCTGCGATATTCTGAAGATGTCTAAAAAATTTGAATAAATACAGAATAGAATGTCCCAAAAATGTTGTACTTCCTTGAATGGTGTGATTCCTGAGCATATATTGTCGGTTGAAGTATTCACCATTTTTGGGACAGCCTGCACACATAAAATGAATAGTTATAAGTAGACTGCTAATTTTATGCATTTCCAATCAAAATGACTTGGTAAAATATAAAGCAAAGTATTAAGACATGGGAAGAATGTAAATATATAAACATAATACATAAACGAGAAGAATATAATACAATATCTATAAATATATATTTTCTTTAAATGAATTTAATGTAACAACGGTTAATAATGTACACGTTGTACCAATTATTTCAATGCAATTTCCAACAATTATTATACAATCTTTTACTGTTTGATGTGCAACGAATGAATTCACTTTTTTCCACGTATTTACACGTGCCCCAACAAGCGTCGCATACGATTTTCATAATTCTATTAAGCCCCGAACACCGTCTGTAAATTTCGTTTGCCCTGTACAGATCGTTCGGGATTTCGCGATAACGCGAATCGTGAGCGATCGTGGAACCGCGAGATAACTGCGTTACACCGGCAACGCGTCATACGACCGAGCGTGAAACGTGTAAACGCGGATTTCTATGTAAATCTTGCGTTCATGGTACCGCTGTGAAAGGGACAGTCTTCGTTTTTTATATTTTCTTCGAGTGCACTCGAATCGATCGTTCGAAGTCTGTTCATGTGGACAGCGATCGGCGTGCTTCAATGTTATAGTCCTCCGATTGTTTTTTTTACATACACTATTTTGATTTCGACGTGAACGAGCGTCCGCTTGGACAAGTGTTGCTGCTTTTCCTTGTTACGTGCCGTAACGGTGCTGCATATTGCAGTTCTCCAAAAGTTTCGGAAATGTTTAGTAGGGGAAAGTAGTCTAATTTGGACCGGCTCCTAAATTGGAATTTCAAGACCTTAACCATATTATCTGGTAATGTCCAGAATATGGTTCAGAACGTGGATAATTGTTTGAACTGCTCCTTAATCGTAAATACTAACCTCCCTACATTATTAATTGTTTCTAACTATGCGAGACATTACAGCGCTAATATTTATCTTTAACTACCTCAGAAAATGTAATATTAGGATTTAGCGTCTACCATGCATATTACCTTAAGGACTGCGTTTCCTAGACAGACGACAATGCGCGTGACTGCACACAGTCACCACAGTACACTCACACACCGCTAGACCACGTATATGTACGCGAGAATTGCAACGGTCCGGGAGATTCCATTCCTGATTTCTCAATAATGTAAAGACGGGGTTTCTTAGTAGTCAAAATCGCTAGATGAAAGATCAATCTAGGTGGCTATCTGCTTCAAAAGTCCTACTTTTACGTTTACGACGCATAATTATCATTATTCGGCAGCATATCGACAGCCACGATAGACGGCAGCACCGTCCCCTGGCCATAGCTTCTCGCGGATCCGTGACATGCTGCCGAATAATGAGAATTACGCGTCGTAAACGTAAAAGTAGGACTTTTGAGGCAAGTAGCCGCCAAGATTGATCTTTCATCTAGCGATTTTTATTACTAAGAAACCCCGTTTTTGCATTATTAAGAAATCAGGAGTGGAATCCCGAACCCTTGCAATCCTCGCGTACGTACCAGGTCGACCGGTTAATAATTCTTAATTTTTTTCTAGAGAAAACAATTTAGAAAGTAAAGTGTTATACTGATGTATGCTATATAAGCCAAACGTGGTTTACGGCATCAATAAATAAATAAACAAATTCTTCTAATGTTTTTGCTGCTTTAAATTATACCTACTTATTGTAATCATGAATATGTATTTAATCTGCAATCTAACGATCACATTGATTGTATGTTATCTGATGGTAATAAACGAACAATTTAATAGTACATATTAATTTCTACCTTTCTTTGAAACGACAAAAGGTGCAATCTTTTTCTTTATGCGACACTCGAAAACTTGTTCCAGGTAATTAGGAAAAACTGAAATTTGATCGAAGATCTAATTAGTTTTACATTCACGTCGTTGTTGCGTGCGTAAAATTAATGGTGACATTTTTTTTTCAACCGAAAATATCACGGGTCATTGAGCAATATTGAGAGAAAGAAGCACTCGATCATTATGGCTGTGGATCGTTAGAAAACAATCTAGTGACATCTATAGCCCGAAAATCATTAATCATTCCTTATCCCCGTGAAATTATTCGATCGATTAAATTTATTCTATCTCACGCGTGCATTGCAAGCACGAATTTTCTACCGTGTTGATACCGAAAATAACTCCCCGATACGAATACTGTGAGCGAGTAATCAGGAATTCCGTTATCAGCGCATTCAAATTTAAAATTGAAAAACCCGAGCTTAACTGTTTCGGGAAAATATATAAATTATGTTTATCAAATCCCACGAGCGATACCTTTTAAAAATTCATTAAACGTTAAACGGTTCCAGTCGTGTACAGAAATGAAATTCGGTAACCAGTAAATACAGTTTTACAGATAAATACGTTTAAGCTGGAGATTCGAATATACTCATTAACATCACAATTTGTTTCGATTATAACTTGCATAATGAATTTCATGCAAAAATACGCTCTGACGATTTTCATTTCGTGCTCGCGTTGTCGCCGATAAAAAACTTAAACGAACGACCATTCTCTTTCTTTCTAACAATAAATCTGAATTTTTCTACTGTAAGAAGTATTTTATTTAACGTCTGCTACATTCAGTGCGCTGAATGTACATGCATTATTCTGATTGTAATTGGTACAATCCTGAAAAAATCGAAATTAATAAATATTAAGTAGAAATAAGAAAATCGATCAAAATAAAGACAAAGTAAAAATAAGGAAATTAATAAAAATAGAAACAAGGTAAAAATAAGAATTTTTATATTCTTGAATATTGGGGGAAATGTGTGGTGCAGACATTTTTTATATCGATGAAGGCGTTTCGGAGATTTCAAGGTCATCCTAATCCTTTTAAACCAAATGACCTACCTTCCGTGTCGTGAATTTTCTTATACATGAATTTTGTATACATAATTGTTTCTGTGGATGTCTATGCAATTTTTAATTTTTGCTGGCAAATTTCAAAAAAATGAGAACAAGCAGGATCTTATTTTCAGTGGTAATAGCCTTTATAGTGTATAGATCCGAAATAGGTAAAAATCGTATTAAATTCTGTGGAATTTTATATTCTAGAATTTTTTTAACATTTTTAGAAGCTATAAATGCATAAACATTCGCAGTCTAGCGATCAAAATTGTTCGTCCTTCTTCTATTATAAAAACCGTACACCTTAGAGATGCAGACGGAAGTTTTCAATGAGAGGGCTATAAAAAAAAAGGAAGTAAGATGTTAACTGACAAACGGTGGAAGCTTAAGTATTTTTGCTAAGAAAACCAGAAGCTAATTTACTAGCCCAAAATGTATAACATCATATGACGATTAGTAAAGCAATTAGATCTAGGGCAGAAAATTATGAGTAGGGGCTGCAGGTATATAAATACATATGTGTAGTGTGCGTGTGGACGGAGCAGTAAAAACTGTTGTACATGTGTCCAGGAGGAAGTAGTAGGAGGACATCTGTTTGCCACTGAAAATTTGTAGATTCGATGCCGAACAGGTCTTTCTAACTTCCATCATTTTTAAAATAAATTCTGTCCGTATAGGAGATTATGCACATATTTGTCAGCTTTTATTGTTACCTTACAAATGTAGGTTTTCAAGTATAACAGAATTTTTTCTGCAGCTACCCTAACTCGTCAAAAATAACGAATAAATGAATAAAGAATTTTTAGGGAATCATTAGGGGACTATTAATACTTACTATTAGCTCGTCGATTTTTAAAAACTGGACTTAAAAATCAATTTGTTTGAATAAACTTGTAAAAATTAGAATACAGTTCATAATTACAATTAATAATATAAATTAATTTATCATTTAATTATGAACGTTTATTAATTAATGTAACGCATTCTGTTATACCGTTCTTGTTGGAATTTGGTGTAAAACAACGCAATTATGCACGACTCGATCGCACATTTTAACAGTACTATGTGGCAACACATGAACTGAATGATAATAGATGTGAGATTTAATTCTGTTGTGTTATTCAAAATCATATTTCCCGAAGTAACATACCAAATAAAATAGAAATATCTCATTATTTTGTACGGATTTCGGTCATATTAATTAATTTTTATATTGCTGCACGTACGGCATATTTTATTTCGTTATATTTTTATAGATCTGTATGTAATTTATAAATTGAAAAGTTTCTAAATAAGTATAAATATTTAAGTACTGTTTTAATCATATTTCATTTCACCAATAAAAATTCGAACACCATAGTTGACATATTAAAAAATCTATTTTGCACAAATTTAAATCTAATATAGAAAAAGAAACTCGGTAATTTCCGTACTATAATTATTAATGTTTCAATATCGAAAACAATTCAATTTGTCGTAATCAGAAAAAGATGGACTAGTATAAATTGTTGGGAATGGAGTACAGCTGGCATTTTATCTCGTTTTCTCCGAAGCGATATAAAAAAATCAACATCAACCTATCCCATTTGCACTGCAAATGTTTTGTTTCAACCTTTTACTCTTCGGCAACAAGTGCTTCTCCACTCATCCTACTGGCCTAGCTTTCAGTTTCGACGTTTCTACTTTTCCATTGAATTTACACCGCGCCACTTTGATAGGATTATAGACTCTTAACCCATATGTTCAATGCTGTATATTTAAAAAGCACTCCCGAAGCCTTTCAAAAACAATACGTCGAAAAAGCATATTATCGAACACTCGGCCGATATCGAGCACAAACAATGCACGACGCAACCGTAGGATTCCTTTTAAAATTGCATTCCACGAAAATCATCACCAGATCCGCAGACTGTTAACAATAGGGCGGGAGGGGGGGGGGGGGGGGATGATCGAATAAAAATACGTAGCTCGGCGGCAGTTTTCTTTCAAAATCACGAGAGAGAAGAAAGTGCATATATTGGTCGCGAAGAATATATCTATTCTCCTAAAAGTACAACATTTATTTACCAAAAAATGATCACCATTATTATATTATATTATATTATTATATTTATGAAAAATCTATAGATCTTCGGTTTATATTTATTTTTTACGCATTTTTTATGCGACTGTTCGATGTTGGAAAAAATTATTTCTATTTTGTTGATCGAAGAACCGAGATTTTTATAGCTTGAGTACGCCCAATTTAGCGAGGAACTGTATGACTGACCTTCATGCGCCGACTATAACAGAGGAGAAACCGCGGACTGTTGCGGACAGTCGCACGACCTTCTTGTACGAAAACAACGAACTCCTTTTATCCGAGCGTTGTCCTCTATTATCAGAACAAATAAGAGCCGGATGTGGCTAGTGATCCTTTATTATCCGAGCTCGTCATGTTTTGTCCGAAGGCTCTATGATACGAAGAAGGGGTTTTTCATTCGTCAAAAGCGCTAGATAAATGATCAATCTAGGCCGCGATCGCCCTCAAAGGCGACAGCCACGATAGGCGGCAGCACCGTCGCCTGTTCATTGCTTCTCGCGGCTCCACGACATGCTGCCGAATAATGAGAATTACGCGTCGTAAACGTAAAATTAGGACTTTTGAGGCAAATAGCCCCCTAGATTGATCTTTCGTTTAGCGATTTTGACTACCGAGAAACCCCGTCTTTGCATTATTAAGAAATCAGGAGTGGAATCCCGGACCCTTGTACTGTGATGACTGTGTGCAGTCACGCGCAGTCAGTTGCGCTAGACACGCAGTCACTCAGGCGAGTGTCGTCTGTCTAGGAAACGCAGTCCTTAAGGCGACTTCCTCAAAAACAGCCCCAGAAGCCTGTGTCATAACACGTGTCGACCTTCTGCACATCAAAGGGTTGTGCAGACCTTCTACCGCGAGTAGACCGATAAAGTTATTGTTCCAACGGTTGGTCGGTGAACATGTCGGTTATCCGAACGGCCATGTGTCTCCACGTGTTCGGATAAACGATGTTCCACGGTATTATAATTACACTCGACGTAGAATTAATTCGACGTAGAATTAATTCGACGTAGAATCTCCCCAAACTTGTTTGACTCGCACGCCGTTAACAATGGGGGAGGGCGTTAAATAAAAATTCATAGCCCCTCGCGGTTTCCTCGGGCGACCGCACGAGAGAAAAGGAAGGTGCGTGTACTTGTCACGAATAAAATTTTATAACCCTAAATGGAATGGGAATATTATCGCACTTATCATGCCGTACAAGCTCGGAACGTAAAGCGATCGACGTGAAAAAAAGAACTGAACCTCCGAATACGATATGAAATAGAAAAAAGATTTCTCTCGTCGCGAGTCGACGATTTTTTATTCTGGTCGTAAATTGGGGGTGAAAGGAATGAGGGAGGGCGCACGTCGTTTCTTGGGGAGGCGCGACAGAAGCCCGCTTCCTCATAAAAACGGTAGGATTTTGCAAAATAAAAGAGCCCCGCTCTCGATCGAAAATCAATATCGAAGTCGAGCGGGGGAGGGGGAGTGGCAGGGCGTGATGGGGGGGGGGGGGGGCACGTTTTTGCGGGCGTAAACGTGTTTACAGCCCGGGAGTCGATCGTTTCTTATTTTACTCTCGTTTCGCACGAACCCTCCCCCTTCGACGCCGCCTTTGACCCTCCGCTACGCTTTAAACGGGCCCATAGAATTTTCCGGCAGATCTATCCGATCCCACATTTCCGCGAGAATAAAACTCGCTATTCCGGAAACTCGGTGTATCCTCTCCCATTTCTAACTGACAACGATGACAATGTGCCCGGGCAAACAATACTTCTCGCCGATATCGGCTTTTCGCTTCTCCGGGGATTAATATCTCCGTGAATGTAATACAATTCTTGAAATATCGTGGCTTTCGCCATGGCAGGTTAGTCGCACACTCCATCCGCCTTCTCTCGGGTTATTTCGAATTTGTTTAAATTAATTACTTCACGTGCCTATTCGACAAACTGACAAATCGCGTGATTATTCGGGAATTTTTTTTCTGTGCCATTGACTGGCCTTTTCATTAACTTTGACAGAATTGGCGCAGTATACTGGGTGTCTCATAATTCCTTCGACATTCGGAAATGGAAGGCTCCTGGGATCATTTGAAGCGACATTTTCCTTTGCAATAATAGCGTGCACGGCTTTGTTAATAACTCCTTAACAAAGCCGCGCACGCCATTTCTGCAAAGGTAAATGTCGCTTCAAACGATCCCAGGAACCTCCCATTTCCGGATGTTGAAGGAATTTTGAGACACCCTGTATAGAAGTACTATACACGGTATCCCAAAAATGAAAGTCTCAGTATATGAGAAAATACAATAACTTATTGTAACTACACTGAAAATTGTCTGCATCGACTGCAAGAAGTAAAAATCAAATTGAATGTTATTTCTTCCCGACATTTTTAATTTTAAAAATTTTTCAAGAATTTTGAATTTCATCTATAAATGCATAAAGATTCGCAGTCTGCTTACAACAAATCTGAGAAACTAAAAAAACCAAAATTTTATACGCGAACATTATTGTCAATAAATAAATTGCCGTTTAGGCAATTTTATTTAATTCTATTTCTAATGCAGGTAGAAAAAACTTGCACAGAGATTCTGATGCATTTTTGTATTACCTCTCAAGCTCTATAGATCGATTTTTTTCAAAAGTACATCGATGTAGTTGCAAAGTGCAAACGCGCTTTTTACAAATAGAACGCTACAATTTTTTTACATCGTTTCACTCTGCCCGCTATATTGAACAAAAAGGTATTAAAACACAATTTCAAAAGTTAATAATTCAGGAAATAGTTACAGTCTCATAGAATATTTACTAAGAATTATTTCGACGGAATATAAAAAGGTAATATTTCGACAGATATTTAAAATTTTGTAAAATCTTTACTAACGTTGCAATATCATGTCGCGCTACTGGTATGTTTACTGACAGCGATATCATGTAAAATTTTAAATATCTCACGAAGCATTAACTATTTACATTGAATCCTGATACTTTTTCATTCATGAAGTGTTCATGTAGCGTTCCATGAAAAATAAAAAGTGCTATTTCACTTTGTAATATTTTTATGGATTGTGACGGGTTATAAATTTTTCAATTCTCGATTCTAGAAACTTTAAAGATCAATAAATCTATTTCATTTCGCATATATGTATTAAAATAAAACTAGCAACAAATCTGACTAAATACATTCTTGTTACTTTTATCATTAAAACGGTTAGTTTTAGTGCTCGGTAGATATAGTTTCAATGATTATGATAAAGATTAAGAATTTACACAATTTCCTGAAAACACTTGAAAATCACTAATCGATAAACGCTGTTTCAGAGACTGTTTAAGTACAAATGAAAAGAACAATACTGAAGCCTTATTGTTCAAAAATTTAACTACATCGGACACCAAAAATTTTACGACTAACACAAAATTGTGAAATCGATTTTATTCCGACATTTCGGGCCAAATACTTCACTGTGCGGCGCGGAGCACAGTTGACAAATTCTGTGTCAAAATAAAAGGACTTCCGATAGAAATGAGAGAGAGCGATGATTTTTGAAACATTAAAGTTGAAATATTGCAGAATATGGGAAAAATAGAGAGACTATGGTACGAACGTTGATCTACGTTGATGGTACGAATCTTGAAAATCTGTGTCAAACTTGCAGAATTTCAAATAAATTGTGGTTCATCCAATGCCATGCTCGGATAGATTTTTTTCTTATACGCTATACATCAATTCCTGTAGATTTCGTCACGCTGATTTCAAATCTAGCCATAAAATTGATCTAACAACTGAGGATTTTGCAAAAAATCGATTTTTGTGAACAAAACTAATGAAATCATTTTTTCGTTGAAATGATTTGATAACCCACTAGTTTGAAGGTATATTGTATTCTCATATTATATAATTTACATTTGTTTAACACTAAGCCTACCAACACCGGTCAAAATTACCGGGTCCAGGTGTTTTATTTTACAATTAGAAAAATAATAAAACTTATTTCATAAGAAACGATTGTATACAGGGTGTTCATTTGAAAACTTTGCAGCCGATTCACATTCCTGTACAATTCTGCGACGCAAATCATTGATGTTTTCCAGTTGTACTCGCACGTACCGTTTGAAAATAAACTTGTCCTCTATTGATCTCCTGTTTACTGTACAGGAATGTAGAGCTATTCCAACAGATACCTTCAAAAATGTTCGTTCAGAATTTGAGAATCGTCTGTATTATTGTTTAGAAAACAACGAAGAACATTTTGAAAATTTTTTATAGTTATAAAGAAATTACAAACTTTCTCGCTGTATAAGAATGACTCGCTCTACTTCTCTTTAAATATCTCCGAAACTAGTGCGCAGAAAGAAAAAAGTATGTCCTTCATACTTTTTGAGATATTCGGCTGGTAAGTTTCCAAATGAACACCCTGTAGATATAATTAGTAGTGCACGTATTTCTATTGGAGCCGCACAAAGTCTAAATAAAATCGATCTTGTCATTTTTATAAGGGAACATGTTACTTTTAAGGCTCGGTATGTTTAGTGTTAAAATCTTCATGGCGAGTGTGACTCGTTAAAATACGAAAAGGGGTTGGATATGAAAATGTTTTCTAATATCTAGACCGGAACCTGAAGATCCAGTCTGAGCGATATAAGCTGCAATTCGCGAGTCGGCTGTATTAAATTGTCATCTTGAATTCGTCCCCTTGTTCGTAGACAAAGAACCGCCTTTTGATAGTTATCCGAGAGTCGGATTCTGCCGGGACAAGCGAGTTCATCACAGGAGAATACTTGGCTGTTGTTTATTTCCTGGCAGCGTAATGGATGTTACAGCCTGGCCATCGGTCTTCCGAGCAAATCGATTTCCCATCGACATGCAAATCCGCCGACGTATCTCATCCGCCTCATCTGTTTCCCTCTTACAATTTTGTAGCGACGCGTTGACTAAAGCATCCACTTCGACGAAGCTCCAACTACACAACTCGCGCATGATTTTCGAGAGACATTTCCCTTTGCAATTTTGACTCGCAATTACTCCCGGGCGAGCGAAAAGGGAGCAGAGTTTGAACCGTTCCGTGGATGTCGCTTACGGAACTGCGCTGTTCAAAGTAATTACCGTGTTCGGTAAATGAATTGCCATTTGATCGATCATCAAATATTTTCAAGTTATTATCGAGCCACACAAATCACCAACGTTTATTCAAATTTTTCCATGAAAATGTCCTCTTCCGAAGAACTTTTCCTATTTACATTCCTTACCGCTTTCCTCCAAGGGTCTTCCGCAGACTATCTCGAATTCGCATACCCGGTAGCCAAACACATGGATTCGTATCTTTCCGCGCCTGGAATTTATTAGACAACGATCCCCAGCTTAATTTTCGTGCGTGCTTTCCAGCTTATTCGTTCCTCCCTTCGTTACCGTCGTTCTCCTCGATAAACACACGTGTCTACATCCATTTAGCCTTTCGGAATCGCTATAAAGACAGTCGCCTGGACAACTGCGATAATTGCTTGTCACGTTTCGCAATTAAGTCCGCCTCTCTATATGGGATCTATCGAAAATCGTGGTAGGGGTGACTTGCCAATATTAACCCGCAGCACTCGAGTGGCGACTCAGAGGCACTACTAAAAATGCATACACCATTATTCAAAATATTGTTTACATCACTAGATATGTTCGTCTCTCATCAATTGCTAAACATTTAAATGATGTATGCGGTATTACCAGGTGTACCGGTTAATATTTCTTAATTTTGTTCTAAACAAAACAATTTAAATTTCGGGAAAAGGAAAAAAATGCAATTCAATTTGTGGATGCCCTTCGAAAAAAAGGTTGACATTTCGAGGCGAACCAGTCATCGAGCCATTTTTTGACATCTTCGTAATTTTTGAAGTGTTCCTGAGAAAGTGCGCGAGCCATCGATGAAAACAGGTGATAATCGGAAGGGGCCAAGTCTGGTGAGTACGGCGGGTGGGGCAAGAGTTCCCAGCCAAGTGCAGAAATTATGTCTTTGACCGCTTTCGCTGTGTGTGATGGGGCGTTGTCGTGTTGCACAATGACTTGTCCGTGTCTTCTAGCCCAGTGATGAGCAACCCGCGGCCCGCGGGGCCGCATTTGGCCCGATAGTTACATTGCCTACGGCCCGCCGGGCTCCGTCGCGACGGCCTTCGTCCACGATTTTCAATTGTTACTTCCCGGCTATTTTTTCTAGTATTCTACAGTCATTGTTTAACTGTGTCAGAAAGCACATTCTTCGTGTAACGATCGAGCATCATCGTATTTTGCCATGAGGTCGCCTTTTAGAAAATGCAAAACTGAAAAAAACACCGGCAGTTCATCGATATTTGGACAAATTATTATTTTTTTCATGTGTAAATAAAAGTCCTGTTTGTTTATTATGAAGTGAAAAAATATCTGCGTTGAAAAAATATAATATTAAGAGACATTATATGACAGTAAACATTTATCAAAATTTAATACTTTGCAAGGACAATTACGTAAGGACATGGCGGATCAATTAAAATCGAATTTAAATTTAAAACCACCTTCCCTTGAAAGTACTGCATCCACCGCAGAGGTTACCTTGAAGTTACCTTGTTACCCTAATTTTGGCAGAAAAGATGAAACCCTTTCGTGACGGAGAAATGGTGAAAGAATGTTTATTGGCGCTAGCAAATGTCGTCTTTCCTAATTAAAAGAATGTTGGTAAAATATAATTTCCAAAATTAGTTTGTCGCGTTTTACAATCGCAAGGAGAATTGACGAACTTTCAGAAAATATTTGGAAAAGTTTGCGGAAACATATTTCCAAGTTAAAATGGATTTCATCGTAATTTTGAAAATTTTGACGATTTCGGCAATCAGTGTCGTCGATTGTCCTGATTTCCCAGCGGATAAATCTTTAACTCAATTCAGATGGTAGAGTCGACATCGCGATATTCTATCATACTAAATAAATAAAAATAAATAAAATAAATAAAAGCATACGATGTAGTTTCTTTATTGTGGGTATCACTTTATTTTTCAATTAGCTCGGAAGGGCATTGCTACAATTTCGACGAATGCAGGTGTGCTCGACAAGTTTTCAAATTGGATTTGTTTGAGAACGAGGTTCCAAACGAAAATACATATTCCGCGTCTGGATTTTCTTTATTTTTACATGTAGAATAGCATCCTCTCAATTATACGGCCGGTATTCAATTTAGAGAAAAAATTTTACTTTAGGTTTCGGTATTATCTCCTCTCCTCTTCCCCCCACCTATCACGTACAGAATCAATATCTTATTTTTCTATGCACTCTGTGTACATTCACAATTGCTTACAAAAGCATCAGAATTGTCTCATTTGAAATATTTAACGAACGAATCATTCGCAAGGTTAGATCAAAAACCAAGAAAGTACAGCCAGGGACAATATTAATGGACACTCTTAAAAATTGTATAACTTTGTTAAAATTGGTCCAATGACATAAATTTTTTAAATTATAAGAGGTATTATACCAATTTCATATCCACAAAATTTAAAAAATCATAGAGAAAGGAAATGCTCTAACTAGAAAGAAATGTTTAATTTTCGAGTTAAAATAGCTCCGAGTGCAAACGGTGGAATTGCTGATTTCGAATAAAAAATCATGAAACTGAAAATGGCTTGATTTAACGAATTCGTTGGAAAACTAAAATAAAACCTAATAAAAAGCAAACAAAAGTGAGAACAGAAATGATTTAGTATGAAATACGGCAATTGAAGAGGATTGATTCATGTGGTTGATTGCTTTATAGAGTTGGTGGATTTTTAGAGCATTGCGAACATCGATGATTAGAGCAAAATTCTGTAGCCTGTCTCGTTTTCCGGGGTGATAGCAATTCACACGATTTGCCAAAGCGTATCGCAGCCCCATACATCATACAAAAGATGAACAGCGTAAGCGTCGAAGTCGATTTACCAAATTAAACAGTCATTAATTAAACGCGTCGACGTTGGAGCGCCGACGGCATACTAACTCGTCCAAACGAAGTGAAAGTTTTCCAGTGATTTCCCGTGATTTATCGGATCGCTGACAGGCCAAAGTGGTCGCGTTTTGCGTGCATTTATCGGCCGGTGTGGCAGTAACTTTCGCCAAGTTTCAATTGAATCGACTCGATTACGCGAAACCGACCGCACTTTCCAATTCCAGAATTCGGGTTAACCGGGCTTCTTTGACGCGGTTAGTCGAGCATAGTCTAATGAAATTAGAGTCGAAGATCGTTCCGAAGTGTACGATCACAGGACATGTCTTCGCCGTTAATTTCAACTCTCCAATTTGCACCCGTCGTCGTCACGTTCCAAGGCGTCCCGGTGTCACGATATGTTTTTACTTCGTGGATTTAGGAACGCACAATTACACGACATCGCAATCCGACCGATCTGCCTCAATGGGGTGAACAAAATTCGTTGGAACTGAACATTGAAATTGGACGATACCACTTGAGCTTTTTGAAAAGGACTCAGTTCTTTAACTCTTTGCACTCGCGGAACTATTTCATATCGAAAATTAAACATTTCTTCCGACCTAGAATATTTTCATTCACAATGATTCGTTAAATTTGGTGGCTACGAAATATTAATTGATTAGTAGACTGTGGATCTTTATGCACTTATGAAGAAATTGGTTGGACGAAATATAAAACAGTGAAAGATTGAAAAAATTCAAGAATTATATCGGACACTTATATTATTAGATATAAACATAATCTCGTTAAATAATGCTGTCCATCGCTGAAGCTATAACCTTCCTCTTTAGAATGGCGCCCTCATCCAGCCCAAAATTCGCTGAAATAAGGACAAACAATTTAAGATCGCAAACCCATGTTTCGATCCAAAATCTAGTTAGATTCTAGTTCCTTTCTAGTTATGTCACGAGGGTAGCGTTCCCCCTTGCTTTTCAGAATATTTATCAGTGTTACCAACCTCTGTGCAGAAACAGAGTTTGGTAACACTGCTAAACACGCAACTGCCTGATCAACGCGAGATGGAGTTGCTTGCTATTTCGATATTCTAATCTTGAATGTTGTATTCTATTCTTCCAACTTGCAGGTTGGAACCGCTGACCGAAACCTACAATCGTACGAAAATGCGTATATTGACTTTGTCACGCTTTCGCTGTGGCATACATATGTATTAGGCCAACGCTTCAGTTTGCTATGATTCCACGTTGACAGTCCTTCCGACTAGGCGCCATCTCGCCTAAACTAGCTGAACTAAAATTGGTTCTAGACTTGCTCTGCATCAGAGAGGACCTCTGTCTTCGTGAACGTAATATGGGGAAATCTCTGCTATGCGAATGCGATCACGCGCCAAGATTGTTTGTCCTTATTTCTGCGAATTTTGGGCTGAGTGAGGGCTCGTTCTAAAGAGGAAGGTTATAGCTCCTGCGCTCGACCGCATTATGGCAGCGAGAAAATCTTTTAGAGACAAAAAAATACATTGAAGTCTGCAAATATTTTTCTCGATTTTGTCTCTACTTCGGACACTTATATTATTAGATATAGACATAATCCCATTAAAAAATCGATCGAGCGCAGGAGCCATAACCTTCCTCTTTAGAATGAGCCCTCACTCAGCCCAAAATTCGCAGAAATGAGGACAAACAATCTTGGCGCGCAAACCCAGGTTTCGATCCAAAATCTAGTTAGATTCCTTTCTAGTTATATCACGAGGGTAGCGTTCCCCCTTAACACTCCTCCCACCATTGACTTCTCCAGTAACTGTCGAGAATAGCCGGAACCCCCCGAAGATGGCAGCAGGCCCCGCTGAGCGTGGCGTTGGAATTGAGCAAGCGGAAATCCGTCTGCTATCCTCAACAAAGCCACGATTTCCCATCCAAAAGATAGTATTCCTTAACTTTGTGTTTTGACGAACAGAGATTTCGGTTGCAAACCCAAATCATTCCGAAACGATTACCTTGAAAACTTTCCAGAGTCGGTCTGCATTATTCATGCTCGCAGGAATACAGATCTACGTTTAGATCGGCTAAATCGTAGTCGACGTGTACTACCTCTGTTACAAAGTAGATTATTGTAAGCATTGATTCTGTTACTCGTCTAACCAATGATTGGCTACACACATTTCGAAGCACGACAGGTTAACCCAACCCAAATCAATCATGTTTATTGAAATAGAAGCATGTTGTCCAGTATAATTCACAAAAATGAAGGGGACAGCTTGCAAAATTACATATATTTTGTAGGCTTCAAAATTTATACAAAATTAGACCACCCCATCGATTTTCATTGATTTTTACGAAGACTGCCTCCACAAATTAATTTCTATACATACATACTCGTGCTCGATTCAATAACTTCGAATTTTTACACTGATAATCTCCAATTCTGATTTGTATAGTAGGTGGTACCAGTCATGTTTTGTCACCATGCCTTTTCAGGCATTTCCGCTAGTGCAATTAAAAAATGTTTCAGACAAAATTTTATTAGACCTTGATGGACTACATGTTCGCATAATCTTAAATCTCAGAAACTGCTTTTGACGTAACAAAATAAAGGTCACCTTGACCTTTTTAAATGGCGCCATATGTTTTGGACATTATAGGATTGTAAATAACGTCTAGACGAATTTAACAGTGTATTATATTATGCCCTTGAAGTGACTTCGAACTCGAAAATTGTGTGCAAACGTAATTTTAATAAAAAAATTCTTACAAAAGAAATGCTATGGTATCCTATGAAAGAAATACCGTACAGGCCGCGGGACGCCGCACCAGTTTCCCGGCTTTGGAGCTAAAGTCAAGTTAGGGATGGTGCTGAAGAGTGGGGGAACCAGAAAGTTAATGGTGTAGCTCGAATCTAATGGTAACCTAATCTTATAGCAACTACAGGAGTGTAACGGGATAAACTGTCGCATCAGTAAAGTCGCTGAAGTTTAAACTGATGAAATTCACAATTATTTTTGCACCCACCTAATACACATACGGATGCAGCAAGCACCATTGTAGCCACTCGTGCATTCCGGATTCTCTTTTAACACGACGGAAATGCAGAATGCATCGGACGTATCGGTATCTGAGCATTGAATCCACGGATCGATATCGTTGGATCTATTCGACACCGGGGCCCGTTATCAGAGAAATGAGTCCGCCGCATCGTGCGATTAATAATTGCTCCGTACAACGCGATATGGCTCGTTCAAGGTAATCGAATAATAATTAATCTACTCCCCAGATTGTGTTTCATATTCATTAGCAAACGACAGAGTCACGTATCGCGAAGCCAGAAAAACAGGAGTTCAGTTAGCCGTCCCCCGACCAATTCATGAGGGAAATCGCGGATTTACGGGCAAATACGCGAGGTATGCATGCACCCCCCGCTCCCACCGGGACGGAACTTCCTTTCACGATCGGTGTATCAAAGCGCATAATTTAATGAGTCGTATCGTTGCACTTTCCTGTTAGGACACTCTGCTTCAGTGATTCTTATCACTTATATGTCAGCCTCGAGCGATACGCGTAATTGGAAGCTCGAACACAACATCTGTACCGTTTCAATGGAACGAATACTATTGAAAACATATTATCTTCTCTTCGGAGTGTTTATCGTGGAATTATTGAAATTGCAAGCATTTCTATCACGAGAAATTTTTTAAATACTTCATTCGAGCACTTATCGTAATACAACCAACACGCAATCCGAGTAAATCCAATCCAAATATTGTAAGTTAATATTAGTTGTTGGTAGTAAAATAGTGTTAATGTAAACATACATTTATTAAATCATTTGCTTTTCTTATCTAAGAATTAATCCGTTAAGAGTTATAAAATTAATGTTCTCAGAAGTTCATATTCGTCGGTTTAAAAATATTACGTGGACGCGTAGAGGACATACATAGGTTATTCACTTTTCTTTTATGCACTTAATGCATCTTAATGCATGTTTACAAGAAAATGTTAACCTACGTCAAAATCTACAATTTAGATATACACACATTTCAATACCCCTCTTAATATCATGCAACCCTACGTGAACCATTTTCAGCTACCAGTAATAATAGTCATGCAAATCGGAGTGGTAATATGTGGCGACCCATCCTGTATACGTATCTAACCTATATACACTAATTTTAATCAACTTTACGCAAGAGATTTAGAAAGTGTTTGACGATATTTTGATAGCTAGTTTCATAGCCTACAAAATTTGTCTAAACGTAATTTTACGTTGTACTTTAGAAAATAGATAGAGTACGAATAAATTTTGTTTAACCCTTAGCACTCGAATGGTGACTCTGAGAGAGAGAGAGACAGAGAGAGGCGCCACTAAAAATTGCTGTACCATAATTCAAAATATTGTTAACATTATTAAATATGTCGGTATCTAATCAATTACTAAACATTTAGGTATTGTATGAGGTAGATGAAATTTGAGGAATCATAGGTAATGGAAATACTCTAGGTCGGAAGAAATGTTTAATTTTCGAGTTAAAATAGCTCCGAGTGCAAAGGGTTAAATTTGTGATTTCGAGTGAAAAATCATAAAACTGAAAATCGGTTATTTATGAATGAAATAGTAAAAATTTGAATTTCTTTTCATTGGAGATAACGTGAAATAAAGTTACAGACGATTTAGAAGGAACAAGATTCTAATCTGGGAAGAAGATAAGATCGGACTGATGCATTATACGGAAGCATGTTTCGACGTTCATTCGTACATGACAAAATCCTATTGTCGTTGGTAGCGTGTAATAAGCGGCGCGACGTTGATTGACACGATCATCGTCGATCTTTCGTATCAACGATCATTTGTCAGTGTCTTCAGTGCAGTAGCACTGCAGGCATATTGATGGCCGCCTGTGAAATTTATTCGAAACCCAGATTACTCGACTGACAGCGATAAACGCATCAGATTAAGCCTTTCGTATCCACCCCGGGGAAGAACAGTCATTAGAACAGCACTGATTGTTGCAATCTTCAATCTAAGATTGTCTCTATCTGCTCCAGCTTGCATCTTTAATCTTTATTACGATCATTTTCAGGGGAAACTTCAATATTCATAATGTGAGGCTGCAAATAGTTTAAAAAGCAAAACAAACAATATACGAATAAGCATATGGTAACAATTTTGTACGATTCAATTCGGATAAAACGTTAATATAGTACAGTAATGGCTCTCAATATGTGTGAAAGAGATCTGCATGATATTTGTGCAAAATGCAGAACGACAAAATTATTTCTCTTAATTTGCTTATTTCTGTTTCTTCTTGTATGAAACTTTTATAAACATATTCGTGACATTTTTCAAATTAGAATAGGACTAAACATGATACGATTCGAACCACGCTTGTTTATCCAATTGACGATTCCATAGATGCAGGTAGCTGGTTTTTTAAATATGTTCAAATAATATTTCCTGGACCATTAACAGACCTTTTCCTCAACTTTGACAGAATTGGCGAAGTATACAAACGCAATATACGTGTATACGTAATATATAGGTTTGCGTTATTAAATATGTTGCTATATAAATATTTAAGTATTGTATGAGGTATTATATCAATTTCCTATTCGTACAAAGAAAAAATTTAATATAGAATGGAATTATTCTAGCTCAAACGAAATGTTTAATTTTCGAGTTAAAATAACTGAGTGCAAGGAATTAAGAGTCTCTATTCTCCTATATCTCCCGTAAGAAAATTTCCGAGAGAAGGGCGAATAAGTGAGTTTTAATTCGATCAATTTCTGCTTCTTCTCTTGTTCACTGCTTCACTGCAGCGCGACACCAACGCTACGTTCAGTGAAACCTGCCCTATGCCGGACTCTCCTCGTCGTCGTGCGTTATGGCCGCGTTCTACTTAGTCCATATTTTTTAAAAAGTGACTTTATCAAGTTTTGAAAAAGTGACTCCAAATGATCTTGGGAATCGCCCCTTTTAAGAAGAACATTTTTAGGGCATGTAAATCGAAAGTGGTCAGTGCATGCTCCGATCATGAAAATAAGCAATCATGAATATTATTACATTGAATAAGATGTATATATGAACCATTCTCATTGTTTTTATGGCACCTGCACTTTCTTGACGTGGATCCCACATACTATAGCGACGTACCCTATCTATTCTCCTAGTTTTTGTTATCTTTCGCACACGATGGTTCGCGGTGCGTCGTTATAATCCATTATCAAGGACTGCGTCTCCTAGACAGACGACACTCGCGCGTGACTGTAAACAGTCACCACAGTACACTCACACACCGCTAGACCACATATACGTACGCGAGGATTGCAAGGGTCCGGGATTTCACTCCTGATTTCTCAATAAAGCAAAGACGGGGTTTCTTAGTAGTCAGAAGCGCCAGATGAGAGATCAATCTAGGGAGCTATTTGCCTCAAAAGTCCTACTTTTACGTTTACGACGCGTAATTCTCATTATACAGCAGCATATCGACAGCCACGATAGGCGTCAGCACCGTCGCCTGTTCATTGCTGCTCGCGGCTCCGCCACATGCTGCCGAATAATGAGAATTACGCATCGTAAACGTAAAAGTAGGACTTTTGCGGCAAATAACCTCCTAGATTGATCTTTCATCTAGCGATTATAACTACCAAGAAACCCCGTCTTTGCATTATTGAGAAATCAGGAGTGGAATCCCGGAATCAGGAGTGTACTGTGGTGACTGTGTGCAGTCGCGCGCTAGTGTCGTATGTGTAGGAGACGCAACCCGTTAATACGCCAACGAGTGAAATCCGAGAATTCTTTGTAACGACTGTTACATGCACGGGCATCCGCGAGGGTCCCGGCAACATTAATTAATATGCAGCTTCTCCGACAATAGTTTATTCGTCGATTTTCACAAGTTGAGTCTGCAAAACTGTCGTTCTAAGCGGGGAAACATTTAACACGAGTGAGATTTTATTTCCTGTATTTCATGAAGGATTAATTGACAGCCTTCATCGTATGTCGAGTGACTTTATTTTCCAGCGATCGTGAATTACTGGGGGATTTTAAATTTCCTATAATTAGATTGTTGATTAATAATCTGACGTTTTGATGTGACGAAAAGAGTCCGATGAATAATGTAATTACCGAAAACTTATTTTGGAAAATAGGTTAATGGTGGACACGTTTAATGAATTTTCATTAGCACATGTTTCGCTCAATACGATTCCAGCAACCGCTGTGATAATACGGAACCAATCGGAGCGCTGCTACAGCATGTTCAAATGACTTCAGGAATCACTGTCTTCAAGGAAGTACATTTTTGGGACATCTTGCATGTCTAGCACTCTTATGAAGCTTCATTAAGAATTAGTGAAATTAAAACAAACTTGTAAATAATAATCTTAATTTTCAGTTACTTTAAGATTTACGTATTTACAGCTGTGTAGAGGAGTTAATAATTAATAGATATGAAGAAAAATATAACACATTATGACCCGAACATTCGCTTAATTGTCTGTATAACCTTTTTTTTATTTTGAGAATGTATATGAAAGGGACTTTTTACCACATTTTTGGGTCAAACACCCTACCGCGCGGTATAGCGAATGCATACAACATGACGTTGTCGGGACTCAAAGCGCTGGTATGTAGCATGATCCTACTGTCGAAATCCGGAACCGATCACGTCCGTTTTTTTTTTGAGCCCAACCCGAACCGAATCTCGGGTACTCGACACATCGGCCTACCCGCACATCCCTGAAGCTTTACCTTTGCTGAACGGTTCATCCCTCGCTGTACACGCGCTAACAAAGCTATACGGACAGACGAACTTAATCACACTCTTTCTAAGCGATCGATCGTTTGGCTTGTATATTTACGTTGATTCCAAATGCCAGCAGATATTTATCCCCTTGCCGTATCACTGTATTTACGGTTACAGTGGTTAAAACGTCTTTGTTTTTTTTATAAACTTTTAACGACAAACATGTGTTATCATTAGTATAGATTGGATAATTAACGAGAAACGGGGAACAGACAAAGTTGTGAACTGAAGAAATTGGAAATGAAGAGAAACAAAAAGAGAGAGAGAGAGAGAGAGAGAGAGAGAGAGAGAGAAGAGGGAGATGAATAATTGAGTAAAAACTTCATAAGATAAGATAGTAAGATAAATAAGGATAAAATGCAACGTATTGCGTGTAATAATTGTTAAACTATGCTAGGGCGGAGGAGAAATGCTCTTACGCATACCCCTCGAAGATGAAGTTCGGAGGGTAGTGTGGGGCTCGGCTCCCCCTTAGATAGAATTTGGGGGAACGGGACTTATATCTCTGCTCGTACCCACTGAAACCCCACCGCCCAGAGCCTAGCCCTGCCCTTCTCCTCTTCGCATTTACTCCCGTGGTGGTGGGCGACTCGTCGTATCGGGTCTGCCGAATCCTCATTTGGGCTTATCCTTTCCGTAGCATCTCTTTCAACAACTGGTTCCTCTAAAAATATTAAAAAATTTCTCTGAATGTTCATTCTTTGCTCGCTAATATATTAATTTATAGCGTTAAAATGAGAATTTGTGGAAATATGTTAAATACAAAAGGTTTTAAATAATCTATACATTTCGATTGGCTACATACAATGGTTAAGTAATACCGCGAGGTCACGTGATTATCCACGAAACTGGGCTCATTCGACAAGCCTCAACGGACGGCAGCGAACGGAGCAGGCTCATCCATCAACAAAAATATCATCCGTGTCCGATTCCCGGGGGAGCATGACGAAAACTCCGAACGATGGTGTTGGAGGGAAACGGTAAACTCGATCGGTCCTGAATAATTTCTGCGGACCGTTTCATCCACCATTGTTGATTTTTCCCCGAGATCTCGACGCGGTCCACACGGGCTGAGGCGATGTTTTAGTTGAATTCGATGGGAGACGGGTAGGAGGAGGGTTTGACGCGTTTTACGACGCTGCCATGCCGCACCGGTTAGGAGTCGAGAGGCTTCGCGCGCGCGGCTTGGCGAGGCGACGCGACGCGACGGCTTGAATTTCTATTTCTGATCGGGACCGTAAAACTCACCTGCGACCTCAACGTTAAAGATTGACTGGCCGTGAGAGGGTGGGATCGAACGATCCGTTGTACCGGAGCTACTCCGCGACTTCCTCCCTCGTAAACGACGAGCTTGCTAATGGGATTAAATCGTGTACCGTAGATCTCGGACGAGCCACCTCCCTCGTTTGCCCCGTGAACACGAAGGACGGCTCGCGAGGCGAATTTATCGTCTTGCCTGTCTGATACCGGTGCCGCACGATTCCACGTCGATATTGGATGCAGACGTCTCCGGCGCGGCGTCTTCAGCGGAGATTAGATTATTTATGACCGTCCGAAAGTTGTCGAAACGAGACCGATTCGATTATTCGGGTCATCCCAGTTCTTTATCGCCCGTTAACCGGTCGCGTCTAGTTAACGATCCGATTTTTGGACGAATATCTTGGTTACCGTAACGAATACTTTCAGATCGACGATTTCTTTCGTAATTGTGTATCAGGGTGGACTTTATTTTTCAACCATGACATTTTGAGTACGCCGCCCCGTAAAATTGTTCCGTTTCATACGGATTTACATAAATGTCGACCAAGAATAAAGGTGTTTTCCTCGCTTAAATCAACCAATGCCAAATAGTCACCTGCGAGGTACACGTACAACTTTGAGGTTATCCTGAACGTGCAATAGTTTACAAGTTATTAATATATTCTGTGTTGTTATTTTTGGTAAGTACAACAAATATTGATGTAGGTTCACATTAAATAAACCGTTTTTACTGTATTTTTTAAAATTTATTGAGAAAAACACTATAAGATACGCACTGTAAGTACGCACTGTATTGGTTAACCTGGGTTCGTTGACAACTCATTTCACCGACACTGTTTTCATCGACACAATTTAATTAATTAACTTTCGTCGACACTATGTTTTCATCGACACGGTCAAATCGTCAATACCATCGATACCTCCTCCTACCTGTAACGATCATAATGATCATTTATGCTCTATCTGTAAGTGCGATTTCCAATATTATACAAATAACAGATTGGATTGGATTCAATGTGTAACATGTATACACTGGGTCTGCGTTGTTTGCAACAAAGGTTCAAGGAAACGGCAATACCCTAATGCTCACACTAGAACCCTATTCTCACGTTCCTATAGGAATCTCTACGTCCCTTGTAGGAATTACGATCACACTATATCCTAGATAATTTTAAAAATAATTTGAATGAAACCTCGAATATTAATTAATAGCGAATCAGTTTATAGACCTAGTTTTCAATACAGATTTTTTAACATCATGACATTTTACGCTTAATGTGTTAACAGTGACTAAATGCAAATTCTTTTTATACACATATGTGAGACTGCATTCATGCGATAGTATGCAAAGGTTCACCTTACGATTTGTTTTATATCTTACAGGTAGCTAATAGTTATTTGGCTAATATCTCTTGTTCAATTTCACAACACAATTGGATTAATAAATGCAACAAAAATTTATTGTTTATTTACTTTCTCTATTTTTCTGTGATTAACGCGAACCAAATAGCACTTTGGACAATTAAATTCATTTCGTAATACTAGGAACAAGCTTGACCCAGAGATCGGGTTCATAGAAGCCTGGTCGTTCGCTCGGTCAACGAACCGAAAGAAAATTAATTTCGACTCGTTATTAACAATTCTGTAACGTTACTTAACCGCCCTCGCTGGGGGAAGTTTATATCATCGAAGAAGAAAAACACGGAGTACCGGTGCTGTCCGTAAACATTCGACCGTCATTTTTATTCCCCTCGCGGAATCGATATCCTATCTAACGTGTTACTGACACAACAGAAAATGGAAGATATCCGCGGGTTACTGGCGCTATCATAAAAGGCTACACGCTCGTAAATGTGTTACTTTCCGTGGGCACAACTATGAAATACTGTGAATTCAATATCTTTCAGTTTCTCGCCGCGCTCCGCGGCGACCTTTAATCGTCCCCCGTTGCTGTTCCGCCCCTCCCGCTTCACGGAAGCATCGAAGCACGCGAATGGCAGAGTATAATGCGAGTTATTGCGGAAACGGAGCGCGTTAAATTATACACCTTTTGTGGTTTTGAAAGATTCGTCCGAGCCAGAAAACTTGCCGCCTGATTATATTCGATTGGTGTCCCTGGAATCAGCGGATATGATTTCGATATACAATCGTTCCATTAATATTCGGACGCTCTAAAAAAACAATAACAGTTGTAATATTGTACTGTACGATTGTTAATGCTTTCGGCGCAAGGGTTCGATAATTTGTTACAAAATTTACAAAACAATTTTGCAAATTACTAAAGCAATTCCGACGTTTCGATCTTCATTCAGATCATTTTCAAGGGTTACTGAAATTGCGTCTGTGAAACAATTTTTTAACAAATTAAGAATATTTTGAAATTTAAGAATACATAACTAGCTTTGTGATGAAAATTAATAAATTCGACGTGAAACTGTAATACTTGTTGAAGCATTACATTGAATTCCAAATGAAACTTTTCTTTGCTTCAACGATTTAACATCAACTGTTCTCGCATTCAACTTGAGGAGTTTGTAGTCATTTCCTGGACAGATGAATGTCAAAGAATTACCATAAATTCATAGATATGGTATATAAGCAGTTACGAGAGGTATGAAAAGTGTTATTGCGGTTCTTGCCTAATGTTTACTGTTTACCTCCGTAAACGTAAATAATATTGCATCGTCGATCAATTTTAATGAAATTTTCAGAATATTTTTAATCGATACAAATATAAATTTTCCATGTAAGTCCACATAAACAAGTTGCGAAATACAACTTTTGCAACAAACCAATTGTCCCAACTTCTCAAAAAGTTCAAATTGTATGGTCCAATATTTAAAAAGTTATCATTTTTTTTAAGGGTGTCCGAATATTAGTGGGATTCACTGTAGGTATTACGCCAACAAAACAATACCAAAATCTATACACGGTGTACCTGTTTTTTGTAACAATTTTTTAAGTATTTCCGGTAATTCAATTAAAAAATGTTTTAGACCTAATTTTAACACTACTCGATGGACTACATGTTTGTAAATTCTTAAATCACAACAAATGCTTTATATGTAAAAAAGTGAAGGTTAGCTTGACTTCATAAAATGGCACCTTATGTTCTGGACTTCGTAGGATTGTAGCTGCTTGTCAGACAAATTCAACAGTGTATTATACTCTGACCTTAAAATTACCTTCAACTCGACAATTTGGATTTTAATATTTAAGGCCCTACTTTCAGTTTTTATTTAGATATCTAATGTTACTTCTAAATAAAGGTTATTTGAATATTGATCAACATGTTTGACGTTAATGCTTTTCATATGAGTGGGAAAATAATCATACTCACCATATTTGTGGTGGCAAACACAATGAAAAAAATGAAGATACCAGTCTTGTAAATGATAAACTAATATTTTATGTTTAGAAAAAAGTTTGTTTAACGTTAGAAAAAATGATGTAACATTCATATAATAATTGTGACTATAAAATTGCAATAAAATATGTATTAAATATTTCTTGCGAACCATCAATATTAAGACTGATCGTGAGATGGAAACGTATTAATAAAAAAAAAATGTTTTCTAAACGGAAATATAAAAAGAACGATTTTTTAGAGAAGAAATTTATCGGTACCTATGAATTATAGGAAAGTAGTAATAATTCTTGAAAAATCTCGATAATAACGTTTGTGTTCTGAATAATGGCTTTTAATAACGCTATTCGAGTGTCCATAACTCACTCTGTCCAGAACTGATTCGTTCGGCAGTGACCAGTTCACTGATAATTCTGTTATGCATCATACCGACTATATTTCTTCACTCTAATCCGCGATTCGAACATCAAATCGATTCCTCGAAAAAATCTTAATTCGTTGATATCTCGTAATGAAAGTACGAGGAAGTCTTTCGTGCATCGTGCACATTTCTTTTTGTCTCCCGTCGTGCCTGCGTCGAATTTCTTATAAGGAAATACAATTTTTTCCCCTCGCGAAACCATACATTGTTTCGTTCGTAATTAATATGTATATTCGAGTATATACATATTATGTTTCACGAACGAGTGACACGCGAGAAGGAAAAAGTAATACCGAGAAGTAATTATTAGACTGCGGATCTTAATGGAAAATAAAAATGTTTTGTATTGATTGCGAGAAGTAGGAATGACATAAAAATTGATTTCACTCCTCAACGACTTACATTAAAGCAACATTATAACATTCTCGAATTTTTTAAATCTTTTACTGTTTTATATTTCGTCCAACCAATTTCTTCATAAATGCACAAAGATTCGCAGTCTACTAATTAATTACTGAACAATTTCATATCCATGGAAAGAAAGAAATCATATAGAATGGAATTATTCCAGGTCAGAAGAAACATTTAATTTTCGAGTAAAAATAGCTCCGATTGCAAAGGGTTAAGTTTCCAGATTTTGATAGAATACTGTTCAGCGTATGCAAACGAATCAATGATCAGCGAAAGTTCAGTGTTTGTTTGCCTCTGCGATTTTGTTATTGTTTCGAATTTCCAGAAACTGTTTTGAAAGTGCCCATTTCCTCTTGTATTATCTGTGATATTGGCAAATTTTATTAGCACACGCATTCGTTCTGTTATACGCGTTGCAAACGACTCTGTAAATGTCTGAAAATTAAGAGACACGTCGCAATAGCGAGAAAGTTTCATACTCGACGCAATTCAAAACCCCGTTTCGTCGCGTTCTTTTTCTACGTCCACGGCCGCGTTCATTGTCCCACATTGTATGCACCCGCAGCTCTGTCTCTCTCTCTCCGCGAATATTGTCACGGTTTTTCCATATCCTGCAAAATACTTAACCAGTACTCTTTGTGGTTCACATATACAACCGCGCTTCTTTTATTCCCATCCTCGTTGTCCCCTCTTTACAAATAAAATTCTTTTTCTGCTCGTAAAATCCTTTGCATTCAATTTAAATTTGATCGCAGAGAACGGCGCGCAATAGGATCATCCTGTCATAAACTGCGTTTCATTTCAATGTACTAAATATTTTTTTCTGGAAGATTATTTTATGCTGCCATTGAATATCTGTACCTTTCGCTATTCGAGTTAATAATACAAAGGCGGGGTTTCCTAGTAGTCAAAATCGCTAGATAAAAGATCAATCTAGGGGGCTATTTGCCTCAAAAGTCCTACTTTGTTTGTGACACATGCTTTGAAACTATGGAAAGAACTGTGCAATTGTAACGTGTGATCAAAATTTTTGAATATAATTTTCTCGTTGACGGGCGCCACAAAAATGGACGACAGAGTGTCTCTACCGACTTTTATAACAAAAACAATTCAAAACGAATCGCGCCTTCTTTTCCTTTTTTATAATGATCGAGACAATTTATCTCGGAAACTTTCAGCACCGATTTACCCCACTAATGTTGAGTTTCGAATTCCTTTTTGTTAATTGCAATTGTATGCTTCGTTTGATAGAACCAACATGGCGCCCCGATGTAACTAGAGAAACTGTAATTAGATTCCGAGTCACCGAATACCGTTAAAAATCGCTTGAATCCGTTACGGTTAATTGAATTTCACTGCATCGTGGACGGCACAATAGTATTTATCTCGCGTTAAAATATTTAGACTCGACCGAATCCCGGCAGTACAGGTAAATTTCATTTTCAATTCAAATCGGCCCCGGCGTGGATGCAGCAGTGCCTTGCGCCACGAACAGATTCCGCAAACGCACGGCCGGCAACACTAAACCTTTGGAAAATAGAAATTAGCGTCTGCGTGGTCGTAGGCTGCTGTAATTGTGGTTGATGCATCGCCGACGCAACGGCCCGGCGCACAGTGGTGCCAAATGGCCATAAAGCGGCAAAAATCCGTAACAATGAAACTATCCAACGAATTTGTTTGAAAATTTGAGGATAGATTGCGACGGGTACAACGCTTATTTGGCAAAAAACTTTTTTTTTTAAGTTGTTAGACATTAAGTAATATCGGCTGATCGAATATCTCTGCTTTCTGCTTATTTTTTATTCATGAAAGCAAATCCTAAATGTGTTTAGAAGCTTCGGTCTGGCATTGATCGTTTTGGCGTGGTGTAATATTGGACTTATTTAGTGTAAAAAATCTCGGCATACTCGGACCACTTTGGCCGCAATTTTTATGATTAAATATCAACTTTTAGAATTTTCAGAAATGATCCGTGCGCCACACAGTGGTGCCGATGCGGAAAAAATCGATTTTGTAAACTTTCGATTTAAAAGAAAAAGATTATTTTTGTCTTTCCAAATAGTGAGTGCATAATGTGCCAAATTTCGATTTAAAAAATAATTTTTTTACGGAGAAATCCAAGTTTCGATCATGGAGGATCAATGGTTCAAAAGTTATAACTAGACTGCGGATCTTTGTACATTTATGGCTACCGAAAATTTTCAAAACAGGGTAGAATATAAAATTTGACAGAATTTAGTACAATTTTTATTTATTTCAGATCTGCAGAGGCTACTACCACTGGAAATAAGATTCTAGTTTATTTCACTCTCTTAAAATTTATTTACAAAAGTTGAAAATTCCAGAAACATTCGCAGTCTAGTTATAAGTGTTTAAAGTTGAGCGATTTCCAGTGGTTTTCACAGGTTAGCGCCGACATGTTGTGTGTAGCGATGGTCGCGCACTGCTTACCGAGCTTAGTGGAGAACAAAGGAAAAAGGCAAATATTTCTGGTCACGCAAGGAAAAGATTATCCAATAATTATGTTTAGAATGCAATAAAATTCAGTGTCTACTGGTATCCACAGTCAACGTTGTCGGAACGCCGCTAAATATTTTGACGCGAGTAATTTTACGGTGGATTTTTAGGAAGATGCTGTTGTCGAACATCAGAATTCTATCGACAGGTGCCATTGTCAGTCAATTACAAAATTGTAGTGTCTCCTGAAATCGGATAGGAACGAGGAGTATTCAAAGCAATCGTATCGAAGCAAAGCAGCTGGAAACGCGCAAAGCGAACGGCTCGGACATTCTGATAACTCTGCATTATGTATTACGGTGTATAGGTTTCAACGATGAAGGAGCAACCGCTGTAGAAAGAGGAGCACATAAAGGCAGCCTCCAAACCGCAAATGCGATACAATTCATCGGGTACGTCAGCCTTTGCCCATCATTGTGCCTCGTAGTTCATTGTTCGCCGGCGGACAGTTCAGATCGTTTGTTCAACGATTCTGCTTGACATTTCTCTTTTTCCTTCTACCCTGATATCCTATCGGGAAATATGAACTACGATGTTTCGTGATATAGTATTCACGTCGTGACGTCAGCCCGGAACAACGAAAAACTGATCCTGCCATTCTGAATTTAACCCTTTGTACACGGAGCTATTTTAAGGACCGCGTCTCCTACACAGACGACACTCGTGCGTGACTGTACACAGTGATTCCACTCCTGATTTCTCAATAATGCAAAGACGGGGGTTCTTTGTAGTCAAAATCGCTAGATAAAAGATCAATCTAGGGGGATATTTATCTCAAAAGTCCTGCTTTTACGTTTACGACGCGTAATTCTCTTTATTCGACAGCATGTCGCGGAGCCGCGAGAAGCAATGGACCGGCGACGGTGCTGCCTCCTATCGTGGCTGGCGATATACAGCCGAATAATGAGAATTACGCGTTGTAAACGTAACAGTAGGACTTTGGAGGCAAATAGCTCCCTAGATTGATCTTTCATCTAACGATTTTGACTACCGAGAAACCCCGTCTTTGCATTATTAAGAAATCAGGAGTGGAATCCCGGACCTTGTACTGTGGCGACTGTGCGCAGTCACGCGCGAGTGTCGTCTGTCTAGGAGACGCAGTCCTTAACTCGAAAATTAAACACTTGTTCGACCTAAAATATTTCCATTCTCTATGATCTGAATTGCAATAAACTCGCAATAAACTTCTCTATGAATTGCAATAAACTCGAGTGAAATAGAAATTTATTTTCTTTCTTAATATGTTTAATGTGTTGACAATAATCTAACAGTATTTTGAAATTCTTCTAATATTTTCACAGTTTCAATTTGCAGCTACTTATTTTCGTCATAAATTCATAAAATCCGCTCTCTAATAATAAGTCTTACAATACTTAAATGTTTAATAATTGATTAGACACCAACGTATTTAATAATGTAAACAATATTTCGAATAATGGTACAGCAATTTTTAGTGGCGCCTCAGAGTCACCGCTCGAGTGCTAAGAGTTAAAATATAAAGAATTTACGGTAACCGCACCACGAAAGTTTACGCAAATTTGCATTGTCTGTCGTGGTCAAATTTGTTAAATTCTAGCTAACTAGTTGCTAACTTGTTTTTGATTATATTTGAAACAAAATTATGAAACCTGTTTTCGTTACAGCATAACCATTTCTCTGTATTTTACTTGTGCATTTTCATTATAAATACATAAAATCCTCGTCAGATTGATTTACAAGTTCATGATTCATTATGACTACTAAAAAATATTTGCTAATATAAATCCTTAGTTGTGAATCACACATTTTTTAAGAACTATGGAATCAATTGCTGGTAGGCAGAGTAGGGCACAAATCAACTAATAATTTAAAAATGATTAATAGCCTGATTGATTGTTAGTCATAGCAAATATTATAACAATTTTTAGTCATTAGTCATAGTGAAATTCTGATTGCGTATTTAGTTATTAGTTATTCTATTATAGTCAGTATTCAATATTCATCCTTAATAAAAATTTAGTCAATATTCATTAGTCATTACGCTCAAATACTTATGTAGTCATTACTCATTAGTCACCCTCAAGTATTTACTTAGTAATTACTTATTAGTCACTTTTGTAGAGCTTACGAAGTTATTAGTTAATAATCATAATTGTGACTACAGTTTGCCCAACTATGCTGGTAGGTAATGTTCATTCGTTTGTTAAAGATTTTTAAACCATAAATGCACGAGTTTCGGCTGTCCAGTGATAACAACAGATTGTAGTCTGTATACAAGATTAATTAGCAGAACGGGATGGAATGTAATAGCATGTATCAATTTTCATTACGCGCCCGGTTTGAGGAAAATATAATGGTTAACTGCCTCGTGCGATATAAATTGCTAGACACGTAACATGGAGTCTAACAATGAGAAGATACAGTATCCGCGTAAATACAGGAAGGAATCTTCGCTTGAAGATGGGGAACACACACAGTGATCGGGAAAAATATTTTTCAATCTCTCTTGACTTAAAAGTTCTGCAGGAGAACTATCCGTCGTCGCTTCGCTCTCGCTTCTTTCTGTTGATTCAATCCGTGATTTGAATTTCAAATAATGAAACTTCGATAGATGCTTTTGCATTAATACGCGATCTGATTCGAACTGAATGACAGCATCGATTTTTCTATACAGGGCGTTTACATCAAATGAATGGTGTAAATGTGCGTTTGGGGTAGTTGCTAGAATAGTAGGTTAGCTTCAACGCGTCTATCGACTGCAGCGCCGCCATTCTTGTGGCACAAGTTCGACTCTTGCGGGAACAAGTGCCATTATTTGGCCTTTTTCAAAATCCGTCAATTATTTAACTTTCCCATTGTCGCGATACCCAAATAATAGTGCACAGTAACAATAATAACACTCGTAAATAATAGTAATAACAGTAACAGTGCTAATAATTATAACAATACACTAACAATAACAGTAAATAATGCATTTTTTGCTGATCGATCGTATTTTATTTAGTCCCCTTCCGTTTTCAAACAACCAATCCTGCGGCTACCTTCATGATGTGAGTCTGTTAATACTTTACTAACTTCACTCTTATAATGATTATAGCCACTGGTGTACGATACGAAGTTACAAACAACAAGAGAAGCAACTGCGTCTAAACTTCTGATACGGCCCTTTTTCATATTATGGCTAAAAATTCATCCCTGCGGTGCCATATATTAATAATTCTAGTAGTAAGTAGTAATCATAATTTCTTAAAGTGTTCTAAACATACGATAAAAAAAAATCAATCGAAGATTGATCAGAGGGTGCGTTTTTGTTAAAATAATAGGATGCGTCTGAACTTTTGATACGCACTGTAGAGAGAATATTGTATCTACTGCTAATAAATACAGTTGTGTTAAAGATTAACAAAGGGGCATTTATACAAATTTATTTCTGACAGTGGTTATTTAAATATAATAATTTTAAATAATAACGCTGCTCGGCGATATCGCGATATCATTATTATGTTCCCGATATGCATCGTTAACAATTCCTCTATAAACGAATGATACAATTCACAGGTTGACCCCCATGTTGCCCAAGCGAAGTGATGAAATTATTTATCAGGATTTAGAATTTAATATTTGCGCTGATACAGCAAACGTACCAAAGGTTATGATTTGTGAAATGCGAAACCGTTGAACCAGTAATTAATATTAGATCTACAAAGCATTAATCATGATCATTTTAAATTCCTTTATAACAATAACAACAGACTAAGGTAGAGTGCATTAACTGGTTATTTTTATTATAATATGAACGAAATTTCTCTAGCTTGTATTTATTAATGTAGCATAAGTTAGTACGAACTATTCGACATAGATGTCGCCAAAGAATAAAGGTGTTTTCCTCGCTTATATCAACCAATGCCAAACAGTCGCGTGAGAGGTACACGTACAACTTTGAGGTTACCCTGAACGTGCAATAGTTTACAAGTTATGAATATATTCTGTGTTGTTTTTTATTATAGGTAACTACAAAAGTATCGATGACGGTATACATTAACTAAACCGTTTTAATTGTATTTTTAAAATTTATTCAGCAAAACACTTCGACAAAGCGGAAAAGTTACTTCGACATCAGGAACCATCCCTTTCAAGGTTTCCTTGAATCAAGGATTTTGAACAGACTGTATAATTGGCAGAAAATTTAATTATCTCGATGTTGCATTTGTCTATATGATTGATCAATAAATTAATTAATAAATCAGCTATGCGAACGTATTTATGTTACATTCCAATTTGACTACATGAATTTATTACATATACAGTGGGTGTACAAAGTATTCGTACAGCTTTTAAAATAGAATAACTTTTTTATAATTGTACCAAACGACCTGATTTTTTATAATCAATTAGAAGCATTGGTATACGAAATGATATGCAAAAAAGATTTTCCAGAAATTACAATTTCTGAAAATCTTCAGTTTAAAGTCCAACTTTACAAAAACTAATGCCCACTTACTCCACTTCACCTTACTGTAAAAGCTCGAATGCATAAATGCATTTTTGAGTGGTGACATGCGGCGTTTTTTCTCACAATGTCACAACGTCACGTGACTAATCCGGTAGTGGCAGAGAGAGGGTAACTTTTCCCCTGAATTGGAGTGAACTCCCCTGAACTAGCGACTCTGGTTGAAACAGCCTGTATACAAACAGTTGCGCGGTGCTAGGTATGCGTGTATCGTACAAGCTCTAAGCTCTAAGTCTGCTGTCATTTCTACAGTCGACAGAACTAAAGTTTCACCACTGTCTTCAGCCAAACACCGCCATACGGAGCACGGCTTCCACAACCGGAAACCCTGTTACTGCCCCTACAAAGGATCTATTTCGGTGCAACTCTTAGACCACTGTAAATTCCAACTACATCGAGTGCATTCGATTCGCGTTCCAACTACATTTCTTCCGCTTAAAGCTTACACTTTCCCGAATTCATTCACGTAGCTATCGTAAAACATGATGAAGTCATTCGATAGCACGGTTTTAACACTAGGTTTATGGAGCGATAAAAGTGACTATTTTACATTACTTTGTGAAAATAACAGGACCGAGACTGTCTAAATTGTTAACTACTTTTTTACTGTATACAAGCAGTCCCACGTATATGGCACTACATAGTTTTTAGTACATAATACTATTGCTTATCGGTCAAAATATCGATTTCTCGAAAGAAATATCAATAACTGAAGGTCACGTTCATTTTCCATGAACAAATTTCTTTTCTGAATTTTTTCTATTGTACATTTTGTAGCCGTCTAAAAACTAATTAATTTTGATCGAAACATTTTGTTACGTGGAACACTCTGTATGCCCCAAAAAATAAATTTGTTAAATTATCCCCCATAGATACATCTTTATAATCTCAATAATCGTAAATTAAAACTATTAGATTTATTATACATATTAGAAACATAGAAGAAATCATAAAAAATTGAAGGATAATTTGAAAAATGATGAATCATGAAGAAAGACACACAAGAAATTAACAAACATGAAGAACTTTTTACACTGTTTATATCTGCGACGACTGTGCCTGAGTCTATATTGACCCGGAACATCAAAATTGTCATTTAAGTACTCAATTTGTAGCGAATAAATTAAATTAATAGCTGTTGCAATGGGGATATAATCAGAGTTTTTTTTTAAATTATTAATTTGAGCTGTGCACGCCCCTAAGCAATTGGCATATTATAGACATAAGCTATAGCTATAAAAATAATCCGTTGTCCGAGGGTTAATAGAACATTTTTTATTTTGAATATTTATTTAAAATATGTACACACGTGTGTATCTTTTTTGAAGAAAATAGTAAGTCAATAATGAAACATACATTCTGGAAGACCCAAATGAGTTAGCGCATACAGTTAGTAGCATCGTCCTAAAAAATGATAATGATAATGTAAATCTTTTCTTTAATAGAATTAAAATATATTTTAAAATATATTAATTATATGCTGAAATATTAATTTTTATTGTTTGCAGAGTTTTTATGCAACCTCTTCAATTAGGGGGTGTAGAAGGAAGTTCTGTGTCGTCCGAAAATTCGTCTGCAGTCTGAAAGTTCCGAGCATTTATTTTTAGGTGTCTCAAAGGAGCCTCTTGTCGATTCGCGGATAAGAGCAGTCCACAATGTTTGGAGGGCAGCGACAAGAGTCGCCTTTCCCTCTGGAACTTTCGTGTCGTGGGTAGTAATTAATAAGAACGCGCCGGCGAGCAACTGGTAGCCTCATGAATACGCTCAAGGAGAAGCGAAATTAAAAGAGCGTGAAACGTGAAAAAAAGGGGATTCAAATTAGACAGGGTTGTAAAAATAAACCTCTAGACTCTGACGAATGGGTAACCAGCTTATTGAGGTTTGCTTTCAATTAATTAATCTACAAATCCTATACATAAGTATGTCGTTGAAATAATTCCATATTATGTCTGTTATAAATTAGAAACATCGAACAATTGGTAAAAGAAAATCCAAACCAGCTCTTACTCTGACGTTGATATGAATATTTAACTACATTTCTACAAAATAAATAATTACTTAGCTCCTGTAGACTGTAATTGATGTATAAAAATATTATTTTCCATAAAGATCCGCAATCTATTGATTACCGAATGTTGTATTGTCAGCAGAACCACCAGAAAGGTTCCACATTGTGAATTTTGATGATGGATCCATTTCCGCGCAAGCGTATTCCTTCAGAGATGTCACGAACGTGAAGGCGGAAAAACGTGTTTACGAGCCGGGGGCTCAAAACTTCGCAGCAATAGAGTCATGGAAGCTCGTGGAGGAAGACATTGACAAGTGTAGGGAATGAATTCATGCCGAGGATGACACGCGGGATCATAGTCCGAAGCTCGTTCAACACGAGTCCGCAAGGTGGTTCGAAGTTTTCATCGCTACGGAGTCGCAGTTGTCTGTTGTCGATCACAGAGATTACGTGGCACACACATCAGACGCTAACTTCGCCAGTGTACAAGTTACAAACATTTGCAGCATGTAAACTTCTACTCCAATCTATATCTATATAAATAAAAATGTAAATGTTCGTTTGTTCAAAATCTAAAATCTCCGAAAGTTCTTCACCGATTGCTTTGAAATTTTGACACAACGTTGCATTCGAATACGCGCGTGTTTTTATATACCTAATCTATAATAATAATCTATATAAATGAAAGTGTAAATGTTCGTTTGTTTAAAATATTTCGTTAAGCATTGTGAAATTAAACATATTAGAAACGTGCGCTTTCTCTTTTCTTTCTTTTCCATTTAACCAGACTGAGCCACAACAACGCATGGCCGAGTACAGCTAGTTCATAATAATAATGTTATACTCCGCAAACTATGCACGAAGCCTTTGCAATATAGGTTGGAAGTTGATCGATTAATTGAACACGTGCTTTGTAAGTATGTAACACGAAACGTTCAAATACTTCGTTATTCTTATTTCTATTGTGTTCCATATATGAGAATAAGTGGGTTACCAAATCATTTCAACAAAAAAGTAATTTTATTAGTTTTTTTCACAAAAATCAAATTTTTGTAAAATCCTGTGGTGGCAGACAAATTTTACGACTTGACTTGAAATCAGTCTACCATGATCTCCCTATTTTTCCTATATTCGACAATATTTCAGCTGTAATTTAAACAAGATCATCGCTGTATCTGATTTCTATCGAAAGTTCTTTGATTTTGACACAGAATTCATTGGTTTACCCCACTGTGGGCCGCACGCGGCGCGATCTCAACACCTATGTATAAAATCCCGGCAAAGTAACAGCACATTCATTCAATTTTGCATCAAATCGGATAGAAGAAGCAAGCCTGTATCGCAGCTGATATAGAAAACCAATTTTTTTTAAAAGTTACTGCTACTTGAACGTGAATATATAATTTTTCACGAAAATTTTCAGTTTCTCTCGTTCGTAAAAAAAGCATTTCGTCAATGATCGGATAATAATGTTAAGAATGTTACTGCACAATTTTGTTGCAATTGGCCCAGTAGTCCTTCAAGTACTTCTGATTTGTTGGAAATCGATTTCGAAAGCTTTATTTCGAGAAAAGTGCGTTTAAAGTTTCATGTATTCGGAATATAAATAGAATATACCATTTTCGAGAAATCGATTTGTTTATTTACCAAAGGTATGCAACCTCCTAAAAACCCGATTCAATTAAAGCATTTTCGTCGCAGACATACGAGGGTTTACCAACCCCTAGACTGTTTGTAAAACGATAATTGAATAGTTCACATTGATCAAATAGTTGCAAAAATATTTTTCGATAACCAAAGTGTACTGTAGTTTATTAAGTCAACAGGGGGAAATGCCTCGATTATTGATGATGTGATATCGAAACATGATTATATGCAGAGGTCACTTCCTTGGTTAATTCCATTATTTCAGGTGATTATATAGTTTCATAAAAAATCAATTAAAGCCCCGATCCAATTAAAATAGTTTCTGCGTAGAGATTCTGTCAGCATTTACGTGCCCCTGGGCTGGTTACCAAACGAAAATGGAATTGGTTTAATTTCAAAAATATTTTTCGATAACCACGCTGCACTGTGGTCTGCCGATCCAGTATTTCTTATTACTAGACTGCGGATCTTTACGCAATTATGGCTGCTGAAAATTTTCAAAAAATGCTACGATATAAAATTCGACAGAATTTAGGAGTCAAGTGACTCATATTCATGAATATTTTCGACGCGCGCTAGTCATTCCCCCTTTGTTAATGTTTCCAGCTATACTCGAGCATTTCCAGATTAGACATTCCGCGCGGTCGTGCCTTGTGGAGAAAAAGCGGCACGTGAAAAGAAACAAGCTTCGGGACACGAAAATAGTTTAGCGAGCAGTTAAAGTCTAAGCGTGGAAAACACGGTTGACGTTAAAAACTCTCGCCGGCTCTCACGAGGAATTTTTCCCCTCGTAACTATGGTTCTTTACGGTGACGAGAGTGTCGTTTATACAGTCTCGCCTTGAAATTTATGTGCTCCGAAACCCTCGATTGAATTTCATCGGCGTGCTGTCGTAGCGGCGATTCGTACAATCGCCAGACGAATCGCCTGGTTCAGTTTTACGGCGGGAAATTTGGAAATCCTTCGAATCACATGACTAAAAATCTGTAAGGCGTTCGAACTAGAGTCTCCGGATGAGAGGAAGTTACCCTTCTCTTTGCTTGCAAAGAAGTTATTTTGAGGGAGACAGGAAAAGGGAGTCGTCGTCGTACCTCGTCGCTGTATATAATTTATTTAGTTACTCATTTTTACTTTGTTCTCATTATTTTAACTCTTAGCACGCGACTGGTGCCTCGGAGTACAAAGTCGAAGAAGTACAAAGCTGATATTCAAGGTCCTAACTTCAATACTTATTTAGACATTCAAGTCGACTTTTATATACAGTTTATAAACAAACTCTCAAATTGTACCATGCACAAACACAATCGCAACAGCATTGTATTGAAATCCGTGACATCGGTTACTTATTATACGCGAGTACTCGACTGATGTTTAAATTTAATTTTCTTGGAAACGAAGCGTCCTATGCAATTTTGTTATCCTTCATTTTCATCGTATTTCCAGCCATAATATCGACCTGACCTGTACCATGAATAACGAAACACCCGATATAAGCCGAAAAATAAACATCTTCGCTAATGGGAAATGATCTTTGATGGTGACTGGAAAAAAGCAATCATTCGCTAAGCTAGGGCCGAAGGACTGGATCGTGTCTGTTTAGAATCGAAAACAGAATTCCGAGCAATGTGGAAGCCTAGTGACCCGGGTCAGATTAACCGAGGATCAAGAGATGCCTAACAGGACAACTCCGGACTGAGAAACACGAATCGGTGCAACCCAAGACCGAGAAGTTTACATTAGCAAATCTAGGACTGAAAGACCCGATTCGGATTAATCTGGATTAGAGGATTTAAAACCAAAGGAATCCTAATTGAAGATACTCAATTTTGAGGAGCGCTAGACATCTTCATTTAATTGGGCGAATTTGTGAATTTCGTGGACTTCTTGACATCGCGTTCTCATTTGCGTACCTAAGTTAGCAGCCTCGGGAGTCTTTTAGTTTTAACCTGTCAGTTCTGATTCGTACAATCTATGTTTCTTTAGTTGAAATCTTAGCCATTATACAGGGTGAGGCAGCTAACCAATACAAGAAAATGTTTCAGGCAGAAAATGTATGGTTTAACGAGGCAATTACTGTGACGGAGAAGTCTTTTTCTCTACGTCATATTTTCCGATCTTTCAAGGTAATCGTCGTTTTTCAAATGGAACGACGTATTTTAATAAGTTAGAATAAACGAGAGAGATATTAAACTAGTGACTGATAATATTTAGGACACAATGAATGATAAATGATAATAATAATATAATTCTAATTATAAGTGATCCATTACATTTACGATCATTTAAATTATTTGGTTATACGTTGTTTGACATAATCGATACTAAGTTATTTGAAAGGAAAATCACGTTCCTTTGAATTATTTTATTATTCTTTAGACATTTATTACGCATTTCATTAAATGAAGTAGTGGCACATTGAAACTTTCAATTGATCAAACATTCATTTAAATATTGTATTACGTCCACACCGTCGATTGCGCCAGAAATACATTCAGTATACTCTCATGCATACAAATTCAAGATACATATTATTAATGAGGTACATATTTTGAGGGATTATATTGAGGGACGTTTCGTCCCTTTGACGAACTGTTTGACGCTGGATCAGTTTTTAATACAAATGCTAACTACAAAAATTCCTGTACTGTAAGTTTGAAAAATAATTTTAGATAAAGTAACGAAAATGAAAAATTATTTTCTAATAAAACGCAAAATAATCAAACTTATCAAACAAACAACGTAATATATCCTGTCTTATTTTATGATGTCGCTAATAACCTTGCAGTTGATGCGACATAAAACTGAATAAAATGAAAAAAAAGTTTTCTTCTGTTATTTGTAAAACCAAAATAATGAAATTATTCCAAATGGTGATTCGTTGTCTCATTTAAACTCGGTGGTCCCGGGAAGGTTTCAATTTCGATTAAGTGGACACTGACAGAACTAACCTAACTACAGAGCTAAATGGACTATAGCCTCGGGGCGCCAGCCTTTTAGGGCGGAAATTTTATATTTTTAGTTTCTGTATTTATGCTTTTTATATATGTATATATATTTATATTTTTAAAGCTTACCCCAGACCAGAGAGTGGGGTCAATACAGTTCGAATGACATTATTGTTTAGCATATCTGGAAGAACCCCATCCTGAGAAAATCATCAGTTAGTCCAGTTGTGTGTGCGTCGAATAAGCAGCACTGCCTACCTACACGAAACAATGAGATGACCAAGTTGTAGTGATTGGCCCTCATATGTTGCGTTGGTTCGGTGGAATGCATTTGTTTATTGGTAATATCGACTTATTCAAGATCTGAATACTTTGTAAAACCCACGGGCGCGAAATATCTTAGGACGGCCCTGGACACCGAATTAACGCTCATCCCTCGTGTCAATTCGACACAGATTTCCCGAACTAAGTTATACTGTTCTGTTATTTGTAAGTAAATTTGCCTAAAAACTCGTGACTTTTATTCTTTTAATGCGAAACACATTAATAAACACATAAATGTTTCGAAAAATAAATGTTTCACCACTGTGTCAGTTTGACACCGAGGGACAGATTCGGTTCGTGAAACGAGGGACGGATGAGGGTTAAACAAATTGATTTCTCGGCGCCGAGAGATGAGTTATTATGAAAAATGAAATCTCTTTCTCTTATATGCGACGAATCGGATTAGCATAGCCTTTCGTAGTCGGTGCAAAAGCGTAGGACCAATACGTCGTAGCATTCACGTCCGCGCAGAATGTAGAATATGAATTAATAACGTGTCAAAGGGTAGCGCCTCAGCACTCAATTTTATTCCTTTCTCATTTCGCGATAATTTCGACCCTCTCTTCATCCCCGTCTCTTCGCCATCGAGCTCTCATTCGTGGAGCAATGTAATTAGCATTTTTATTACGCGTGCGTGTCACGGCTCCTCTCGTCGTTGATGACGAACAGCTCTATTCAGGACCCGATTTCCAGTCAGGAGAAAGTTTTAAATTACTTTGTTCGAATCCCCGCGAATGTTCACCCCGGTTCACCCCCAGGTGAACTGTCTGGCTCGGTTTACCGCCGTAATTTCTCTCGTTGATAATTCATTCGTCGCCAGGTAAGTAACGGTCGAACACTCGAATCTCGCAAATCATTTTTATCAAATCAATTTTATTATCTCTCTCCGCGCGCGCACCTTCATTGAAAATTTGTCCATTTTGCGCCTCCAGACATCGCAGCGTGCTCGACGTTACTCCGATTATTATGGTATCATATAATCTTCTCGTTTAATCCGTCACGATCCAACGTTGCATCAGCTGTATTTCTCCTGCAATGTTTTTCTTTTATGGATTTATGTTAAAGTGAAGTGGGGTAAGCGCGCACTAGTTTTTGTAAAGTTGGGCTTTAAACTGATGTATTTTCAGTCTGGCATGTAAAAACCCCTGGCATTACAAAACACATCTTTGAAATTTTCGTCATTGGCCCAGCTAAAAAAGTTGTAAAAATCAATTTTAACTATTGTTTTTCACAATTCCAACCAAATGCACTTTTTCAACATATTTATTAACCATCATTTACCAAACTACTTCTTCCAGCCTTACAGAGAAATTAAAGTCGTTTGGTCCATTCATGAAAAAGTTATTTTGATTTAAAGTGTGCATGATCATCGCATGATATGCGTAACTGTGTGTCCATTTCACTGTCAGGCGACACTGAACGTAGGCGTGTTGCTGGCGTATTGGTTCCAAATTCGATAACAATGGACATGCAATAAACCTTGAAATTGGATGTAACGGAACGGATCGCAACCCGGCGGATGGAATTTTGATTTCACTGGACTGTTAACTTTTTTTTTATTCTGTGTCCTGCAGCTCGTCATTAATGGCTAACTATATTTTGAGCGTCCGTCACAAAGACTTGCGGAACAAAGTGGAATTCGCGAATGCACAAAATACTAATTCGATTTCAAAACTGAACGCGAATTTTCGACCATCAGGAGTGCGCATGCTTGTTTCTAGTTCGGAAAATTCTGACGCACATTGCTCTCTTTTCTCGGTGAACACAATTCGTTTTCGCGATCTGGTTCCGATGCTTTGCAACTTTTTCGTTCGGCATGTAATTTATTACTACACAAATTGCGTTGTTGTTGTTGTGCTTCGTTAATTATGGAAGTGGGCGGGCACAATCGGTGAAAACGGACCGAAGATTGTTAAGGAATCCTCGTAGAATTCGTTTTTATAGTTCTTAGTTGTTCCGGTACCAACTCGTTGCAGCTGACGAGGCACTAGAAAGTTTTTGCTTCCTGCTTCTAACTAATTGGATGAGCAGTTCGGCGAATTACTCAGTCGAGCGCTTGCATAACTTTCTTTGTACTGTGTTCTACAATATGTTCTGCGCTTCAATGATGCTGTCAATTGTAAGGGAAAAATTGGATTAGCATTTAATTAACTACGTGTAAAATAGAATTACACTCTTGAGACAGGAGTAGCGTAAACCTGGACAAAGAACATGCGTTCCATCTCCTAAAAATTTAATATACAACATTCAAATAGGATTAACGAATAAAGAATAAATCAGAATTAGACGGATCGATGATTCTCATGTTCGATCGCGTAGATCGTCCACAAGGTTGGCTTAATGTACCTCCTGCCTTTTGTCTCTCTCCTTCCACCGAAGACTGCTCGAGTCAGCCGTGGAGGATGATGAGTCATCAAGGATGTGTTGAACGGGGAAAGCAGCGTTCGGCGATACCCAATCAACGCGTCGCATTGCGTATATCAATGAACGTCATTGAAATCAGTCCATAGTTTGATGAGGAACCTCCTTCACGATGAAAAAGGTTCTCCCACAAACGAAAAAACAAGGGTCTCTCTAAACAAATGTTCCCCCAAAAACAATTACGACCGACATCGAAAACAATTTAAAACAATGAAAGAACAATGGAAGTTTGAAAACGTCGCACGGAAGAGTTCCTAACTCTGAAGATTCGGTGTATAGCCTTTGAATTACGAACACGGTTTGTAACGCTTGTCCGAAAGGCGCGGGAAGATAATCTCCAAAACTGGAATCCTTGTTCTTACTTTAAGACTTTCGCAGCTAAATCCCGTCTTTGCATGGTCTGTTAAATCCCGGCAGCGAATACAATCGCACGAATTTCGTGTTTCTCAAGTGTCCCGCAAGGACATGAGCAAGGTCCAGCCATAGTATCAACTTTCCCATGCAAAAGACGCTTTGCGAATTATTTCAAAACTGTCTTTACCGCTTGTTCCCGTCGCGTTTATCAAATAATACAATGCAGCTCTTCCATCTTTCAAATTTGATGTACACTCCCGCTCATAAGTCTCAGGACACCTCTGGTTTTTAGTAAAACTCTGGTATTTCGCATAGATTATGAATCTTTAACTGTATTAACTACATAATATAAATATCCTCGTATGTTCAATAATAATTACATGATAAGAATGATGAAATTAATCATTTGACCGTCTAAATTATTTAAACGATTATTTCATTTTTTTACATAGTTGAATACAAATATTGTCACTGTCCTAAGACTTATGAGCGGGAGTGTAAGATTAAGATGCATTAATCTTCTATTTTGTAAATTTTTCATTTTAATAAAAATAAATGACTTCATATGGAGATCTCCGATCTCGTCTCAACAGAAGTCTACGTAGCGTGAAAAAGATATATGGTTCTATTAAAAAAAAGCTGGCTCTCAAAAATCTCCCCCACCACTCGACTTGTGAACAAAATTATCCCTACATAATTAGAACTGCACATATTTGTTTAACTCCGCAGAAGTAAAGAAAATTGATCCAGTCACGCATCTATCTAGAAATCTATGTAGAGACACGTTTTGTTTTTAGCAATAAAAGGGTCTACGAGTTTACAGACAATTTTTACTATGATTTTATCCACGACAATTTTTATTGATATCGTGTGCAAAACTATGCTTTCAGGTTAAAAGATAATCCCTCAAAATTTTAAGTCGTTAACCCCATTTTCGGGGCAAGTGCATAGTATTTGACACTTTCTACAATATCCTATCAAAATGATAATTTTCAAACAAAATTAGAATTCTACATAATACTAATTCAGCAGTAATAATTGTGGCAAGAGTATGATACCAAGAGCGTTAAGTTTTTACATACCAGACTGAAAATACATCAGTTAAAAGTCCAACTTTACAAAAACTAGTGCACACTTACTCCACTTCACCTGAGTTTGAACTATTACCTTAACCCCTTGCCGTATTTTAACGAATCACACTCGCCATGAAGATTTCAAACAAAGTCTAATAAATACGAATGTTACGCCTTTATTTTTAAATGAAACAAAATGTAATCAACGTTTAAACATTAAAATAAATGTAGCCATACAAAAAATATAAATTTTCTTTTCTTTTTTACGAGAACGGCAAGAGATTAATGACATAACCACTGATATGAACAAAAGTCTTTACTTGACAGAAACTTCACAGATACTCGGCACACACTGTGCAAGATTTTATGTTGTGTTTAACATTCGCAATGTTTATCAATGTTGTTACGGTGGCAACTGCATCAACATTGGTTCAAGGCTCGAGAAACTTCGTCGGATCCATAAATTTCGATGGGACGCTGCATCGCAGTTTTCCCATGAAATGCGACAGAATACGTAATGTAATTTCTCTAAGGCGATTAACATAACTGCAGACAACGTTCTCATAGTGTTTTGCTGATACGAAATTGTATGTCATGCGTTCCAATATCGTGTTCAAACAAGCGGAACGTCGATCGAGGGATGTAGACCCGCAAACTATCGACAATTACCGGAAATACGTCACAGAGGATATAAAACACAGATGAAGAGAAGGGATCGTCTACGAACATTCATGAATGTTTCATATCGTAACAGCAATATTGATATTAATTGAAAAGCGGGGAACAGAGTGTTGGAAAACGTTCAAATAAAATTCCCAACTCGGACACCGAGATCCCCGCGTGAAGCTAATGGACCCGTTATTTTTTACGCCCTTGCTCTCAACCGAAGCCGAAATAACTTTGGATCTACCCTCCGAGTAAATAGTTTCAAATGTGTATTTTCTCTGCGCCATATTGTACTTTACCGTGGCTTTTCCTTTTTGCCGGATTGCGCTACTCTATTACCTTCTTTATTAAGATTTCATCACACGGTAATAATCTTCATATTTCTTTGTTACTGAAAAAAGACAATGTGCTTCTATCTTGCAGACGAGGTTAGCATAGCGACAGTTGTATTATTTACTCATAGATAATCTCTGCCAATTGCTCTCTGTAGCAGAAAGCATAAATAAAATTGAAGAAATTGATATGTAGTTTAATATCAAATATAAATTGAACGTAACTCATAAAATCTTAACACTAATTTCGTAAGAAATGATTGTATTCGTAGATATCTTTGGTAGAGCACGTATTACAATAGGAGCACAAGTCTAGAGATATTAAACAATATCTCATACAAGTATCTGTACAAGTCGATTTTAGGTAATTTTAAAACAAGGAATTACTAAACCCACCATCACCGGTCAAAATGAACGTTCCAGATTTTTTATTTTGCAATTATATTGAAATAATAAAAATGATTTCGTAAGAAATGATTGTATGCGTAGATATCTTCATTAGAGCACGTATTACAATGGGAGCACAAGCCTAAATAAAATCAATCTTGTCATTTTTATAAGGGAACATGATTTTAAGTAATTTTAAAACATGGAAAATTACGAACGGGCAGCTTTTTGAAATTCTTCTTCGTTAATGCGCGGTTAATTATGCAAATAGAAATTGATTTAAATTTGTCGGTATTTAATGTCGTCTTTACTTGAATTATGAAGCGCTAAAAGTAGGTTGTACAAATATCCAAAGCAAATCGGATCAAAACGTGAGCGATTACGTGATGGAATCTATAGATACGGAATCTACGCTTAAAGTGAATGAATAATGCGCGCACATTTGGTTGTTGAATTAGTCTGAACAGAGAGGAGAGTTTAGATTCCTGTTGCTAACTCCTGTTAACATCCCTGCACTAATTACAGTCGGTTACAACTTCGATAACCTACGAATTCATCAAAAATTGTAAGAAATTATTGAAAAATTTATTTACAGCGATGTTTCTATTCTGTAATTTAATATTAAATACACATTGATTTTTAATTATCTTATTTACAAGCTAGGATTAGATATCCTATTATTATTAAATTATTATTACATTACAAATGTGAATCGTCATAATTCAATTTTATGGCGGCTTAAAAAGACTATTAGAGGAACTTGTTTATTCCATAAGTCACCGGACACTTATTCAAATTTGGACGCAGAGACGATTTTTTGTTATTAAAGGACCTATACATATTATAAAATAAAAATGGTATTCACTCATTTTTTCTAATGTAGAGAACTTGTAAATCAAATCTGACCAAAATATCCTACATTTTCTAAATTTTAATTGTCATTCTTATATTTTCTAATTTTCAAAAATAATTAAGTGGAGTAATGGTTTTCCAATTTGGCTTATAGAGCTGTCCATAATCACCCCACAATTTCTCAATCTCTTTTTTCCAACATTCATTCGAACAGTATATGTATATATGTATCTAATTTCGTATTCAAATATTATCGTATAATATAGCTACATCTAATCAAAATAAACCAATAAAATCAAGCTGGAATCTTGAGGTGTCCAATGATTTATGGACGGGAGTGTAAAAAATTGGAACTTATTACTTGAGCTCTCTCTTATTTTTTATGGAAAACACTATAAAAATATTTTGAAAATCTTCTGTCTTCACGGTTTTGTGTTTTTCTTACACGTGTTTATTCTGGATGCATAAAATCCGTAATAAAGTCACGTATTTACTGTATAAGAACTTCCGCGGAAGAGTCTGAATACTAATTTCTATGTGCGGATCGCATCCAGACCGTTGGCCTCGGAGTCTGACACGACTCATTTCCCTCAATTTGTGTTATATCACCGTCTTGTTCGCTTACAACGTAATCGATACTACATTTGCCGCCGAAATATCTTAAGCTTCGCAGGAGCCGCGGATATTCGAGAGGAGTTTGCAAAATTCTCGAGGCGGGACCGAACACGAGGGGCGAAATTTACTTTCGTTCGTTCCTCCACAGTGATATAATTTTCCACAGCTTTGGACTTCCACAGGAAGGAGGAGCAGCCTCGTAAAATTTTATGGTCAGACTGGAAGACGCTGCGATGTTACCAGGAAGGAACACTCGGACCGTGAAGCAAGAAAGTTCATTCGCAGTTATCGTCGGCGGCTGCTGGACATAGTTTTGCCCCCTCCCCCTTTCCGGTGTCTCCTCCTTGGCCGCCTTTTATATTTAGATTTATTTCAACGGCGTTTGGCGCACTCGCATTGCCCCCCAGATGACAACGAGTACATTATATCAAGGAATCTCGAGAAAATTTACGCGTTCCCCGGTCTGCGGACCGTTTAGGGTCTTCGAGATCCCCAAACGAACCGCTCCTGTATTTGTTTCTTCCAGGGTAAATGTACCGATTACTGCGGTATCATGATTCGACCTTACTTTATTTTAAGGGGGTAGACTCGTTTCCAGAATTGCAAGGGTGCGGGATGCGCCTTCTCATTTCGCGATAATGCAAAGATTCGATTTTTCAGTCGTCAAAAGAACTAGATAAAATATCAATCCAGGCTGCGATCCCCCTAAAAAGTCCTATTTTTACGTTTACGAGGCGTAATTTGCGGTTGGCGCACTCGCATTGCCTCCTCCAGATGACAACGAGCACATTATATCATGAATCTCGAGATAATTTACGAGTTCCTCGGTCTGCGAACCATTTAGGGTCTTCGAGATACCTAAACGAACCACACCTGTCTTTGTTTCTTCCAGAGTAGCTATTTCTTCCGAAGCCATTTTAACTAGAAAATTAAACATTTCTTCCAACCTAGAGTATTTACATTCCCTATGATTTTTAAAATTTTATGGATATGAAATTGGTATAATACCTCATACAATACCTAAATGTTTAGTAATTTTTAGTGGCGCCTTAGAGTCACCATTCGAGTTCTAAGGTTTGAATAACTAAATGCATTCTTTTAACAGTTATTTGAGTAATATTTATCGTCTTTAATTTGAAGCTGTTTTAAATTATGAACATTGTAAACTTTACTGCATTTCACAAATGCATTTACAATGTAAACTCCTATGTCTTTCTCAATTTTTTTGATATTTTTTAGTTGTATTTGGTATAATACTCTTTCTCACGCAGAATTTGGTGCTTTATCCGAATTCGAGGAAAAATATTTGGCATTCTATTTAAAAAACTGAGGATGATCCTCGTATCTCTATTCTTCGTACAACAAGTAACTCAGAAGTTGTTTAAAGTCGTCATGTTACGAGAGTCACTCTGTATACATATTATAGATTATACTTATACGTAACAAAAAATTATATGTAACGAATGAAGTAGAAAACATCTTTTTTGACACTGTTCCATTAATATCTGAAAAACTAATGAACACCCGCCATTGAAATTTGATATTCGGGGTTCTCTCTCCCCTCCTCGTTCTTCCTTAAAATCTGATAAAGCGTGGGTGAATGACCACGCTACAGCCGAGCATGACCTCTTAAATGAGCCATAGCTTTAAGGATGACTCTTGCGGAAAGAAAGGAGAGTAGCAGTCGTGTCGAGTGCCATACTCGATCGAACGCGAGCGTGCCTTACTTTCCTTCGTTCTGTCCGGATTAGAAAAATTGTCTTGGATCAGCGTTCCCAGAAGTTTCGTCGCGTGTATTTTTCAATTCCTGAAACAGAGTCGACTCTTTATACGCTTCAGCCGTTGAAAGCTTTTAATCTACCCACTCGAGTCCGCCGTAGGAACCGACAGCAGTGTTTTTCGTAGCTGGCAAAAACGCGGAAAGGACAGCCATCACCTCCGTTTCTCGTTCGGGTGAGATATTTACGTTGTTAAAGGGGTGAACGGTGGCAACCCTCCGCGTCTCCCACGGCGTGGCGCACCGTCTCAGGAAAAACGGACTTTGCTATTATAGCAGCGATACCGAATTAAAATGCTAATTCACCGCATTAATTTCCATCTATCATGAACCGTCGTCTTATCCCCTTACGGCTGGATGCCAGTCTTAAACGTTTCCAAGATTTACTCGCTGACGCACTGCATCGATTGTAGCAATTTTTCTTTTTCTTTTAATCTATTAGGTTGTTGCATATGAAATGTCCGATTTCATTATACATACGTCGCTTTGAGATACAAAGCTTACGATCCTATTTTCAATTTGAATTTACACATGTAAATTTCCTTTTAAATACAGCGACTCGAATTAATATTCGGACGCTCTAAAAGAGACGATAACTTTTTTAATATTGTACCACGGGATTTGAAATTTTTTGGGAAGCTAGTGCAATTATTTTACTACAGGATGTGAAAAGAAATTTTTCAGAAATAGCAATTGATCGGAATTGTAGAAAAAATACTAGAAGTTGCACTTGTCCCGCAAATGGGGCAAGACCGTCTCTGAGAGTTAAAAATGCTTTGAAAACCTTGTTTCAAGTGCTATGGGACAAGAAAAGAATGATCAACAAGCCTCCTATAAAATTCTTTTTATTGCATTTAATTGTATCGTTTAGTTTTACAGTAGAGTTATCCATTTTTAAATAAGCATGTACTTTTATACTGAAATATAAACTTTTAAAAATACAATAAAAACGGTTTATTTAACCGTTGTATTTGTTGTACTTACCTAAAATAACAACACAGAATATATTAATAACTTGTAAACTGTTGCACGTGTACCTCGCACGCGACTGTTTGGCATTGGTTGATTTAAGCGAGGAAAACACCTTTATTCTTGGGCGACATCTATGTCGAATAGTTCGTACCAACTTATACTACATTAACAAATACAAGCTAGAGAAATTTTGTTCAATAATAATAAAAATAACCAGATAATTCACTTGCCCCGTTCACTCACTTACCCCACTCCATCTTATAAGGAACTATACCAATTAGTTTCAAAAATTAATTTTAACATTGCTAAATTATATCTTCAGTTCAGTTTTCCTTCGTACACAAAATATCATTACAATATTCTTGAATTTTTCTAATCCATTGTTATATTTCATCCAACTTATTTCTAATTTCTTAATTACAAAAAATTTCTTCGTAAACGCATAAAGATCCGCAGTCTATCTACGATATTAAATTACAGTTATCGATCGAGTCTGTTGAGAATGAAAATTATTGTTGTTATTGAACATTTATCAGGTGTCACATTAACTATTAATGAATATCTCTAGACTTAGAAATCGTACATATCTCGCAGATAAATGATAATTTTGTTTGAAAAGTTACATTTAATTATTTAAAATCCTCTTCGTCGAGAGAGAACTTCCGGTAAACCACATGTTGCAGGGTGAACGAACTCAAAGGAAACCAAACTTCAACTGGAACAGCGGAATATGTGGAAAGTGGATTAGGTCGTTAATAACGTACTCTAGCGGTTTACGTTGCCGTAAACAATGAGAAACAATTCTCTATATTGTGCGTTACATATGGATTTAAAGATCTCTAGGAATTCATGTTCATTATTTAACATTGGATTCTTGGTTCTGGATTAGTAAATCCCTTTTTATACAGGGTGAGTCAGAAGAAACAGAACAGCAGAATATCTTTGTTATATTTAAAGATACGAAAGGCGACATGGGAATTTGAATGGTATCGAGGGATGCCCATCGCCGTCATAATATTATTCCTTTTTGTGCCTTTTTCCACCAACGTTTTTTTAAATGGAATTCAGCCATGTGCACAATGTGACCTTTAAATGACCTTCAATCTAGAAAATCGGAATAAATAAAATTCGACGTGTAGGGTTCATTTGTAAGCAAATAACGATGTATGTAAGTAAATATGCTCGGCAGCCTAGCATATGCGATACACGGTACGAGAGTAATGGAGCGTTGAATAGACCAGTTTTCGGATAGTCGGGGTTTTACTTAATAGAAGCCCGTTTACAAGGAGTTCTACCGTGTTTACATAGACTGCCTGCAGCGCAATCTAACGATAATTGGACTTCATACGTTCATGCAAATATGGATTTGAGAAGGAGTAATCAATAGATTCGATAATACGCCAGAAAGCTGTGTACAACACGCACAATATTGCATGTGTTATGTATGTTATAGTTACATACTTGTAGTAGTCGTACAAACATTGCAGAATTAGTAAAACCTTTTATTTAAAAGAATTGGCAGAAATTGTAAAACCAGTCATTTTGACTGGCGAGGTAGTTCTAGCGTTAAGCCAAAGCTGCTAAGGGACGAGAGGTTGCCAGTGGCACAGGCGATGGAGATTTTAATGCAACTGGTAAGCACAAAGGATCAGCAAATTCCGACGCCTGATGCAACAAGCATCAAGAATGCGGCCCGTAATTTTCAGGGTACTCACGTATGTACGGACACTGGACAGGACCCGCGGGTTTTGCAAAGGGAATAACGAAGTTTAAGGGAAGATCCGGAGAACCAGTGCGACGTGACGTGGCATGGCGCAACATGGCGTGGCTTGGCGTGACGTAGCGTAACGCCACGGCAACATATATTTGTCACAGCTCTAAGACTGATCTTAACTCTGTGTATTTGTAAACTTGCCGGAGCCTTCGGGCTTGGCTTCTCTCGGCTTCCTTTTCTGACACGTAGTTCGATAACGATGGGAGCCTTTGCCGGCGCCCAATCTTGCCCGCCAACGAGCTCACACGTCGATAGTCAGGGCGCAGTCAAAGCCGACGTGGAATCAAAGGGAAAGGTTGTAGCGACAGTTTTGAGAAACATTTTCCACCGCGCGATTGTGAGGCAACCAGCTCTCTAAGGGAACGAATTTCCGCGAATACGCTGCGAGAGCGACGCCTGTTAAAAAGCCAGTCGCCTTCCCGCGTCGAAGGGACAAATATTTTCCTGGAAATTGAATTCTGATTAGAGGATGCCAGACCGGAAATTCGTAACGAAAAATGGGAATATGCAGAGGATAGAGTCGTTTGTCATCCTTCCTTGTGGTATATAATCGGTCACAAAAGTATTTATACTTCTTGTCACGGCAGATTACAACCTCACGGTTCATATCATACCGAAGTACATGGTTCATATCATCTGTGAAGTAGGGCCATAATTTATCCGGGCTGTTTGTTTCCCGATCGAGCCGGTTAATCGAGGTGTCCTACTGTATTAGCAAATTTTATCGTTTAGAAGCAACTTGGCTCAATGTAGGAACAACTTGTCCTAATGTAGGAACAACTTGCCCCACAATCGGGCAAAAAGTTCCATTTGGCGTAACGACAAATAAGTATATCTGTACTGTTTCTACGTCATTTTGTAAGTGTTTTCGAAATCGGAACTCCTAGCCCCGGTTTCACCTACATTCTACATCAATCGTTTCCTTACTGCGCACGCGACCGCGATGTGGTTCCTGTGTATGGAGGAGCTCGCCGTGAATATACATTTTGTGTCGACAGGGTGAAGCGTGTGAATAGGTAATGTTGCGTAGATGAAGTGGCGCTAAATAGAATAGTCAGCACTGGCACAGGTCGTCTCATAGATTCTGACTATGGTTTCCACTGGTAATACAGGTCGTGTCATGGATGACAACTACAGAGGGTGCTGGGACTAAAAGGATTAAGCAAATATCTATACAACCAATCGCATCGATTGCAGGCTAAACAATTATATATACTTCTGCTTCTCAAGGCCGCGCAATATATACCGACTCCTAGATCGCAATCCAAACAAACACCGCGGAAAGTAACAAAAACGAAATCATCGGAAACACCTTAATACTTTGCACGGAACTTGTCGCCATGGATCCCCTCGCACCAAGGAAACAGACGGAACAACACTCAACCTCTTTGCCACTTCAAGAAATTATGCGATACGAAAGAGAAAAAATGAAAAACGAATGGAAATCCAAGCCAACAAAAATCCATAACATAATCACCATTTTTTACCAGATATCCCGCGCGACCGCATGAGCAGAAAAGAAAGAACCGTTTTTTCCCACCTGAGAACTGGTCACTGCAAGATAACACATGATTTTCTCGTAAAGAAGACAGATCCCCTCTCCTCTGTTGCGAAATCCTGCTCGTAGTGCACCCCCTTTTGTATGACTGCCAAAAATTTTCTACCCAGCAGCGTCTCAAATTCAAAATTAACTGGAACACTGTCCTTACACATCCGACAAGCACACAAGAAATACTATTGAATTCCTCAAAGAAATACACTTAAAATACAGTTAAAATATTTAATATATTTGAAAATATTATAAATTCGAACTGAACGTTTTACAGGGATATTTTGTATCTTTGAAAAATGCCGTTTGCAATTCCTACCGTATTCCGCGCGCAGAATGTGTCAAAATTTTCCGTTGCTGAACGGTTAAAATGAGTGCAGGTCGATTGTCGTACGACTCTTTTTTGGGAAATTCGAACAGTTTAAATATCGAGAATTTGTCGAAGCTCGGCGATTCGGTGTGCCGATAATGTTTGAGAGCCACTGCAAATGAATGGTCCGTTAAATGTCCCTTTCCGTTCAGTTCAGCAGGCAATGGTTGACGACAAATACCGGGGAAAGGTGCGTCAAAGCAAAGTATCAGGCCTCGGCGTTTTCTCTACGGCTAGGTTCAACTGAAAATTTGGCAAACGCGGCTAGAACGGCGTACACGGAAAACGGCGAAAAAGAAAATGGGGTCGCCGCGTCATCGCGAGACCGCGGGGTTAACCCTCCGGCGACAGATGTCGGGAAATCGAGAAATTACGATGCCGAGCAAGTAAAAGCCCAAGCCCGCTGCCACGGGTCCCGTGGAGGGTGTGAATGTCACGTGTAGCTGGTCGAGACAAGGGGAAGAAAAAGAGAAACAATGGTAACCCGAGCGTGAAAACGTCGCAGACGTGTACGAACAGCCACAAGCAACCCGGCAAGACGTACACTTGCATTAATATTTATTCTACGCGCACCTCCTGCCATGTCGGCGCTCGGCCATTTCGTTTCCCTCGCGCACTCTTCGATGAAAACTATCTCCGAGGCACGTGGCCCAGCCAGGAAATTCGATTACTGCACGATTGCATCGTTGGCATTGATTGCGTTTCAAGTGTTTGACGTTGTTTGGATGATCGGACGTGATTTCAGCAATAGCAGTTTCTCACTTCCCGTTTTTCGCTTTTCTTTTTCTTTTTCGATGCTTTTTTACCTGTCCTAGGCACATGGTCCATTAAAATGGTCCCCGTACGCCATTTAACCTAGCATGACTAATCTTTCGTCAAAATCGCGATTGGGACATTCCAGGCTTGCGATACCGGGTGATGCGTCGCATGTTCCAATTAGTTCAATATCGAGTAAAGTCGTTCGTAAAAATTAAATTAACCCTTAGCACTCGAATGGTTAGTCAGAGTTCTGTATGCTGTACCGTTATTCAAAATATTGTTGACGTGATTAAATATGTCGGTATATAATCAATTGCTAAACATTTAGGTATTGCATAAGATATTATAACAATCTTATATCCATAAAACTTCAAAAATCATAGGGAATGAAAATATTCTAGATCGGACGAAATATTTAATTTTCGAGTTAAATTAGCTCCGAGTGCAAAGGGTTAATTTTGCAGTATCAATTTATAAATTCAATTTTAATAAACTCAATGTCAAGTATACTTCCGGTTAAATCTTACCTCCGGAAACCAAACATTTTTAACTTTTTTTATGTATTCCTGTAGATTTTGATGAGAATCAATGTTAGGATTTCATTGGTTCGAAAGTCATGCGTGTTTAAAGTTCAGCGATTTTCAGGGTTATGTATAATTTATGTGTAATTCCAACTCGTAATGGCGAATGTGATAAATATCTTGACCGGTTGAGCCAGTAGAATACAGCGCAGTTTTTTCAGTAGTTTCTAGTCGGAAGGATAGTTTTTTGTTGGACACATCTTTATAATTTTATATAATTTAAGATTTTAGATTATATAACCACCAGTTTATCGCATTTATCGTAACATGTACATCATTTTTTGTAGAAAAATATCGCGATCAATGGCAACATTGGCAACCGAACTCAATTACCCAGTCTCCGAAAGGAGACGCTGATTCGGGGTCCAACACGAATTCAGTCCGAAATAAAAGTATTCGCAGGTACCCAGCTTTCATTTCCTTTCACGAGTATCCTCGAAAGAGACTTCGCCGGAAGACTATTTGAACTGAACTACGCGGATGCATTTATTTTCGTGATATTTACCTACCTTTTGCCATTGTATGTCCACCTAAAGTGCTCCGTACAAATATCATTCTGAATGCATTACTTCTGCTAAGTTAAAATTTCTCCGAAAATCTTTCTCATCCTCGACTATTCTCCCGAATCCTTTCTTCTTGAAATTGTACCACTAACGTTCACGAACCAATCAACTGTTTAGCGAAAAGTCTATGAGGTGGAGTGGGGTAAATGCGTAAACGGGGCAAGTGCATTAACTGGTTATTTTTATTATAATATGAACGAAATTTCTCTAGCTTGTATTTGTTAATGTAGTATAAGTTGGTACGAACTATTCGACATAGATGTCGCCCAAGAATAAAGGTGTTTTCTTCGCTTAAATCAACCAATGCCAAACAGTCGCGTGAGAGGTACACGTACAACTTTGAGGTTACCCTGAACGTGCAACAGTTTACAAGTTATTAATATATTCTGTGTTGTTATTGATGTAGGTTTACATTAAATAAACCGTTTTTATTGTATTTTTTAAAATTTATATTTCAGTATAAAAGTACATGCTTATTTAAAAATGGATAACTCTACTGTAAAACTAAACGATATAATTAAATGCAATAAAAAGCATTTTATAAGAGGCTTGTTAATCATTCTTTTCTTGTTCCATAGCACTTGAAACAAGGTTTGAAAGCATTTTTAACTCCCAGAGACGCTCTTGCCCCATTTTCAGGACAAGTGCATGGTAGTTGACACTTTGTACAATATCCTATCAAAATGATAATTTTTAAGCAGAATTAGAATCCTACATAATACTAATCCATCGGTAATAATTGTGGCAAGAATTTTATACCGAGAGCGTTAAGTTTTCACATACCAGACTGAAAATACATCAGTTTAAAGTCCAACTTTACAAAAACTAGTGCGCACTTACCTCACTTTACCTTATATGATTTTATGATATATAAATGTATATATACTTCTATGAAGTTTATAGCGGGAAATATCTGGTAAAATGTGTAGCGGGAGGAAAATAAAAAGGAAATCGTCTTTCAATGCTTCCAATTCCACTGGGAATTAAAACGTTTCAAGCCGCGTTCGAATTACATTGGATTCTTCGTGAACGAACACCGAACGCACACAATAATCGTTGATCGAGCAGATGCAGATGTGATGCAGGCTGCATAATGCAGTTTCACTTTATGAGAACGAAACGCGACCTCTGCAACGGGGATGATTTTCGCTGGTGAAACGCTGTGCCCGATTCTGCACTCTTCAATTTTTGCAAATCGGTAATCCCTGACCGTGCAGACGAACCGAAAAATTAGGAGATTATCGGTTCCTATGATTAGACTGCGAATTTTATGCATTTAGAGCGGATACGCAAAGTGGAAAGATTAAAACAAATTAAAAATATCGATGGATTGGGTCTAGCTTATATGGTTCTTGAAGGAAGAATGAAATTTCTATCAGATATCGCAAACTGTACTGCACGGCGGAGTGTAAAATTATTCTATTCTAATTGTAGAAAAGAATGATGACTATATAATTGGTTAATAAAGCTTTATTAGCATTTTATTTTCAAATCGGACACGAACTTATGCAATCATCTAATACTTGGACCCTGTTTCTAGCAATTGGTGTAGAAATTTTTTATTTTATATGAAGATGTACTCATGATATCCAAGCTCTGCCAATGAACGATACAATTCGCCGTGAAAATTTTTCCTGTATTAAATTTTGTAATATTTTAAGCCCTTTGAAACGAAAAGTTTAAAAATTATAGTTAATCGTTCTCCTCGATGCACAACTTTCAGCTTGTTTGTAAAATGCTTGTATACATTGTTAAGGTGTTACATTTAATATTCATTATTATTCATTGTAAAACGTAAAAATTTCCTTCAGACGACAATAAAATCAAATTAAAATGCATTATTACTTTTACGAGTGTTACAAGTTAAATGGAGTTCGATTATTTTGATATGCTGACAACAGGAATAAAAGGTTGTTAAAAAGTACAATGAATTACTTCGCAGCCACCCGTTACTCCGGCGTTACTTAATTAATCCGGTCACGGAAGCCTGTCATATTTATGTGACCTAATTACGCGTAGAATCGAAAAACCCGGATAAAAAATGTAGATGCAATTATTGTGGGACAAATTTTTCGATACAAATTACGACCAATCGGGAAGAACCACTGAGAATAATTTCAGTTATTGTTTGTTTGAACAATAGTAAAGGCTACGTAAAATGTCATGTTAATAAACATATTCGGTAATCTGTAATTAGTTAAATCAGTAGTATTAAATCAGTAGAATTAAACTATGATAGTTTAAAAATCTGTATGTCTCTGGTGTTACTACATATTTCTTTTGTAGATGGTAGCGTCAATGACTTATGAAGATTTCTATTCTCTATAAAAAAATATTAACCAATCCGGTCGTTAAGTATGAAACTTGACAAATAAAACGGAAATTTCAAACACATTTGTCAAGTTTCATATTTAACAACCCGATACGGAAGATATTAATTTTAAGAAATTAAAAATATTATATTATTATCCTTAACTTCTTTTAAAATTTGTACTATTTTAAATTGCACCGACTTGTTTTTGTCATAAATGCATATAATCCGCAGGTTATCCATACTCAAGGTATAAAAACATGACCTTGAAATGACCTTGAGATCAAGTACCTGACCTAAAAGATCAAGATCACTTCAAGGTCATGTTATTATACATATCTGAATGTATGTTTCGATTATTTACTCGATGCAATACAAAAAAAATGTATTTATGTATCAAAAAACATCGATGACCTTGATAACTTCGACGAAAATGACATTCGGAAAAAATGTTCCCGCCAATTATTTGGTCCATTGACATCATGCACGTTACGTAACATTTTTTGCATTACAATAACGTGAAGAGATATTTAGGTGGCCTTATTTAAGCGGACCACTCTTTATAGGTTTTAGGTTTGAAAATTTCTAACGCAGTGTTATCGAAGATCATTTTTTCGATCAATCGGTGTACATGTTATTGAATTTGTTTGATGTTAAATTCAATTAAACCATCGTTCCAACTGTCAGCTTATCCGCATGCACAGTGTCGTGGTCTGTGTAAAGATGTATCATATAGCAGCCTCATAAGCAGCTTACGTCAAATAACTATGCACTACAAGCATTATACGCGTCGCCCAGCACTCTTCCCTGTCGACAAGGCATTAATTTTGAAACTCTCGTAACGTTGGATACTTAAATCTACTCGAAACATCGTGCCAACAGTTTACTCCGATATGTCGGCATAATTCAGATAATGTTCACAAGTGAACGTGTATTAGACAAACTGGTTTTGATACCATAACAGTTTAGTTAGATTAAAATATAAAATACTTTGTTAAATTAAGACTAACCGTACATGCAACCGTACATGTTGGCATTGATTGCAGGACACAGGAGTCAAGTAAAAATTGTATTCTTCTTTTAATTATCCTATTAAGCGGAAACTAATGCATCGATGTCCTTAAATATGTTTAACATGTCCACTGTTTTAAATTGTACATATCCATTTTTATCATAAATGCATAAAATCCACAATCTAGTCGTCACAAAGAACGGAAATATTTGATAGCTCTTATTGGAAAACCCTCTATCTCTGGTAACCAAACACGTCGACCAAAACATGTTTTTAGTTTGTAGTTTCCAATCGGAATGATCCTAAAATATTCAGTTTCTAAGCGAAACAAGTTTTTTCTCAAAAATACATGGATACACGGAATCAAATATAAAACCCGTATACTTTTACCTTAAAAATAAAGAAGATCACATATATTAACTTGTTCCACTTGAGACGGATTTCGACTCCCATGTGATTTGTTTTAAAACGATGACAAGCGTGAAATGAATGAAGCCATAAGTTGTTACGAGATTCATCGATGCCACATGATTTCCAGTTAAAAAATATTTATGCCCCGTATTCGGGCTGGAAAATTATTGCCATTGGGGTTGTGTTCACGTATCTGGCACGAAGTTATCAAGCATAAGTTAGCGCTACAGCCATTTCCTTGAATTTATGCTTCGCATTCAGACACCATCTGTCTGCAAGCACAATTTTGTAATCCACAGGGAAACGCGCTCGTCGAGTTTACTGCAGAACTGAATTCTGTCTCTGTGTCACCTCTTCAGCTGATCGATGATCGCCGCTTACGGTCTATCGCTTCTTCAAATGATTTTAGTAGCGGCGACAAGAGAAATTGTTTGTACGTTTCATCGAGACATTCGAATACAAAAAGTAATATCGTCGTGCGCGCAGTAATGGAAAAGAATAACTCAACTATGCACACTACTGTGCGAAAGAAAGAAGCACCCAGTATAAATATAAGATATAATGACAAACAATACCTTTATGTAGAAATTGTGTTGTACAATGATTAATTTATTGCATTTAAAGTATTAGATAAAATCCGCAAATATTGACAATTATATTATCAAACAGGAAATATAATACATTTTATACCATAATCAAATACATATTTTCATCAATGTGATTGTTTGGTTCAGATTTCTTACTCTCCTATAAATCAAGGGAGAGAGACAATAATGTAATTAATTTAAAATTAAATTGTATTCTTCCTTCCATGTAAATTTTAGTAAATAAATATTTTAACACTGCAAAATTTAAGTCCACTGTGCTATATACATTCGCATTCGTTATAAATCCTCTGCATATGCCGTGTACGAAAAAAAGGATATTCAATAAAACATTTTTATCGGAAGGTATTGTTTGCTGATGGTTCGGGATTGTAAAACTGCATGACAATAAATATCGACGCATTGCTGTTCTAAATGAAAACGATTGACGCACGACGGTGATTAAATGCGCGACACGTTTTTCGAAAAGAAGAAACAGGCGCGAAATGGAACACTAAATGAAAGCGACGCAATTAATCGATTCCTCCAGGTAGCGAAGAGATACAGATGTACAGAAACAAGTGAATCGAATTGTCTGAAAATCCCTGATATTACATTGAACCCATATCATACCAGATGGTAATCGAGCAAGCAATTTCCAACATAAACTCTGTCCACGTAATTCGGTTGCATTGTGCTCTTGCGAAATATGCAACTATTTGTGCAAACAGATAATATCCCCGATCAGAGTATCAGTCGGACCGGCTGATGCACGGATCTCAAATAGATAAATTGATGCCTTGATGAATACTGTTTTGAAATTTCGGTCGACTCTGGAACGTTATTATATGAAATACGATTAGGTGTGTCGTAGAGTCGCGACTAAGTGTGGAACAATTCACAGATTTGCCGATGCAATATAGAATAAATTTTCTGTTCCAATAAGTGTTATTATTTATAAATCTCATATACCTCTTCATTCCTTAACCTTTGTGTAGTCAATCATAATGTTCACTGTTGTTGGACAACCGGATTACCCGGGAACCCCAGGCGTTCTATTCCGACGTATGAAATACAGTGCTGTTCACTTGATTAGCCTCGGGTGAAAATATATATAAGTTTATGTCACAGAAAGGAATTGTGGGCAAAATTCTTGCTTATTACTTACATTCGTTTATAATATGAATTTGTATGTGATATATGTTTACATCGATATGTACACTCGCAAGAAACTTTGTGTTTGTAAACATAAGATGCTTCCAGATGAATAGCCTCGCATTGTTTAGTCACGGTTAGTTGTCGCTTTGCGATAGATCGGACAAGACATATCCGCAACAAGTCTACATTTCACATCTATGTAATAAGTATTATATCCATTAATTTTTCTATCGTTATTATCATTGTGCTTATATGGGTCGCGGAAAGTCATTGACTGTTGAGGAAATTGAAAAAATAAAAATTTTAAAAGAAGAAGTGCATTCAAACCGAGAAATTGGAGAAAGAATTAATAGGAGTGCTAAAGTAATTAATAATGTCTGTAATAACACTGGAAATTATGAAAAAAATTATGAAGGGAGAACAAAACGAGCTACAACGGAGAGGGAAAGGTGTAAAATATATGTATATTCTCTTGTACTGTGTAAAATAGACTGCATAAAAAATTAAACGTGTTGTCCACATACTTTTGAGCGGGGGTGTACATGGATTTTAGCATTTTCAGATTCTTGGTTTCGGAATTGTGAGTTTCATGGATTTTCGCAACTCCTCCAGTTTCGGAACTGTCGCAGTCTGATGCACTGGTCCACGGGGTCCATAAACCTGTACAAGGCTAGTTTATTGATTATGAATTATTGCAGACAACGATGAAACGTTTCATGGGGTGCAAACTGGATTCCTGCCAAGCTCGATTCTCTGGGCGCAACTTCTTGCTCCGTATACCGTGGCATTACTTCCAGCATCTTCCTGCTTTCGACTTCTTACGTCCACTCGAACGGGAAAGTGTCCGTAAGGCCAAGCTTCCAGCTTTCGTTAGTTACGTCTTTGAACAACGAACTGCTTCGGGTTTTATCGAACTGGAACGATCGCGACTCCGCGGACTAGAATTACATCGCCACTGCAATCGAAGGGACGACTGTCGCGATCACGGAAGTCGATCGGAACTTGCTAAACACTCTATCTACCGCGAAGATCACGCATGGACGGCACTAATTTTTGATCAGCTTTCAAAATGTTCGAACAAACTGAATGAAATTGGGATTTTTAGAATGTGATTAGTTAAGGTAATTTAATGCAGTGAACATATTAAAAAGATTTAAGAACATCGGTGTATTAGTGTCAATTGTACAAGGTAATTAAAAAAAAAAATTTCTAGATGGCATCTGTTTTTTGTAATTGATGTAGACATTTTTTATTTTTCATAAAGATCCACGGTGTAGCGATTAAGAGACATTTATGATTAAAATGAATAGGTGCAATTTAAAACAGTAAATATATTAGAAGAATTTAAAAATACTATTATATTATTTTCAACCTGTTAAACATGTTACGAAAGAAAACAAATTTCTATTTCATTCAAGTATGTTGCAATCCTGATGAAAAGTTAGTTAAACTCACATTACAGTCCCTAGCCATATTAATGTGATCACTTGTCTACATTCATCAAACTCAAACTAACACCAATTTTCTGAATCATAATTCATATTTTTTAATTCCCAAATGCTCTTTAATAGTTGTGGCAGCATATTTTGCGAAAGTGAAGGCTATAGTTGTTTGTATGCTGGGTACAATGCAAAAAAATAGTCATCGTGTGTAATTAGGTGTAACAAGTTGTCACAAATAAGATGAATTTTTTAATAGAATAAATTGTCTACCATTGGTATCATAATGAACACTTAATAGAAATGAGCTTCAAATATTGATTTACAATATACTTTTGCATATGATAAAAACAATGTTGTTTTACGAACGCTGTGTTTAACATTAATCTAATATTTCATACTAATTCTTGCTTGTACGAATAGACACATATTTCTTCATTTAATAGCAAAGAAGTTTGTTCTTCTATAAAATTTTTGATTGGTCCCTTTGATATGGCCAGTAACTGTATATTAAATTTTGACTTTCTAGTTTAGGTTCTCTTTTAATTTAGAAAATTTCGATAGAAATTTATATATGTATACATGCGAAACTGTGTACGTGTGTTTAGGTTTACAATAAGTTAATAACCGTAATGTTCAATTGAACTCAATATTAAAAGTGTCGTCGTTCATTGTAACAGATGCCAAATGATATTCAATGGACAATACTATAACAATATTATAATAATTATCACGGCTACATTGACATTCTGATTATACAATAACATACTTATGTAGACAATCCACGGTTCCAGTTTTGTTAATGTTGCTTGCCACTTTTAGTTCATAAAAGCTCCACAGGTACAGGTATCTTCTTAAAAGAAACGTAGAATTTTGAGCAGAATTTTGTTCGAAACGGAAGATAAATGTATATTTCGATCTCTGGTCAATACCACAGTACAAACCAAAGACTTTTATTAAAACATTTATGAAACATGTAATTGTTCGACGTATGAAATATGACGTGTTGTCAATGGAATTGAATTTCAGATATATAAAGAACACGAACACCACCAATTTTTCATCAACAACCAGTCAGAGTCCATTTGTCTTCTCGTTCATGCTTGGCTTCAGCCGTTTTGGCGTTGACGAATCCGACAAATCAATAAATATGTCGGCTTATAGTAGACCAGACGAAGAATAATGTTCCCGCCACTTTCTGGAATGTGTGTACCTATTTCGACGTTTATCTTGGAATTACTCTTCTTGATCGGATCCGACGTTAATATTCTGCTGGTTTATGCGTACAACAATTCCATACTACTGAAACTGGTTACTTGTAGCATTTGACATCTAATTAAATTAACATTTGTGTAGCCAATCGGGTACCCGGGGACCTATTTACTGCATTTCTTTCAACAATTTGTTAATGTTCCTCTAAAAATATTACAAAATTTTTAATTAAATTTAATATACCACTGTAGAAAAATAAAATTAATAGTATACAAATTATTATTAAAATCTTTGTTATCATTTTAAATTTTAAATTTTTATATTCCGCCTCCCATGATTACGAACTATCCCAATTAATAAAGAAATCACAATCACTCTTTCACAAACTCCTATAACTATTAAATTTAATAATATTCAATCAATATAAAATTTAAACCCAATCGTTAAAGTTATAAAGAAATAAAATATTAATATAAATTCTAATCTAATTAATAATATTAAAAAATTTTATATATGTATAAAAATTATTAATAACATTAATGAAACTATTATTAAATAATAATTATGTAAATAAACTAATTTAGCTAAATAGTTTAACAAAACATTCATTTTGTAAATTAAAAATAAAAATATTTTTTAGCTTAAATTTTAAGAAAATTAAATTAAATTTAATTACTTCAATCCCCAAAATTAATATTTTTATAAACTACATCTTGATAAATTAATTTTTGAAATGGACAGTCCTCAAGAAATTTAAATCTGAATGTCCATTCTTTGCTCGCTGACATATTAGTTTATAGTCTTAAAATGAGAATTTGTGCAAATATGTTAAATATAAAAGGTTTTTTTACCCCTTTCAACGTTTTTGGGACACTCTGTATGTATTGACTATCGAAGTGTCATAGCAATATGATATTGGAGTCCCATTAATGTCGATTAGGTCTTGTTTTACTCGCAAACCAATACTATAGTTCGTTCAATGAATGCCCGTACATTTTTCATAGCGCATTTAAGGCGATGGCGGCAGTTCGATATCTTTCCACCGATTGAGCACGAATCTCCCGAGATTAAGTGGAACCCTTTACCGTTTTCTCTGGTTTTTTCGCTGAAAGAAAGGGGTGGAGAAACTGACTGACGATAAAGATGAAAAATGCATAGAAGTAGCTGACGAGCAATATCAGCTAAAATCCAATATCTAGTCGACGCGCGACGTTGCGTTCCACGTTACTTTTGACCCGGAGAAACGTGCTATTTTATTGACGTTCAGGACACCGATGATTAGATAGCGGATCTTTATGCAAAATAAAAATTGTCTTCAACGATTGCAAAATCTTTGAAAACAATGTTTGGTATATGGTATCGATAATAAATACCAATCAAACTTGTCGCTACATACAGTGCTGTTCACTTGAATAGCCTCGGATAATCCAAATAACAAATGAATGACGTCGAGAAAGAATTCGATTCTCTTTCCGTAAATTATGATAGTAGTAGGAAAATCCGTCTGGTCCATCCAGATTGAATTTATTCTCATGTGTGAACATTATATTGTGCAATTGTTCAGTCCAACTCATATGCGTTCTAGCAAATTGGGGTCGGGTTTCAATATGCCTTCTCATTAACGCAGGTTTTCTTTGCATTTTCTTGGGTTTTATGTATGGAACACTTTGTAATAATTGTAATAATACTATAGAACTAATATAGAACTATTTGTAGTAATAGTTGAAACTGACGCTTTTGTTCCAACTTCCTGTTTGACCTTCTCAAGGGAAACTGCTGCATTCGAAATTTTACGTACAATTGATCCCTCATCCTGATAGACGTTTTCGTGTTTATAAACATTGTTACGTAAACATCCCGCTGTTCTGCGGAAATCTGTTATAAGGTTGAACTTCTAACATGATATTACGCGAAGAAAATTGTCAAGAAATAAAGTGAAATTATTCGTTAATTATTAGGTTTAGAGCTAATGAAGGTCAATACGCGTTTTCACTCAGAATTCAACAGTCTTCCATATTTTGGTATAAAAAAATATAGTATTCCATTTATAAAAACAAAGTCGACCTTCAAATCTCCGAAACGCTTCCACCTGTAAAAAAAATACGCTACATAATGTACCCCTTCGGACCATGCAACTTCTGTATGGAAAACTTTTTCGTGCAACGCATACTTTGGAAGTTATATAGGTGTGCAAGTTGCGTGAACTACCCTGTATGTCTTTGATGGAATTTTATCAATAATCTGTAGAACGTGAAAATAAACGTTATAAAAGTCAACATTTTGTTTTCTATGGCATGGAAATCTATCAGTACCAGCAGTAAGTGCCGTCGCAGGTCGGAGGTGGTTCCTCATCTCTTTCACGGAGCCAGATGCATCTTCGCGCATGTCTGTCACGCTCCATCTAATAAGAAGCGGCACGGTAAGATCGTATTTCCTATTTCTACGCCGGAAAGAAGATCCCCATTTAATAACGGGACGTCTTTCGGCTAAGTGAAACGCAATTTGTTTCAAAAAATAGGAAAGTGGGACCGGAAGGCTTCGTGTTCCAAAATTTGAAATATAATTACTGTATAGTGGATTAAAAAGTATTTCAACATTTTTCTCATTCTTCAGATAATTTCGTTCAAAATAATACACCGATTACCTTGGTCAGTAAAATCATTGAAAAATTAGTCTCGTCGAAATCAATTTTTCAAGTTTAATATTTTGAGAATTTTTTCTCATAAAGTAATAACCTTCCATACCTTCAAAATCCAAATTAGTATTCATTTTACATGATTTTGTAACGGACAATAACGTTCTGAAGTCAAAATCCTGAAGTTCGAAGTGAAACTAATTGTTTTAAGTACCTACTCGTTATGGAATAGAAATAATGGGTTTAAATTACAGTTTTATGCATGCGAATAGACGTATTTTGATATATAAGTTTTGTATACAATATAATTTTCCCAGACTACTAAAAATTAATAGCGGATCTTTATGCAAGATAAAAATTTTCTTCCTGAATTGCAACAAACCGGAGTCAAACAGAAATTTATTAGGTAGAAAATAATATAACAGTATTTTTAACTTGTAATATTTTCACTGTTTTGAATTACACCTACTCATGACCTAATGGAAACTTTTGGTTAAAAACTATAAAAAAGTTTCATTCCAATTTCGATCTGTTCTAATTGAACATATTTCGGAAAATTAATGTAACAGTGTGTAATCATTCGTTATCACCTCATCTTAAAGTTACCTAACATTTCGTATCAAAACTACTTCTCTTATGTCTCTGTTCAACGTTCTGGTAACTACTTCTGATAAGTTCGTTGTAACCGTACATAGCGTGGCTTAACCGCGCTGTTGATTTGCTGTTTGTACGGTTGCTTTCATCGCCGATTGCAAATGCAATATTCGTGCAAGCAATTAATAGCAGAGTCCAGTTTAACGAGATCCTTGGTGACCAATGACTACGGTTCAGAACTGCTCAAATGGTACTGTGCTCGTCGCACACGTCAATTTATCTTGTTTTCGTAAGACTATCGATTGGTTTCTGTTTTTAATTACTAATATCGAAGATCCTATGCAGTAAACAGAATGTACTTTCTAATTTACAGATAAACAAAGTTTCTTTTAGTTAAAAGCGGTTTTGAATTAGCACAAAATATATGACAAGCACATTTTAAATAAACTTTCATATTCATACGTTGTTTTTTAAGTAAAACTAGGGAAAATTTTTTCAAAAATTATTATCTCGCGATAAAAATGATGAAGAAATATTTTTTAAATGTTTCTTTTTCTCGGAGTTTTCGAAGTTATCGATGTTTTGTTTTAAATAACTACATATATTTTCGTGTTGCATCGCGAATCTAAAAAAATACATCCGAGTATGTATCGTGACATGACCTTCGAATGACCTCGCACTCCAAAGATGAAGGCCAAACTTAAATTTCGATTGTCTTTCGTAGCACAAAGAAGTGCAGTTATTAGTAAAGTATCATTTAAAAAATTATACCTTATTGAAAATTAGCGTAAATAACGGCGTTTATTAAATTCGTACTACAGTGCCGTTAGGATCTGTTACAACACGAAAATATTAAAAAGTTACCAACACTTCTGTGCACGTGCCTGCAATTTACATTATTAATCTCGCCAGAACTTCTTGATTATTCTGGGAAAGGTTTTACGAGCACGTACATCTACAAGACTGTTGCTGCGCCAGGTATTTGATCGCTTTGATTCAATATTATCTTATACAGGGTGAGGCGTTAACTATTGCCACCTACGATAACTCCGAAACCATGTACACCTCCGCTCAAAAGTATGTGGACGACATGTTTAAAATTTTTTATGCGGTCTAGTTTACACAGTACCAGACAATATATATTTTAATAATTATGCGAGTTTCGTATTTCAAAATTTCCATCTAGCAACAAAAAATTAACGCCACACTGCGGCCCCTGTTGTACGACGCAACTTTTCTTTGAAAAACTTTTCTACTACTATCACACTTTCGGAGTTATTGTAGGTGGCAATAGTTAGTGCTTCACCCTGTATGATAATCCGTCTCTCTTTGTGATACGGTATCGTACCTACTGTAATCCTTCCGTGCAAGCCATCGATATTGAGGATGTATAGCGTAACCGCTCATAATTCTCGGAACATCGAGCAATCGATCTTTACGATGCTCTTCCGTTTTTCGACGATTACCGGATCCGACTTTGAAAAATTGAATCCTCCCACGCGGAACGTCGGTATGAATATCAAAATGAATGGAAATGTCAGGGAAAAGTGAGGGTGCTCGAAAATATTTTGTCAATGCTACGAAGGTTTCAGCAAATTTGTTTTTTTTTTCCCCCGTTCACTCTGATTTATGACCTACACGCAGCTCACTCGGCCGCATATATTACTCAAGCCCGCACATAAATCCTTATTAATAATTGAAAATGTGTACACGAACAATTTATGATGTTTTAACTATCGAAGATTGTGTCCCAGTTTGCTGACCATCTTGCAAACCCATGTATCGACCCAAAATCTAGTTATATTCTAGTTCCTTTCTAGTTATATCACGAGGGTAGCGTTCCCCCTTAAAGTCCAAAGGAAATAACGGAAATAATGCCCGAAACGTTGAAAAAATTTATGGAAAATGCCCAAAAAACGAGCATTTCTTTGCATCGTTTATAAAGGCTTGCTATTTTAAGGTTACGTTTCAATAAAACTCTCTTACAGATGATTTATATGTAAACTGAATATAAAACTTTAATGTATGAACTAGTGCAAATGATCGTTTTGAATGTAAATTAGTTATACATAGGAACTCTGTTACACTTAGACAGTCTTACACGTACACACTTCTCTCTTGTCTCAACGCATCTGCTCTACCCACAATTTTCAACTCTTTCAAGCCGCTCTCTCATACCAACCTAATCCGTTCGCTCGTACCAACCTGACATGCCCATTCGCTCGTGCCAACTAAATATGCCCATTCATTCGTGCCAACTCTAAGGAATTATTCATTCTCACAACAATGGCGGCCATTCGCCCGACGTTGTATTCCAAAAATAAATTTTTTGTAATGGTATCAAACAAATTAAATAATATCGCTAACCGAACTCGATTTAATTACGTTTTCACTATTTTATAATAAAGTAAACTGAGTATTCGTGCAAAAAAGGGGGAACATTTCATAAAACTGTATCCTGTTTGTCGAGCCTCCGAACCCACAATCGATTCATGATTTCTAGATTAGAGTGACGACATAAACAGAGTGTCACATTCGGTGTCGTATTGCTTTTATACGTTTGGAGTGTAAATGTTTTCGGTATGTGCATGTGTGTATCCTATGCCAACAGTGTCATCTCTGTTTATCTGTATCTCTCGAATGCAGTGGTTTCAGCAAACAGCGGAGCGTAATTCGCCAATTTTGTGTGAGCATACGCGTATGTGTGAATTCGATGCTACATCGTAGTTGCGTTGTTCGTGTATTTAAACGTCTTGATTCAGCTTTTGATGCGATTCGAATGAATCCAAGCGGAGAGTAACTCCGTATAGTTTCGGAGTGCACTCCTCCGTCCCTCCCTCAGAAAATGTTTGTTCGTATTCTACCTTTGTACCTAACCGTTGCACATACCGACGAACTAGTACCGTCATTTTTTTCAATCGGATGCGTTATCAGCATATGAATATTAATAACTGAATGGGCAAATATTTATGAATAATGTCGTTAGAATTGAATCTACACTGTTTTTATTCTACAACACTTGCTTATGTCTTAGTTTCTAAGTATAAATATTATTTGTTATTTAAAAGTATTATTTGTTGCTAAATATTAAAAATTATTATTTGTTTTGCTGTGCATAAAAGACGAACATTATTATTCGTATTGGGTATGTTTACAGATTATGTTTACGGAGATAAACATAATTAGATAATTGAATAATTATTATTCTGAAACTAAATGTGATTTACAAATTTGGTGTTGTTTTTTAATTCTTTCTTTAGGAACGAACACTTTCATTATTAATTTGTTACAGATCTTCAATGTACGAATTAGTAATAAAGATCAAAATTATCAAATAGTATGATAGTATTACTTTTCTGATATTAAACAAGTATATTTTATAACTGCTGCTCGTTTTATTTCTCATAGTTTTAACGATATCTATATACCAAGAATGAATATTACTAATAAACAATAGAACCTCCGAAATAGATTCTCTTTTTTTCTGTATCCTATTGTAGCCTCTTGTCATCTTTTAGTTTTCTAATAAATCTGGACAAAGTCATGTAACAGATATTGAAGTTTCTCGATTGTTATTGTTTTTTAAAATAATATGTTAACTATATAATACTATAATCAATCATATCAATTTCATTCTTTTGCAAATCAATTTCAACCTTTTACAAATAAAGTATTTTTAAGTAAGTTTTTGTAATAAAAAATCCAAATACTAAATGTAAATTAATTGTTAAGAAATTCAAAATTTTATTCAATGTAGATCAAATACTTATTTAATACTAATCACCAATTCATTAACTTTGTAAGCAGTTGTAGGCATTTTCTGATTGATAAATTAAAAAAATGAAAGTACACTTATGCATTTATTGAAGCGTACTGAGTATTAGGTCTTATGTTTCCCTCGCAGTAACGACACCGTTCACATGTGTCTAAATAAATATATAATTTAATCTAAATAAATAAATAATTAATTTTCAATATTCTTAATGGATGAAATTCATTTGCAAAAGGATGAATTCGGAATGCAAAACCTATATCAGCTTGTCCTAATTGAGACACGTAGAAATCTACAACAATATTTTAGTTATAGGTATGAAATAACCAATAAAACCTATTACAACATGTTCTTAAATGTAATTTGATCGATAAGGATAAAAGAATCAGTGACGTCGACATTCAATAATGAAAATAGGCCAAAAAGTAAGGATCGAATAATATTTACTTATCTGCTACGTAACTAAGCCTTCGTTAAAAACACACGCTACACTACCGCGGACGCCACAAAAATGGACGACAGAGTGTCTTTTTATCCACTTTTACAATAGAAAGAACTCGAGAATGATTTTGTTAACGAAAAGGTTCGAACGATCGGTGATAGATTGGTCCAGTTTAGAAGCCACGTTGTATCTTTGCCGAAGACTGCAGCAGCAGCATTTTCTGGGCGAGGGAAGCCGGGCCCGGGTTGGGAATTCAAAAACACGCTGCAGTTTATCAATCGAGCCATAAAAGAAGATCGAACGACTCGCGCCGAGGATCCTCATCGATCACTTTGTTCAGATAGCCCAGGGCCCCGTGGCTGAAAGACGCTAAACGCTTTCACGTGTCCCAATTTCCGAGATCGCTCGGCCGTGCATGTAACACTGTGCTCCGTAGGGTAGCAGCCAATTTGTTTTGGATATTTTCGTTCGGTCTAGGCAACGGGCAGATGGTTTAATTGTCGGCCCGACACGGGACATCTATTTTCTGCGTTCTTCGGCTTCTCCACCGAAGCCGGGTATATTTTTTTCACTGCGTGGAGGAGGAAGTGCGGCCGACACGGCACTTTCGGCTTCGTTAGCCGCCGTTCGGGGACGACAATCATCTATATATACAAGGTGTGCCAAATACAGTGTGACAAGCGGTTCTCTCACCATCTAACGAACACTTCGATCTTCCTACTTCAAATCGAATGGTCCAGTCAAGATATTCTTTTCCTACGCTATACAGTTTTTTGCGAATCATCATATTTTTAATCTACCGTAAACATCTATATGCAAATTAAAAATTGCCTGCATCGATTGCAAGAAATAGAAACCAAATTGGATATTATTTCTTCCTTTAATAATGTTAATAGACGATCAATGATACATACTCTAACATAAATATGCGCTGTTTACTATGAAAAATATTTCAAACATTCATTGTGGTTTGTAAAGGTCAACCCGACGTAAACAACGCGTAATATTTGCTGAAACACGCAAGTTTTAAACTTCCACATTTTATCCGCTCCAACATGATTATTCTTGCTCAAGGTCATTTCAAGTTCAAAAAGGTGGTATCCACTAAATTCAGTTTTTTATCGTCTATCGTGCTAACGTAAAAAAATATAGTATTCCATTTAAAAAAACATCGATGACCTTGAAATTTCATTAAAAAACACGACATCAAAAATTTTTTTCTTCACCATTATATTTACCCCCTGCAATAGTGTTACTTTGTCCTCTGAAGTTTTCTGATATGACTATAAATACGAAAGATATTTAGGTGTTCCCATTTACGTGGGACACCCTGTATATAGGCTTGTAATGAATGTCGAAAAGACATTGAGGGGATATTTTATTTATAATAATAAAGAGGTACTCCATGCGCCATTGTCAGGTCTTGTGCAGAAAGAAATTTCAATTGCACTATGCAAAGCAATGAAATGAATAATAATCGTGTAGATCTTAATTTGTTCTATTGTTTTGGTGTTCTCGCAGGGCCGATCGATGATCTAGATTATTCTAGATCGCCACAGTCCGACCAAGAGCCAGTTGATCTCTTCGACGTCCGCCCCTTTCGGGGTTTCCTGGAGCGGCACATGCCTTAGTAACCTCGGCGCTCGCGTTCCTCCCCATCTGCCCTCTTAATTGCACTTAGGTCGAATCACCGTATAGTCTTACAAAAGCATATAAATCTTGCCAGACGACGCGGTGGGTCCGTCCACGGTCAACTGGCGCTCGACTGGGCAAGTTGCCCCGGCGATTCTAGGGCAGTGCGTGAAACGCATAAATACCTGGGAACACGCGCGATCGGATGCTCCCACTTGCATCCTGCAGCACGTTGTGTACTCTGTACACTACACGTCCTAGTGCGACGGTGATGCACGAGTGTCGGAACGGGTGCTACCCGCTCGCCTCGTTGAGTGCACGTAGGCTTAACGCTTTCGAACAACGCGAACCGAACAACAACTGAGTTGCACACGGCGATGAACAGTGCGTGCAAGTCAAAAAACTAAAGTTTAAAGAGGTTGACTTGTTTCGAAGATTGCAAGGGTGCGGGATGTACCTTCTAATTTATCGATTATTCAAAGATGAGCTTTATCGGTAGTCAAAAGCGCTAGATGAAAGATCAATCTAAGCTACGATCGCCCTCAGAAGATCTATTTATGCGTTTACGAGGCGTAATTTGCATTATTCGCGAGCATACAACTGCGCGTGTAGATATTTTCATAAAGCTGCGACTAAAAATAGGACTTTTGAGAGCGATCGCAGCCTAGATTTATATTTTATCTAGTTCTTTCGACTACTGAGAAACCCTATCTTTGCATTATCGAGAAATGAGAAGGCGCAATCCGCACCCTTGCAATCCTAGAAACGAGTCTATCCCCTTAAAATAAAGTAAGGTCGAATCATCAGCAGTAATCGGTACAGTTACTCTGGAAGGAACAGAGACAGGGCTGGTTCGTTTAGGTATCTCGAAGACCCTAAATGGTTCGCAGACCGAGGAACTCGTAAATTATCTCGAGATTCATGATATAATGTACTCGTTGTCATCTGAAGGAGGCAATGCGAGTGCGCCAAACGCAAATTATGCCTCGGAAACGTAAAAATCGGACTTTTGAGGGCGACTGCAGCCTGGATTGATATTTTATCTAATTCTTTAGACTACTGAAAAACCCTATCTTTGCATTATTGAGAAATGAGAAGGCGCATCCCGCACCCTTGCAATCCTAGAAACGAGTCTACCCCCTTTAGTGCGCGCTACTGTACCTGGTTTGAACCGACCATCTCATTTTGTCCGACTACCCTCTACGTCTATGACGGAATACAACGGATCGATCGGCTGATTATTATTCATGGCCCGTTCGATACACTTAGCCAGACCTCCGCGGCCCCATGCACTTTTGTCTTCGGCGATGGGACGTGACGTTCGGTCGTCATTGCACGCTCCCCTGCGATTTATTGGCCTTTAACTACGCGATCCGAGAAATTTGTGGCCGATGAATCGAGGGTCATGATGAATCTTTTTGTTCGACAAATGAACAGGCTGGGTGTCGCGAAAGAACGTTGTCCGAACGTCATTCGATGTGACAGGCACGCTCGATACATTCCCGTTCGAAAGTTCGTCGTTTCCTTTTTTACCCATTTATTTGCGAATCGACTACGAATACGAACCATAGAGACGACCATGCGAAACGATAATACCAGATGGTATACTTAATAATCTGAAGGGGACGTTCTCGTGTAACAGCTATAAAAATAACTGATTTTTGAACATTTAATTTGGAATAACTATTAAATGTATGGGTCTATATCCTCTTAGGATACGAATAGGTTAGTCTTGAACTTTAAATGTTATTTTTCTGAGCTTTATTTTCTTTATGGTATTGGAATATGTTGTCAAGGTCATCATTCTGAACAACATTTCTCTGTAAAGTTTTTGGCGGGACATGTTGTTCAGAATGGTGACCTCGACAATTATATTTCAAGATCATAGATTTTTAATACTTATTCCATAATATACAAAACTTGTTAACATCTTCGGAAACGTAGTAAACGGTGTCCTTAAACATTAAAATAATTAATTAAATTCTTTCTAAATTATTGATTGCATAAAAAAATATGTTGGACAAAACCAATTATTATTTTCTTTTTATTTGTTAACTGGAACTATTCTCGCAATAAAATTTCATTTAGATGCCGCCCTGGTATAGAAGAATTAATTTCAAAAGAATTCCTCCTGCATCCAAATATTTGCGTTTAGTAACGTACATGTTCATGTTTGATCTTCTTTTTCGATCGGCGACTATCATCAACACTTTGATAACGGTATAGATTACTATTCCGAAATTAGAAAAGAAACATTTCGACTCGCAATCTAAAATTTAATATTATTGAGAAAATTAGTAAATTATTATAAAAAATTAATTTAAAAATATTATTAAAATTGAAAAAGAAATTATTCCAATATAAATAAAAAAAAATTATATATTAATATAATTATATATAAGAAAAGAAAAATTAATTTTAATGTTTTTACACGTTTCTGTGTGTAATCAAGAAAATAATAATAACTAGACTGCGGATCTTTATGCTAAATAAAAATCGCCTGCATCAATTGCAAGAAATAGAAATCATGTTCGATGTTATTTTATACGAGAAATCATATATTGACATCTTAAATTTTTTAAATTTTCCAATAATTTTGAATTTCATCTACTTTCTACTCAGTCTAATAATAACAGTGCAACCTGAATTTTTGTTTAGGTTTTATGACCCTTATAAATAATTACCATATCCAGTTCTATTGTATTGGATTGGCAAAAAAGTAATTTCGGTATTTTAAGGAGAAATAAAATCGAATTTTTTGATTCAAGCAATGGACTATAATCAATAAAGTATTTTTCATTTTGTTCGGTGATATCTGTTGCCATCTTTCAAGAACAAAATGGAGAATATTTTATCGGTTAAAGTTCATTGCTTGAATAAAAAAATTGGTTTTTATCTCACCTTAAAATACCGAAATTACTTTCTTGCCAGCCCGATATTTAGGTGGCTAGTTCAGGAGCGCGAAACTTCGCGAGATTAATAAAAAAAAGGTTAAGAGTAGAAACGAAATGTGTAAAACAATCGGCACTAGAAAATCTCTAAAGGTCGTGGTAAGCGACCGAATGTAGAAAGTTGATGATTACAGGGTGCGTCGAACAGTTACGGGAATTCGCTACGATCCTCGAGTTTCAAGGTGAGGATGAAGCCTCGGGAGCCTTACGGGAGGCCCTCCGGAAACGGAAACTTGAGACAGGTCGAGTCGTGGCGCAGGATGACGACCACAATGGAAGGAACTTCGCCCCGCAGCGTAGGTACGAAGAAGAAGAAGAAGAAAGTGGCCGGAGAAACTTTAAAGGGTCCAACCACGGGATTTACGAGCCCTTGGACTCTTTGCGCTTGGTTAAGTATTTAATTAATGCTCTCCAGACTTGAGTGACATCGTAGTTGTCGTCTGGCAGGGATTTTATAGGGTGTTGTTATCAGCTTTCTGTCGAACATCGAAGAAAGTATCCTTAATGAACGAACTTGCGCCACGGAATAATTAAAAACGAATAAATGCTAACGATTTCCTTCGCTTCCCTCCTCTCTTTCTTTACACTTTTCCGCGCCGAGCTTGGTCCGGATCGAACAGTTTAAATTCTAAAAATATATTGATCTTCCTATGGCCTCGATCTTATATGTAGTTAACGAGTTATTATATACGTAATTTTCCATATGTACTAGAACTATTAGATCTAGGAGAAAAGGACACTTTTAGAGTCTAAACTTTTCGATCTAGACCTATTAGATCTAGGACATATGAAAGTCAATACACTTTTAGAGTCTAAACTTTTCGATCCGGGCTTATTAGATCTAGGGCATATAAAGGTCAATACCTTTTTAGAGTCAAAACGTTTCGATGCGGATCTATGAGATCTAGAATCTAGAGCATACGAAGGTCAATACACTTTTAGAGTCTCAACTTTCCCATCCGGACCTATTAGATCTAGGACATACGAAAATACATTTTTCTGCAGAGAGAGAATTTGTTATTCTACTTATTCACGATACAGAAGGTAGGTTTTTCCGTTTAGAAAAGTCAAGGAGACCTTGAAATGTCCGAAACGCCTTTGCGCACATAAAAAATGTTAACGGCACAATATTTTCCCCTACATACCATGCAACTTTTATATACATATATCATTTTTTCGAAATATTCAAGATGTGCAAGTTGCGTGGACCACCCTGCGTATGGACTTGAAAAAGTTGACTTTTTGACAAAGTGTCTAAATTCTTCCATCCAAGCCACTACGCCTCGGTCTCGTAAAGTCTTTGTGAAGATGGCTCGGAGCGAAGTCGAGTTTATGTTTCACGACCAGGACGCGCGGTTTCGGCAAAGGGAATGTCTAACGAGTGGAGTTTCGCCGGAGTTCGAGAAGAATACAGATGCCGTTTGCAACATAACATTCGAGGCTTTGCTTGGATTGTGTTAGCACGCTTGTTATTATGTATTAGCTTACCACGGGTGGGAAGATTACTCTCGGAACTCCGCTACGTAACCTTGATTCTGAGCACAATCCTAACGAAACCTGGGTCTTTGGCCCACTTTGGACCAGTTGGTAACTGTGAAGTAATGTTTTCTAATTCAAATATGTAGACGTTCGTACGCCCGTATTTCTGAACTGTACAGGGTGTATAAAAAGTAATGGTCATCCGTCCTAGGAGTGAATCTACGAGGTGTGGTAAAAAAAATACGGCAATCTTCATTTTTCGGAGAAAAATTTTATTCAAGGTGGAATGGGGTAAGTGCATTAACTGGTTATTTTTATTATAATATGAACGAAATTTCTCTAGCTTGTATTTATTAATGTGGTATAGGTTGGTACGAACTATTCGACATTGATGTCGCCCAAGAATGAAGGTGTTTCCCTCGCTGAAATCAACCAATGCCAAACAGTCGCGTGAGAGGTACACGTACAACTTTGAGGTTACCCTGAACGTGCAATAGTTTACAAGTTATTAATATATAATAGTATTATAATTTATGCTGTATCTGTAAGTGCGATTTCCAGTATTGTACAAATAACAAAGATTGGATTCAATGTGTAACATGTGTACAATGGGTGTGCGGTGTTTGCAACAAAGGTTCAAAGAAACGGCAATATCAATGTGCACAATGTCTGGATTCAGATTAATATGTGTAGAAATATTAATCAAAATCTTCACATAAGTGTATATTAATAATAGATATCATATTTATATTTTAAAAAGTGCCAATGTACGATTTCTCCTCTATTAAAATCATTAGGGAAGAAATAATATTCAATTTGGATTGTATTTCTTGCAATCGATACAGACAATTTTTATTTTGCGTATAGATCCGCAGTCTAGTTATCCCCTTCAAAATAGTCTCCATTAAATATTGCACACTTATGCCAGCGCTTCTTCCAATCCCCGAAACATTTCTGGAACTCGATCTCTGTAATAGCTTTTAGCTGTTTCAGCGAGATGCGCTTTTAATCTCATCTATGCTTGAAAAACGACGACTCTTTAATATTCTCTTTATTTTTCTTTATTTCTTTATTTATAAAGCATCTATGGATCGGTGGACATTTCTAAGAGAAATTGTTGAAGACCCTAAAAAATTTCTAAGTATACTCTACGTTAGTATTTTATAAGGTAGAATTATTATTGTTATGTATAATAATGGCTATAATGTTTTACTAAATTACTAAATTTTACTAAATCGTTAACCAAGGAAATGAAACTCTGCTCCATTCCACTTTCTCTATATTTATCTCTGAATTATCCAAGTCTAAATTTGATTTTCTCATAATACGTATTTAAACAATTTAACATGGACTACATCGATTTAGAAATGATAATTTTGTGGCTGAAGGAAATTATCTTTTTACGGATAGGAAGCAGCGACAGTATCAATGTATTTGTTTCCTGCAATTTGCGAAGTGCCGAGTTGTCGAGTGACTTGCAAAGTGAATAAAATTAAATCGGCGCCATAATTGTACGAGGACGTTCGGCCGGGAAATATAAACGAGAATAGAACGGTTCTTTGCATGGCGGTTACACATTATTACACGCGCGACTACAATGGTGGCGATCGTAACGAAAATATTTTTAATTCTGAATAGAGAAGCACGAGAGGGCGGGTAGAGTGCGGTATGCGCAAAACGAGAAAGGTATTCAAAGTTAAACTGAAATGCGACGAAATGTATATTACGACAGGGAATGCAATTTTAACAACGTCCATCGTGTCGTTACCTCGTTTCATCGGCATTCCGACAATGTTTGTGATTGCGATATTTTTTCGCCTTTCGCGATGCGATAAAACCGTTGCATTCATAAAATTGATATGAACAATTCGAATTGAATCGACGATACAGTTTGTCGGCTGTGTTAAAACTGTTCACATCATTTTTGGAATGTGCATCTTGGCGAGTTATTATTTCGAACTGTTTGCTCTTCGTTGCACAGGATGTTCCAAAAATGACCTTCATCGAAAGGGGTGATTTTAGAGGTTATTTGAAGTAACGTGGACCAAATACCCCACTGTGCCTCGCTAATGACCAAGAAGTGGATGCGACGTTAAAGAAGGGAATAAGAAGAAGAATAATTTTGGAACAGCCTGTATTTATTTGACAGTATACGACAAAGCAAAAGAAAAATTGTTTGACGAACTTCAAGGAAGGTGTTCTATATTAAATTACTAATGCTTTCGGCGCAAAGGTGGTCGAACCTTTGCGCCGAAAGCATTAGTAAATTAATATTAACAAGAAATACGATCGATATAAAGCTATAATGACGAAGGTGTTCTATTACGAAGGTTATGAGGAGTCGGTAAATGAAGGTCTTAATGGTTTGACGTTCGCCTCATAAAGTTTAAGAAATGGTGGAATGGGAACGGAGTTCGGTTTGGATCAAAATCCGTGCATAAGAACAGAGAATCGACGGGTATTCTCAGGGTAAGAGTTTCCGAAGGCCATGAAGGGAACTCCCAAGTAATCGATAGTCTCAAAGATGCTGGAACGTAAACCCCCCAAGAGACTTTATAGCCGGCCCGCCCGTTGTATACGTATACGTCGTTTCGCCGTTGCTACTTGGTAGGTTCACTGTATGTAAGCATGTACACAGGTAAACCGCGTCAGCTTTGCAATCTTTTACAGGAGCGTAGTTCCGAAGTCGGCCGGTCAGTAGAACAGGTAATTTACTTTCCCGAGCAATCACGTCGTCGCGAATAATTCAATGGAGAACCTCTTCCCAAACGTCCGTTTCCTGCTTGCACACCATTACTTCCGTTCCATCGTACTTCTTTCATTACACGGTTCTAAAGTTCAACGCAATCAGTCATTTCGCCAGGGACAAGAATCGTTTTCTGATTAATATTAATTGCCCGGTATGCTTGAATAATTTCGAAACTTCATTATTGAAACTTCGTCTGGGGAAACGTTTGTTTAAATCAGGTCCAGCGCTTCCTTTTTGTTATACATTATTCTGGCGTTTTTCAATGTGCAGCGAATAAAAGAGGGAAACTTTATAAAATGAAAATATTATGTGTACAAATTAATTCACGACCTTCGGAATCAATCAGTAATAACTTTCCTTTATATTAGAAATTGTTTACAAATGTATTTCTTACAGTGCATTTTTTCAATGTTTCTTAACAAATGTATATAGAATGATCGGCATTATTTTTAAACCTTAAATATTCTTTGATCGTTTTGTGAATGAACAACACATTTATCAAGACAGGATCCTAAATTAATTGATACACCTACAATACAGTTAAGCAGTAAAAGCTTTCATATTTAGGATTGAGAAATATAAATAATTAAAAGTCGATGATAAATATAATTTATATACTGGATGGTATATGTCACAGAAACGATTAAAAGCTAATAAACATTTAGCATACGTATGTCTACCTCTTTTTAATAATAATTGTTGGGAAATGGGTTTCGAAGTAACTGAAACGCTGGAGAATTCAATTTTAATATGTTTTATTTAACGGCGCGGAAGGACGTCTTTAACAGTTCGACTAGCGGACTTGAAGCGAAGAAAAGAATGATGCAGGTGACAGAGAAAATCAGTCGCCCACTTGAAAATGGGAAAACACTAGGATGCATCGTTTATTGCCCTGGTCCTTGGGTACGAGAAATACCAGGCTTATGGGTCCGATGACTTCTGGTCTGTTTATTTTATGTTATAGAAATATAGCGTTTCTCATTCACAACGAAATTCATTTTTGCTTGTTGGCAGTTGCAGTATTACTGCTAATAATCCAACAATAATAACAGTACTTAAATAATTGTAACTGGCCTCGAAAAATTCTTTAGAAATTAACATGTTCAAAATTAATAAATTCCTCGAAAAATAAATTGGTTACATTTAGTTAGATATGAATTACTTTAACGTCTCTGTATGACCTATTTAGACAAGATTTACATCCAACGTAAAATGCCTTCTTTGAAACATAATAAGTTTTATTGAAAGTGGAATACTCTTTGGTACATAATTGCTTGGCACGAGTTCGCTTGCATATGCGTATGATTTATGATACGTATAAAGTGTATATATTAGACAGTTAACATATATGTACATATACGTAGATCCGCGTGGAATGTCTCGCATAGTCATTAACTGTGTCGTCACCACCTGCATATCGTCGCATAAATTTCATGGCGTTGGTTTAAGCGAAGCGTGTCCTGTCTCGATTTTCTTCTCAAATATGATCACTTAACTTGATTGTACACATCCCTTCCTCGTATCGCGTTTATCATATTGGGAGCTTATGTTGTGCGTGGTCTGTTCGGAAAGTATCCGACCTTTGCTTCTATCTTCGTTCCCAAGTGGGCTAAGACGGATAGTGCATGTTTATATTAAAGATGACCTTGTAATAAGTGGCCTGCCCATGCTACAAATCTCTGCATGCCGTCATAGGAAAACGATACGCAGTTTTGTAAGCATCGAGTCAAGCGAGCGTCGCGTATTATAATGACCGAACGTGTGAAACAACGGTTATGCATTAAATTTTGCCATCCTGATCCAGCTCCTTGTGACTTCTGGTTGTTCCCCAAAATAAAAAAAACCTCTCAAAGGACAAAGATTTGCGGACGTAGAAGCAATAAAACAGAATACGACGAGGCAGCTGTTCGCTATCCATAAAGAGGATTTTAAGTAACGTCTTATTGAACGGTGCTAAAACAGATCCACATATGAGATTAAATATGGGTGTGAAGAAAAAAGTTGTCTATGTTTTTTACTCTTTTTTCAGACCTTTATTTAATATAGAAACAGTTATCGGATTTAGGTCAAATATGGGCCCTTTTGTTCGCGTATTTGTTGCCATTTCGAAGGTAATTTCATTATTCCTCTTTTATATAAGTCCTTGTCCCTATTGGCGAAAAACTGGGACAGATGGTTTTCACAGGCCTCTCTTGAAGCAAGTTTTACACCCGTAATGATAATTACTTGGTGCTATGCCCGGACTATAAGAGGGATGCAGAAGAACCTCCCAACCAAGCTCCCGGAGCTTCTGGCGCGTCACCAATGACGTATGCAGCCTGGCGTTGTCTCGATGGAAGACAACGCCCTTCCTACTGGCTAATTCCGGCCGTTTCTGGTCAATTGCCTGCTTCAAACGGTCTAATTGCTGATAGTGTAGTTCGGAATTGAGTGTTTGACCAGATTGGAGCAGCTCATAATATAGGATACCCTTCCAGTCCCACCAAACGCACAACAAAAGCTACCTGGACGTCAATCCTGACTTAGCGACGGTCTGGAGTGCATCGTCGGCCTTTGACCACGATCTTTTACGAATATTATCGTCGCAGGTGATCCATTTCTCATCCCCAGTCACCATACGCTTGAGAAATGGATCGACATTGTTGCGATTCAACAGAGACTCGCAGATGTTAATTCGATCCAGCAAATTTTAGCCTGCGCTGCTTTTTGATTCACGAGATATTGCGTTCGACGCCATCTATTGAGAAAAAACATGGACGACTTTTCTTCACACCATTGTACTTTTTTCAGATAAAAATTGAATAAAGCCCACGAAGATTTTCTTGAATACCTACAATAATTTTGCTAGATCGCTAGATCGCGAAAGCCACATAAAAAAAAAACAATACCACACTGTGCGCTGATCTAAATCCGGTTACTTCGTCCATTCTAATTTATTATTGGTATGAAACAGGCCAGTCGATTGTAGGAATTGCTCGCGCTTCCGCGAAAGAAAGATTGAGAGGATCATTGTGCAGTATCGTCTCGTAATCAAATTACCTTTTTGCGAGTGTCACGTGTGTCTGTAGCCATTTCGTCTTCCCGGAAGATTGTCGTTTGCACGCTACTCCAAGCCCATCTGTCTATCGGGACACCATTCTTCTTCGTGGGTTTTGCATCAGGAACCGCGTCCCCGAATCTTCCGCCTCTCGAATGCATCTGTTCGCAGTTTCACCATTATTGGCTGCCGGGTTGATTTCTTTCGCTAGCTTTTCTTGTTATCGACGCCATTATTCATTTCCCTCAACAATGGCCTTTTCAACAGTTTCGCACAATACAACATTATAATATACGACTATTCTGCCCGACACTTTTAATGACGGTGTCTTTATCTGTGATAAAGTAACATACCAGTTTATCTTGCGAATATGAAACCACTAAAGTTGGTTCGTGGAATTAAAGAACTCGCTATTTTCAGCTTTTGATTTATTTCTTTCGTACACTAGATACCGAAACGTGTTCTCCTGGATTTATTCCGTATAGCTGATAGAATTATTCGAGTAGAAATTAACTTTCGCTCTTTTACGATTTCCAAGTGTCACAATAGTAAAATAAGTTTATATATTCGAAAAGTATTTGAAAATTTTTCAATTCTCGAGATATTGTCGATATTTGACCTGGCATAATTTCGTTAAAAAATTAGTTCAACGATACAGGATCCCACCTTGTACCTCATATATCTTTGTTGTTTTTAAGCATAAGTACATTAAATGTCCGAAGGCCAAAGTTGAATGGTCCGATGGTTAATTATAATAAAAATGATTGTTTCTTTCACTTTTCTTTAGAATTATCAAGGCCACTTAATTTTTCTGAATGGAATCGTCTATTTTTAAACACCTAGGACGACAGTTCTTTTCAATAGGTATTCAGTGATTATAATTACTCAAGGTCATTCAAGGTCACGGGCAGAGGATAAGATTTAAAATATCAGAGCAGAATGCCTGTATTTCGTAAATGTTCGAAATGAAGGAACGTCGAACATTAGATTAATGAAAAATTAGTAGAAATATTATTAGGAATAAGAAAACGCTTTGCTCGTAAAACGAATCAGTTAATTAATAATGTAGTTGAAATTTCTCAATTTAAGAAGCATTAAATACATTTTTACAATGATCACTTCAAAAATAGTTAATGCTTCTGTAGAGTATCAAATTAAACATGTAAAAAATTCATTTGCCAATTATCAGGAGCTTTTTATCACTGCGAGTTGTCACTTCTATGCACGGTGTAACGATATATAAGTATAAAAATATAGTTAATTAGTAATAATTGTTTGCGTGAGCACTGTACAAGTAATATCCTTAGTTTACCAGCAGTATTTTTGAAATCTGGCACTTCATTCGTTTAAAATACTTTATTTATCTGTTTCGGTATGTCACTTTGTCACGCTTCGCACTGCGAACGCCCTGCTACATACCATCGAGTGGACACGAGCGATGGAAGATATGCGTCCCCATATATCTTTTATGATTTTATCTTTTAAAAGTAACACTGTGTGCGCGGCCAACTATTGCACACACGTGGAAAAAGCGTTTGACGATTGCCAACAAATTTATTTGCTGAAAAAACTGTGTTTTAGGAACGCATAGAAATGCCGAAATAAATTGTTAGGCATTAATCTTCAGTGAAACAAAGTTTCTCTCAATTGATCGGTCCATGATAATTTGCATTAAACTTAGAATTCGAATTTCTATAGAAAATTTGCAGTAAGGTTTGAAAATATAAAATTATTTTCACGTACTTAGGTTTTACATTGAATTATTATGGATGCAGATTTTTCTGTGCATAGATACCCGGAATATTAGTACACCAGTTTTTGGTATTCCATGAATTATGCATTGGCGTAAAAATTCACCGCATGATTACTCCAATATGCAAATAGTGTCGTCGTGACTACTGAAACGAGGCACTTCATCGTTATTATAAATCTCGATAATGCATTTACATTATCTTTAAATAAAACGAAAAATGCTACACTTGCATAAGCATGATCCATCGAAAAAAACACGTACAAAAAAAATTAAAATAAATCCGTGCCAGATTTCGAATCACCGATCAAGTAACCAAGTGTTTTTCAATGTTAATTCGCCTGATAAATATAATATCTGAAAAGTGTTTTGAAATTTCAATCGTATCGCGAATAAATAATGAATAATCAAACTAGACAGAACAAGCAAACTGTCTTGTAAATGTAAATTTGAAATGTTACTAAGCAAAGAAAACTTGAATGATAAACTATTTTTGAACAGTCCTGTGTTTAAATGATACATCGTACAAAAACAATGATCTTTAACTTGTCTAAAGTATGATATCTAACAGCTAGACCCACGTTTCAGAAGCATTTGCACACTATTGAAAACAAAAAATATTTTTCTTTTAACTACTCAAAATATTTTACACAAATTTTTTTCACGAGACGTTAATCAACGTAACATTGTACAAAGAACAGGGATCCAGAGCGGTTTTGCAATATTTAGTCAGAAACATTACAAATTATTGAAGAAAATATGGAAAAGAGTACCCAGTTCATTGCACAAGGGTTAAGCAATCGGGGTTGAAAAATTTTCAGTTGAAAACGAATCGATAAGAAACAATTAAACTTTTTAGGACATATTTTTAGCCTTAGCTTGGCACAGCTACACTGAACACGATTTGTTGCTTCTAATGCTCTTTTAGCCGCGATATAATTCGTGTAAATCGTTCTTCGATAGAACCAACAGGTTATGTTAGATGTCATTTCTTATCGGCTCACCCAGTCAAAAAATTGGTCGTTTCTTTGCGATTGTACGAGTGGTTAACACGTTAAACACCACGCCGGTCCCTAGGGACCGGCGCTAGACTTTCCGTTCAGGCCTCGCCGGTCCGTACGGATCGGCGGCAGACTTTCTTTGCAACATTATTTATTCGCATTCGATAGACAGTTATTTCATAGCGTAGTGGAGTTTGAATAAACATCTAATATATAAAATTGTGTTTGATCTCCCAACCTCGTTCTCCCAGCAGAAATTGATTCTCCGGTGGACAACGCGTTTAAAGAACCCACATCTCGAAGCGCGGCGGTGACGGATGTGACACTCGGAGGGGGGGGGGGGGCATGGTGTCGCCAACGGCTGTTTTTTCTGGAACACGAAACTGAAATTCTGACTACTTAGAAAAAGCCATACGTCAAACGTTCCCAGGGACCGTAGCTATTTATTTGTTTGCGCGAGATGTCACGTCGTTGATGCCCGGGCAAGTTTTCAACGGAACGGGAATGAACGGATACGCGTACCGACAGCGGAAACGCATAGATTTTTCTCTTCTTGGTGCTTTTTTGAATTCAGACCGCGCGGCAGCTGGGCGAAACCCGAGGGGACGACGCGAACGATCCCGACCTGCTCTATTTTTATCCGGCCGCGTCAACCTGAGAGATTTAAGGCCGCACAGATAACGTTGCCTCACGTACTTCCTACGTTAGGGGTGATCCTCCCTTAGCGATGGCCACGATCACGTCGATCGTTTGTTTGTTACATCCCTCGCCACACCACGTCCGACAGTGCAAAGTGGTCTGGACAGCGACTTATTCTTGCCAAAACTCAATTCATCGAATTTAATAGGTACTCACTGGCAGGGAAAATTATCCATAATGCGTCGGCGCATATCTTAGCTAAATTTAGTAACAGGAAAAGTATTTTAATAAATATTTAGTTAAGGTGAAGTGGGGTAAGTCTGGTATGTAAAAACTTAACGCTCTTGGTATCAAAGTCTTGCCACAATTATTATCGATGAATTAGTATTATGTAGGATTCTAATTTTCCTTGAAAATTGTCATTTTGATAGGATATTGTACAAAGTGCCAACTACTACGCACTTGCCCCGAAAATGGGGCAAGAGCGTCTCTGAGAGTTAAAAATGCTTTCAACCTTGTTTCAAGTGCTACGGGGCAAGAAAAGAATTATTATCAAGCCTACTACAGAATGCTTTTTATTGTATTAAATTATATTGTTTATTTTTATTGTTATCCATTTTTAAACGAACAAGTACTTTTATGCTGAAATATGAAAGGGGATACAGTGATATTAAAACAAAGTTTAAAATATAAATATGATATTTACGACGTACGAGTGTCGACGAAAGTTAATTAATTAAATCGTGCCGATGAGAACAGTATCGGTGAAATGAATTGTCAATGAACCCCGTGTAGTGATATTTACGGGGCAAGAGCATCTTAGTGTTTTTTCTCAATAAATTTAAAAAAATAGAATAAAAGCAGTTTATTTAATGTAAACCTACATCAATATTTGTTGTACTTACCTAAAATAACAACACACAATGTACGAGGTGTGGTCAAAAAGTAAGGTGACTTTTTGAATTTCGCGGGATACCTACAGTCGATTTTCGTTTCTCAAGATCATTGAAATCGGAGAGGAGGTAGCATATCGACAAGATTATGTATATGCGGATGGGAGAGTTTACGGTTTTATACTTTATACTATACGATTTTTATTAAATTGATTTAGATTTGAAAAAGAAAAATTGTTCTTCAATAATTATTCATCCAAATTTCCGTTCGGTATGTCCAGTTCGAACATTATACCAAAATGTTACCGAACCCAAACAGAACCATATTGTGCGTCGGATTGCTCCAATTTAAATATTAGCGAGATACATTTCGTTTCCTCTCCGCCCCCCTGGTATTTCGATTGTAATTTCATTTTGACGTGATGGAAACACACGTTTTGGAAATATTTCACAGGCACCGCCCATTGAAATGTTCTTCCACCGTTGTTTTGCGTTCAGGTGTAACGTAATTTGTGGCAATAGGTGGAGTTATTTACGGCGCGTGTCGATTTTGATCCCTCCATTGCGTCCCGGCGATTGTTACATTAATATTCTGGAAATTAAATTGGACCCTTGTTGACGTTCAATTTACTAATCCTACAGAGGCAATAGTTGGATTGTGGATTACGTGCATGGCAAAAATTATTTCAAAAATCGTGAAGCAAAATACAAAATTGTAAGAACATTCTAAGCATACGAGTACACTGTTTTATTATTTGATAATTATTCGGAATAAGGCATTCTTCGGTAATTTCAATGACAAATTTTTCCTAAGAACAACTTCTTCCTATACGTGTTACCGTCGAACGAATTTCGTTTTCGAGATATTTGCACAAAACTGCGCACAGTCGGTTTTCTAATCTTGAAATATGTTATCAAGGTCATCATTCTGAACAACTTTATCCTATACAAGTTACCGTCAAACGAGCTTCGTTTCTGAGATATTGGCAGAAACCTGTTGCTACTGCACAGAGTCCATTTTGACCTTGGTAACATATTTCAAAAGTAATTGAATTCGATGAGGAATGACCTAAACGGAACAATTATCTATTATTATTTCGTGTGTTTCAATTTTGTGATTTGAAAGTGAACCCTAAATTATGAATCGATAAAATAAAACAAATGATATTGTTGAAAACTCACCAAATTATAAAATTATTTCCTTGCTCTGTTTCACATTAATTAATATTTTTTAGTGAACGTAATGATTTAGTTTGTCAAGTTTGTTAAGTAAAAATAGAAGAAAATGAACGATAAAAAGAAGTACTAACCCAAGGTCATCGAAATGTCAATATTTCACGAGATATTTGTGTCAGAAACGCATTTTACTAAAAGAAGTGTCCAAACTCTCGATATGAATTGTAGGAACTAATACAGTGTTATAATAATAATAATAATATGATATAAGATAAAAGAATAATAAAAGGGATCGAGGAAAACACGAGGTACGATGTAGAAAACAGAGGTTTTTTTCTTGTATAAATTTTATAATTTTACATTTCATTCGAACGTCATAAAAAATGAAGCAGAAATTTAAATCAGAGATAATACATATATGTATAACAAAAGGGGATTAAAAACACAGTCAAATTCCGGTAATAATGCCTTTAATGTTTTGATATACATGATAGTCCGGCACACGTGCGAGAATTCGAAAACCATATGAAAATACAAAATATAAGTATTTAATTGCCAATTATTGAGAACGATGTAATGAAACATGGGGTAATTAATTATAACATACACACACACATATGTAGATAATGTATAATCTGCCGATAATTAATTAAATTATCGTACAATATTAACGACCATTGAATTTTAAATAATTTTCCTCACTTTTTCAACGGTATAAATGTAGCTCAATAATCTGGCATATTTGATAATTCGACATCGTTGAAGCCGCGAGCGTGTCGGATTATCGGAATTCCATTGAACATGAACTTTAAAAATCAATTTAATTGTGTAGAAAATGTTTTCCACCTTACAGAACGCGACTCCAATTTTCAAAAATATTCTTCGTCGATCAATTTGTAAATTTACTTTTATAACTGACCATTTCGATGTGGTAATTGCTTCTTTTTCTAAATTTTATTACACGTTTCGCGATACTTTAACGCTAAACATTTTTATTTATTATATATCCATGCTTTTACTATTTTTTCTACGTCAACTTCATTCTCTTTGTTTGTCACGTTCCAGTTTCGGTACGACAAATTTGCTCAATAAAACATTTCAGGACATATTTTCAGCCTTTGCTTGGCTCAGCTACACTGAACACGACTTGTTGCTTCTAATGCTCATGAAAAGTTTGTTGCTAAACAAAAATAAAGTTGACGACCATGACATTAATGTTACCAGTGTAGAAAAACGTATTTTCCCAACTTAGAATTTTATATTCTATTGACTTACGACACAACATAGTTATTCCATTTAAAAAAAATGAAGGTGATCTCCAAAACACCTTCACCCACAAGAAAGCAAGTACAGTACGAGATGGGCCCCTCGACGCCATTTAAATTCCATGTATTACAATTTTCATTCAATGTTTAACCACATATTTGTTTAACCACACGTTTGCATATTATCACTGCAACTTTTTAATTTTTTTTTTAAGGATTCCTTCTCATCCTTTACTGTTTTCCAATCCGTAACACGTGCGACCGTAGAAGATCTTCGTGCAGTTGCAGCAACTGTAACCACAGTCACAAGTGAACATTTCAAGTTCCAACTCAATCAATTACGAAACTTTGCGACTATCGACAGTTACTACGGCTTTGGCGTTGTAAGTTGGATCTGTGCTGATTAACGTTAATGAAGATGCTATCGGGAATGGGGCATGGAAACTTCGCGCGTCCGCCATCTCGGTTAAATCAGTTTCATTACGAAGGCGCGTTCTTTCCACTTCCTTCAAGTATTTGCTGACTCGTATTCCGACCACTGTCCCAGAATAGTGAGTATGAAACGAATGTTTTCGCGTTTACAACGAAATCACGTCCTAACGTTCTGTCTACAAACTTTTACCTAATAGAAAAAACTGATTCGTTCTTTGTATCAATCAACACATATGTGATTTATAATTCAAGTTTCCAAATACAGTAAATCCTCTATAAACGCAACAAGGCCGTCCCCTCCACTGTGCAATCTGATCTCGGCTCGGGTATATCGTTGTCAACGAGTCACAGTCGTCGGCACAGTTCAAAGGCTCGTGCGTCCTCACAATGTAATAGTAATATACACTACATTTTTTATTATTACTTATTTTTTTATGAAAGTATCGCCAATATATTTGTGACATTTTTCTGATTAAAATAAGACCAAACACGATATAATTTCAACTGTATGTAGCGATTGAATTGACGATGAACGTTTCGGGCGCAAGGAAGGACAGCGTATGAGAAAGAAAGAGACGCGGAGAGTCAACCGCGCGTGGTCTCTCATTACACGCGCTGTCCCTCTCTACGTTCGGCTCGGCCTTTGAACGTCAACAAATAGTGACCCGTCATAGATAAATGCGACCGAATCCCACCGAGTCTTTTGCGTTTATAGAGGATTTTCTGTACAGAGTGTATAGAAACATAATTAACTCTGACCTTGAATTTCAAGATCAAAGTATTGCGTCTTATTCTACTCATCACAAGGATTAAAAATGCTAAAAAAGCCATGGGTCAAAACTCAACCCTTCTCTTAAAAAATTATGATAAAGTTCTTTTATTACCAAACTGATTTTATTTATATTAGATTTCCGGTTATTTCACGCGCAATGAAATAATTTAAATTCCGACAATCTGACTGAGGAATGAACATATAATATAAATAAGTTTACCATAATTTAATAAGAGAACGATTGAGTTTTGACTCATGATTCATGTTGCACTTTGTATCTTTTGATCTTGAAATTCAAGGTCCATCAATTTCCAGCAAACCGAGAGTGTAGAATTGCGTTATGATAGTCATGTAGTACATGTAATTTCTAGACACCCTATACACGAGTTAGAGCATCTTGTTCTTTATCAAAACAGTACAAATTATGTATCTACAAATCATACATTTTAAATTTTCATTAAGGGCCCAAACAACAAAGTAAAAAAAAATGCTTCTTTTATTTTTGCATGCAACCTTGTAAATTATAATTTTTTGAAAATCTTTTTTGCATATCATTTCGTAAACCAATGCTTCTAATTGATTATAAAAAATCAGGTCGTTTGGTACAATTATAAAAAAGTTTTTCTATTTTAAATGGTGTACGAATACTTTGTACACCCACTTTATATCAAATTGAAATTGTTAAATGAATTTGCAAATTTAAATTTATTTTCACCTCGCGGAAACTAAATCTAAGCGGCAGCAACATGTACAATGTACAGGTATGGTGTCGCTCGGTCTATGAATCGTCAAGACTTGGAGTCGACTTCGAAAAAATACAAGGTCCTCGGATCCTTGCGAGATATGCCATGAAAATAAGTTGTTAAGAACACCTCGGCTGGTCAAAACATATCAGATTTATTTCTTCTTGCAACGTTTTAAGGTAAACCTTACAAATGGTGGGGGGTAAGTTCTACAAATGGTGGGGGTTGGTTCTTAGTAGGGGTTGCGAAGATCTTATTGGTTGTATTTGCAAATATAGGAAACATGTGTTTGACAGCTGTAGTAGGTTTTTTCGAACTTCCAGTCGCTCTAGTTCCCTTTTTTGAAATACCCTTAAAGTCATAATAATAAAACTTAGGCCCGGACCCTAATATGGTCAGGTATGCAGGTCCCTTAGCTGCATCTTAAAAATTTGCAACTAAGGTTAAGACGGAACGAGCTCTTAAAAATTAGCAACAAAGGTTAAGACCGAACAACAGGCGTCAATTGTATGCTGTGAATTTTACGCAGTCAAAGTGTCCTAACTGAGTTAGGCTAAATCTACGTTTAGGAGGCCGAAGTTCGTTGGCCCGCTGTCGCGTCTGGTTCGTCAATTACACGCTGTTTCTCCAGGTTGTGATCGTTGCTCGCACGGAAGAATCCCGGAGAACGTATAACTGGTCTTTTATGAGTGGCACGTAAGACGAGAGTTGCGAAATATCCACTTGAAAAGCCCAGGAACCGCGCGTCCAGACACGAGAGCCCCTATAAACCTGCGGCGATCCCTGTTGCTGAACGCGCTACGTGGCCGAACCCCTACTACGGGGTGTAGCGGCCGCGAAAAATATCTGGCTGGCACTTATCTCGTAATAGGATAAATAATGGGATCGCTTATACCGGGTGGAAGTGAGCGAACTCCGTACCTTCCGCTTTGATGGAATCGTTGAAATAAAGAGAGAGAGAGAGAGAGAGAGAGAGAGAGAGAGAGAGAGAGAGAGAGATCAGGCTCGATCCTTTGTGCCCGCGGAAATCAACAGATTTCGAAAGTTAAATGCGGGATAGCAATCGGTGGGGTGTCAACGAAGATTGTACCGGGGATCGGCTAATCCTATCAGCGGAAATCCTCTTTGAATATACGTACCGCGTGCTGTGTAAAGATCTAATTCATAGTACGTGTCCGGCAATCGTTCGTCGGCGCTGCTCGTCGGTGTTCGACGCGATGGTACCTTTGAGGATTGCTTTGACGAACGACCGACACCGATCTACGTAATGCTGCCACAGTGATCGGTTGATAGGACGGCGGCGCGGGTGACTGTCATATGCTGTCCGTGTGACCAGCTTTCAAGCTACGGGTTTGCCGGTACTCTTTTTTTCTATATTTGTTTGGTTAGGCGACATTTGTTACTCACAGGCTGAACCGAGAGATGCAAATTTGAGGTTAGGGGTCGAAGAATTAAAGACAAATGTTTGAACCATTGTTCGAGGGACCAATATAATGTTTAAACTTTTGGCGGCGGTTGAAATGTGAGAGAGAGGAGGAAAAGGAAAGGGGAGCGTTTCGTCCTAGACCCGCCTAGACCCTGCCTTAGACGCTGGGACATCGGAAGACGGTTGAGGACGGTATACATTGGGATCGGTGACTGATCGAGTAGTAGCGGAAAAGGTCTTTGACTATCTGTACATCTTGTGGCGAGTGTAGGACGTTAGCCGCCATATGTTTAAACTGTGTGTTTAAAAACCAGTAATCGGATTATTGTAATTTGTAAGTAATTTGCATTATTCGGCAGCATGTACTGTCCGCACGCCGAGAGTTGGCAGCAAATATCGACAGTGGGGTGCAGGGGGATCTGCGAGTCTCCACTCTTGAAACAAGGCTTTCGATTCCACTCTTGCGCTTAGGTTCTGGCGGGAACCAATGGCACTCAATGCGCTTGTTTGCTGTCTTCGTCTAGCGCGTAGTAAAAATATCACGTGCTACCTACAAGTCTCTCACTGCCAACTCTCGGCGTGCGGAGAGTAGCTGTAGCAGCTCTATGAAAATAGCTACATAACGTAAACGTAACCGTAAACGTAACCGTAAACGTAAATATAGGACTTTTGAAAACGAGTCTATCCACTTAATCTGGTGACTCTGGTGTCGCGAGAATACAGTTACCCTCTCTCTCTCTCTCTGTCATTATCGGATTCATGCAGAACAGAGACACAACGCGTCACGTGGCCGTAGCCTGACGGAAGCGTGGGTATGCTCGCCGCCGGGGAATAGGAGAATGGTGTCGCACAAAGGGGCGAGGTAAAGTGGGAGACGAGTCTCGATCTGGCGACTTTGCTTCTGACCCCTGATAAAGCTAGCATCAATGGTTCCGAAACATTGAGAAAACAATTCCCAAAGGACGTGGCTTATATCAGAAGCCTTGAACAGTGGAGAGATACCAGGTCGCGAAAGCCTCAAAGCTCTAATAATTGAGCGGGTCTCGTATCAGGAAGCTTCACCCTAATCTAATTCACGTTCCGCTTCTTTCCTGCAAAACGGTCGCAAATATGAGGCAGGATACATCGGCTGGGACCGTTCTCCCGTTTCAAAATACAAATAGAGAGTTACCCTCGTATCTACATACACGGTCGCCGCGCGCTCGCGTTGTGCACACAGCCCGCACAGATACCGTACAGACATACAATTCGCCGGCTCTGACACAGGTTTACAAGCTCTCTGTACATACAACAGATCCACGTGAACCGCATACATTTACAGAGACGCCGGTTAAACACGCGTTTTGACTGCAATCCCGACCTCATCCCCCAACGGCGCGGCGCGGCGGCGCGATGCGGCGCGACTCTCGAGAGCGGTTTCGCGTTTTATTATCCCCCGCCAAACGAGCTGCTAACCCACCAACATTTCTTCTCTTCTTTTCGAGAACGCAATTAGACCGGTAAACGGTGTAGCACCGGCGATACGTACTATTACAGTTGGCTATGAAAAGCGGAATTTTTAACGCGTTGCAAAATACGCCGGGCGAGAGTAACTGCCGGAAATCATGTAAATTTCTACGGCAACTCTCACCGGCTTCACTCGATGCTAGCTGGTGCAGCGTAGCTACCAAGTTGGTGTTGTGCAGTGATATCGCGGAATTATCCTAGTTTGGGAGCTCTGTTCGCTTGTCAAATTGGTCGAACCAACCCTTGGGTACCGAGCTGTCAAGTATTATTTGTAACTCGCAATTACTTCGATTTGCACCGAAATGATTTTATCGAGAACTGACTACCGTATAGTTCAGGGAAAATTGGGCGGACTATAAGTCATCACTTTGCACGATTCCTATTTCTACACGAACTAAAAATCTGTTGATTTAACAAAATCTTTGCTCTCCGATTTCCCGGGAACACGCTGCACTTTTGTGGCGAATTAATTTTTATCTCGGGAACCGTTTGTCGAACCGACCCTTGGTTACTGCGCTGTGAAGTATTACTTGCGCTGCGATGTATATCCAAATTTGTATACATTACGCAATTTATACAAACTTATAGATTATTCAAAATTTGCTTACGCGCGCGCGCGCGATTGATGTATTACTATGCAATGTGTGTGTGTGTGTGTAAACGCACGGCGAGAGTAAAGACTAGTTGGCATAAAGGACCTTGTTTCCCGCGACGCGTCGCTTGCAGAGTTATGACAACACGACGTACACGGTTTATTTTTCTATGCGTCGCGTCGCGTTCCCGTGAAAATTGGAAAAATCTTCTTTTTTTTTCTTACGCGCATACAAAGGCTACAGGCTGTGCTCTTACATTCGCAATTTGAAGCTGCGGAAGCGGCAAGACTTTCACGACGTGCCTTGGCAACAAATAGCGTCTCAAGCTTAGCGTTCACTTTAGCACCCTCGCCCCCTACACTAAGGTGACAACTTAACGAGAAGGCTCTCGCCCTTTTTTTAGCCTTTGGCTCGCTACGGAACAGCCTGTGTGGAATACAGACACGCCCGCCTGTTCAGATCTCGCTGGATTTTTCGATTTGTTTCTACAGCGAGTACACGATACTGTACATCGATGGCCTACCATTCGATTTAGCCGTCCGGCAATTAGGAATAGGGCAGAGGCAGTGGCGTAGCTACATGTTGAGTGCCCTGGAACCGTAGAATCGGAGCGCACCTAGGTCCTCGGAAGAGGTCTCGCGAAATTTGAGTCACTTACGGGGGAAGGACACCCATGTAAATTTCAGATTTTAGAGTATTTATCAGTGTTACCTACCACTGTGCAGAATAAAAGTTTTTTTTTTGTGGTGACACTGATAAATATACATACGTATCAGCCTAACGCTTCAGTCTTGCTATGATTCCACGTTTTTTCCTTTTTTTTTTATTTATATCTTTATTGCTATTAATGGATACGAGTGGATTCAAGCCTTTTATGCATTTGTTGCTATGATTCCACGTTGACAGTCCTGACTAGGCGCCATCTCGTCTAACTAGCTGAACTAAAATTGACTCTAGACTGGCTCTGCATCGGTGAGAACCTCTGACTTCATGAACGTAATATGGGGAAATATATGCTATGCGAATGCAATCACAGGAATCGATTTTTTATCCTTATACGAGATTATTTGATGGAGGAATGTTAAATACACCGCGCTCAACTGATGATTTAACGAGAAAAGTCTTTTAGAGACCGGAAAATACATTGGAATTTGCGGGTATTTTTCAAGGATTGCGAGAGTCCGGGAGACCCTTTACATTATTATGACTCCTGATTACTTAATAAATTAAATTAACGTTTGTACCTCAAATATCTTTGTTAATTTCAAAGATACGTTCAATGTCTTGAGGATAAAGTTAAATAGTAAAATGGGGCTCGCACGATACCAAAAAATTTGTTTTTAAGTGATTTTTTGGAGATATCAAGGCCACTTACATTTTTTAAAAATGAAATCACTCTTTTTGAAATACCTACGATGATAGTCCATTTCATTGCGAATTTAGTAATTATAATTATTCAAGGACACAGCCAGAGGAAACGTATAAGATTTAAAACATGACAACAGAATACGTTTATCACGAGTGAGACTTGTAGTAAACATACTAAGGTTCCTCAATATTAGCGAATCTTCTGGAATATCCTCTACTAGCCGTTAAAATCGATCGTATTCTTCGGTAAATAACAAATCGATGTACCAGAGAGTACTACTTTTTCAGAAACAATGAAAAATATGCGAAATTGACATAATGAACGAATGGAGATTAAATTTTGTTTCTAACAATGCGGTACAAAATTATCTGAAAGAAAAATCAACATCCATTTTGAAGTTAGCATAAATTAGTGCTGAACCAAAGTCAATTAGTGGTAGCAAAAGTATTATTATAAAAATCATAAAGCTTTAGTCAATTTTAACTATTCGTTCAAACGTATGTAATAATTCTTCTTCAATTTAATACTACACACAAGATGTAAAGATAATTATTGGACTGCAGATTTTTATGCATTTCTGAAGAAATATGAACAGTGGAAGTTTAGAAAAATTTAAGAATACGGTTATGATGTTTTCCATTTAAAAAATCTATTAGGGGATGAAATGATATTTTGTTTAACTCCTCTTGCCAACAGTCGTTACAGAACATTTTTATTTTCCATCTAGTGTAATTATTTACTAAATTATACTTATTTACGTTGATGACCTTGAAATGATTGAATTTGAACTGCCTTTTTCTATACAATTCATACGTTACCGTCGAATTCAGATTAATTTTCTGTTAACAAAGAGCATCCATAACATCTGCATTCTGCGAGTTATGGTGTTGCAAGTATCGTGTACATTGTTGTGCGTGCACATGAATCTGTTTTCACTGTTATCTCACATCCTTCACACGTGAAATATTTCACTCTATCGTCGGCAAGAATTCATCGAGGTGTGTTATACGATACAACGACCCCGAATTTGCGCGTGAGGCCATTAAACTTTCAAATTTATTATCGGGAAAACACGACGCGAAGGTTATGTTGTTCCAGCATTCTGTCTAAAACGTTAGTACCGCGGCCTGCCGAGATCCATGATATTGATACCATATTGCGAAATTTAACCCTGAATCGCTCAGTCAGGCTCTCGCAGATTTCGTGGAATTTTTTAAATCGACAGTAGAGACAATCCTAAACAAATTTAACTTTTCGTTCATTCCGTATTATGTATAACGATTGATTTTACTATATTATGAATCATTTTTTTTTAATGTTATAAATTGTATTGTAATCGAAGTCATCATCGGATTCAACCAATTTAATATTCCGTTTATTTTGACAGTGGTCCAAGTCATTTGTTTTCTTTGTCGTATAATTTTCCAAGAAGGACATCATTATTTTTTTTATTATGTCGTCAAACAGCGGTTCTGGTAAGTAAATTTGATGTGAGAATTCATAATTTATATTAATTTAACCTCTTGCATCTTTATCCTCGAAAATGTCGTAGAAGAGAAAATAAAATTTATATTTTTTGTATGGCTACATTTATTTTAATGCTTAAATATTGATTACATTTTATTTTACTTAAAATTTTCATGTCGAGCGTGGCTAGTTAAAATACAGCAAGGGGTCAACAGATAATAATTTGTAATGATACAATGATTAAACATCTAATTTTAGTTGCTGCAAACGACGCAACATTCCACATTTTGGACCTTTCGCACTAAGAAGGGAAAACCAAATATATATGGAAACAGAATTAGTTCGATTATACTCTGGCATCGGGCCAGTCACGAATGAGAAATACAAAGATACGATGGATTTATTGCCACACACCCCGCCGATTTATCACGATCATTGTAATACACTGAAAACAAACGGAACTGAATGTCAAACAAAAATTGAATCTTTCGTTGCGAAGACGAAAATTAATATTTTGAAATAAATTAAAATTTTGAGACGATGTCTCGAAATGAATATCTACAACTCAAGCCTGCCTTACTGTTGAGGTTTCATTGTTGAGCTTAGCACTCAAGCGGTGACTCAGAGTCACCACTAAAAATTGCTGCACAATTACTCAAAATATTGTTTACATTATTAAATATTTTGGTATCTAAACAATTACTACACATTGAAGTACTGTATGAGATACTATATCAATTTCATATGTATCAAACGAAAAGAATAGTATACAATTGAGTTATCGTAGGTCGGAAGAAATGTTTAATCTTCGAGTAAAATAACTCTGAGTGCAAAGGGTTAAGTTGCTCAAGTGAATATACAACTGCAAACTACAGAAGTTATAAATGATATAGATAGCAAGTTCATACTGGAAATGTAACGGAGTATTTGTTAAATGTTTCCGGTTCAAATGTGACAGCGATCTAATTCCGGATTGTTCTGGAATAGAGGATCGGATAAACTAACTGCCAACTTTCTGTCACTCCAATAAACGGATTAAAAATAGTAGATACCTTAAATATGGGACCTCATATTAACCTTTTTATTAGTTTGAAAAAATAAGAATTTTATCACGGTTTATTTTCCTTAATCATAATACAAAGATAATTCTAAAATACAAATGATTAAGGACGCACAATATAAATGACTGTATTCGTAGTGGGAATTTTTAATGTACTATAATAACTTGCAGACTTACAAAGCTATCGTTACTAATTAAGATTATACGAAGAAAGTGTTATCAGAGACATTTCTTAGATGAAAATAATGTTTAAAAATAGAAGATTTACCAACGAGTCAAAACGAACCACTTCAAACTTTTTATTTTACAGGTACCAAAATTGTAACGATACATTCGTAAGAAACTACCGAATATATTTATTTATTGGTACAATTGGTATGATAAAAATTAATTAGAATTTTGATAAACGTATAGCTATAATTTTTATAAGACACGAACTACATAATAGTTCTAGTGATAAGTAATAATTTCTATAATTACAGCGATATAATCACAGTGGAAATAAAAAGACATTGATATTACAGGTTTTGCACTCCGAATTCACCGTTTTCCAAATCAATTTCACGCTTTTGCAAAACAAATTCAACCTTTTGCAAATCAATTTGACTCGTTAAAAATATTCAAGTTAGTTTAAACGATTAAAAGAACATTTGATTTAGATTAAATTACACATTTATTTAGACATACGCGAACGGTGTCATTACTACGACGGAAACATAGGACTCAATGCTCGATACGCTTCAATAAGTACGTATGTGCTTTCATCTTTAAAATTGATTAATCAGAAAATGGCTACAATGTATATACATATCTACACTCAATTTTCATACGTTACAAAGTTAATGAATTGATAATTACTTTTAAGTAAGTGTTTGATGTGAAAACTTTGCAATAAATTAAATTTTAAACTTCTCAACAATTAATTTACGTTTGATTTGATTTGTTTTAACGAAAACTTACTTAAGAATACTTTATTTGTGGAAGGTTGAAATTGATTTGCAAAAATGTGAATTTGGAGCGCAAAACCTGTATCTTTAGAAAGAGTCGCTAGACGAGGGAAAGGGGCACGAATTGAGGGGAAAAATTTACCCTCTCTCTGCCAGTACCGGATTAGTCGCGTGACATTGTGCCGCGTGCACGACAAAGACGAAACGCGTCACGTGACCGGGTCTGCCCGAATAGGAGTCGATTTTAAAAATAGGGGAAGAATGGTTTATGGGTAACTCTTCCTTGGAAGATAGTTCCATTGTGTTTAATTCGTTCGAGAATTGCACGAACGACGAGGAAGGAGGATAAGAATAAATACGAAAAAGAATTGGTCGCAGCACAAGTAATAGGAATCAACTTCATCGTTTCCCATTATGCTGACAAAAAGAAATGACGCTGGATTTATTCGCAATAAAGCCTGACACGCTTGAGCTCGTAGTTCGAGCGCGGCATTCGCGGAACAGCGGTCGCAAACTACGGGATTCGGAACGACGATAAATCCACTTTACCACGGTGATGAATTTCGGGTCCTCATATCCGGTCCCGTATCTATCGAAACGTAAACGACAGACAAGACACACCGGCTCATTTTAACGATCGATTCGATGCAACGAATAGCCGATTTCGTCAGCGCCACTCCGCGAAGATTTCCGCGCAAGAAGCCCACCGTCGCGTCGTCGCGAAACGTCGTTCAACGGGGCGGCTGAGTAAATTCGCGGAGCTACTTGCGCCCGAATCAATGAAACATCCGAGTGAAACTGTCAATAGACATCTCTTGGAAACTTGGTAAACGTTGCTGGTTCGATGGCGTTCAAGTTAACGCGAGTTTGGCCATCGCTGATCCAACGTATTCGTTGAAACGTATCCCATTTCGAACTAGTTCCAAGAACGTATTGGTTGGATCTGGTTCTACCGCACAATTAATGCGGAGCAGACCGACTCTGTTGCCGGCGATAATGGAACCAAAATTTTATACCTTCGCTGAATAAACCATGGGAATCTGTGCATTTCAATAGGGTAAATGTATCTATTACTGCGAGTGTACGTTTTACTACGGTATATTTTTCCAGTGCGTATTTTAACCTGAATAAATTTGTACAATTCAATGAGAATCGACGAACATGCTTAGATACGTAGTTTGTTTCTTGAACATTATTGATCGGTGCGTCGTACACAACGTAAAAATAAATTCTCATTAAAAATCCATGTATGCAGAAAATTTTCGAGTTAAGGTAATTTCAACGTCACGGTATAATACACCGTTGAATTTGTATCTGAGTCAACAAAAATCCAATGATGTCCAAATTGTGTATGGTATCCCAACATATCAAAAAGAGCTGAAAAATGTTCTCGGAACTAATTTTAGAGAAGTTATTCAGTTCCACGGGGTGTATGTATAGTAAAGAAGACATTTTTGTCTGGCTATAAATCTCAGCCACTTTATCCACGGCATGTCCGATGGATAATTGGCCGGTGATCATCGCGCGATTTGCAGAAGTTAAGTTAACCGATAATTTCTCGCGGTCGTTCATGGTGCTCGCGTTGCAGCTAATAAGCACGTGGGGCCTCATAGATGTCGCGCGATAGATGCATAGAGTTGTGTCGGCTGATAGGCGGTTGTTCGTTGATCGGCGGGGATCGTTGGCGTGCGAAAAAAGAGTGCGAGTCGAAGTGCGAGCCCGAAGACGAATGGCTTCCTGTCGCCCACGGTCCCGCTAACGAGTCAATCTAGATGCACTTTGCAGCCCGAAACATGGAGTCGGCCGCATTCGCGGTGACTAAACTAAATATTTGCATCGGAGGATGCAACGCGACGTTCGAGAGCGGCCAGCATGAATTATTCAGAGTCATAAAGCGGTCGCGCTCGCGCCCAGTAATTCCTGGTTTCTGAAGCAGCGTGATTGAGGATATGGTTGCACATGCGGAGCAATGTCGCGAATCGATTTCGTACCGTGAGCGAACGAACGCCGCGTATCCTATTCGCTTTGAGCCAGCCTGTTAGTCACCAGCTAGTGTTCATTACGCACTTTTGCACCCACCCTTGCACTTTGTATCCTGCAATTCTCCAAAAGAGCCATCGCTACCGGCGGGATAGTAATCGGTACACTGCGGATTTTATGCATTTATAAGAAAAATGAATACGTCGAGCAGTGTCGCCAGATTAATGGGGTAGACTCGTTTTTCTCATTTCTCGATAATACAAAGATGGGGGTTTTCAGTAGTCAAAAATGCTAGATAAAAGAAGAAGTAATTTGCATTATTGGACAGCGTAATACAGCTTTTAATGTAACAAAGTCGTTAAGGGATGAAATCAATTTTTACATTATTCCTGCTTCCCACGATCAATGCGTAACATTTTTATTTCGTATAAAAGTCCGCACTCTAGCGATTACCAATCATCGAAGCTCCAAGTGCCTCTTATAAAGTATAAAGCAATCGGATGAAAGGGCCCGTATGGGACGAGAGTACCGACCAATCCTAACTGTTGACTATACTCCAGATTTGTTTATAATCTTATTAGGTTACGGTAGATTATTTTTGTTGATCCGCACGAACCAACATCCGTCCTAGTAATTAATTCGGTAGCGATCCGATCGGAATACGCGGCAAGCGCGTGACAACGTCTAGCGAACCCGCAAAATGGCGCGTGTCATCGAGTCTCGCAGACGTTGTCGCGTCATCTTAAATTAGAAACCGATTTATCGATCTTTTACGTACTTTTCACGTCGCTTACAAGATTCCGCTGATACGAGATACGCCGATGCCTCCCATTCAGCTCGCTACCAATAATGTGGTAGTTGCAACGATGGTCCACGGTTAAGGGGAAATTGCTTCCAATAATGTCAGACACACCCGTCTAACTTCTCGATACGTTGAGCCGTGCCAAATCCTCGGGGATGTTTGCGGGTCGATACACATTCATTCTATCTGCACGATTAAAGAAATCGATTCTCTTCACTCTTGGCACGTATCTAAAGGAGACGCAAGGGCGTAGGCATTCAGGTTGTTCCAAGACTTGAACCGTCCCTCGTTATACGGAGATTCTTGCGTAACAGGTACAACAAATTTTTCTTTTTTCCTTGCAAAATCAACGAAGTTGCAAACTATAAACGCATCATCCGCGATCGAGAATATTTTGTTGCATATCAAGCCAAGTACGTTTACCCTGAAATTTTGTAATTTCGCGGATTGTATTAGTCCGATTTACGCCATTTTTTTGTTGAGGTTCCTGAGATCATTTGAAGTAACATTTTCCTTTGCAAAAATGATGTCCGCGGTTTTGTTAAGGAGTTATTAACGAAAAACACGGACCGATCAGAGCGCGACCTAGACGCGTCAACTGTCAACTGGCCGACTATGCCAACACGCGTCTAGGTCGCGCTCCGATTGGTCCGTGTTTTTTGTTAATAACTCCTTGATAAAGCCGCGGATGTCATTTTTGCAAAGGAAAATGTTCGTTCAAATGGCTTAGGTGCCTTCCATTTCCGGATGTTGAAGGAATTTTGAGACAGCCTGTAGACAAATGCAACTGAATGTATGTTCTCTTATTGTTTAAGAATGTACCTATACATCCCAAGAGAGTTAATTTTCGTACTGTGAATAGTATTTGTTAAAAAAATATCCATTAAGATCTAAGTTTTATAGCTGTGACGGAAGAATCCCCTCCAGCAAGTGGATATTTAATCGACCGCGTTCTTGGAGACAGAATTAAAATCGCCGGCTGGTGACGCGAACGCAAACTGCTGGTAACCGTGAGCACATAAATTATCCTGTCAGTGCTTCATACTTCTCTTCACAGGCGATCATTCGAAAGAGTAATCGAGTTATCCGCGCGCTGAAATCAGCAATTTTCTAATCTGCGATATAATGAACGGTCCACATAGTCGCTTCCCCATATTCTAGTAATTACAGACAGGTATAACATTAGACAAATTCATGGCGCAGGTGGGAACTGTATAATTCATGTCATCGTCCCCCGTTCCGACACATTAATCATTGCGTATCGCATCGTTGGATCTGTGACTCGGTCTAAAAAATTTGTATTCTTTTTGAACACCTAGCCGATAACTTTCTTGCACTTTCGTTTCTTTTTACGCGCGTGGTTTTAAATGGAACCACGATAGCATCCATTTCAATGTATGGGAGAGAGCCAAGCCGAATCATTCTTTCGCAACGCTAATCTACAAATAGTAATTAATATTTTGAAACAAACGCGAGCAGTGCATTATATGTCGCGACGCTAACTTTCTCCCGTGCACTTTCATTTCTTTATACGCAACTCTAAAGAGGAATCAATGGCCGTACCGCGTGCACAAATTTTCTTAGTGGTTCGTTGCAGCTGGGGATCGTTGGGGCGGCAAGGCCTGCCTATGTGTACAACTAACTAATTTCCAAACTACTAATTCTACAGACGAGTACAGTGACAAGGTAGTTATGAAATGACTTCGCATCCGACGATGCGAGGCCATTGTAGTTGCCCTCTTGAGCGACAGTTTATCGGGGCCACTTCGGCGTATAGCCTCTTCTTTTTCTTCGGCGGTCCACCAAACGTCTGAAACTCTAAACGTGCTCGCAGTGGAAACGATCGACGACTTCCGAGACGAATTACAAGTTTCGAGAGAGGCCGATCGTTCCGCTGGTGCAATCGAGCAAGTGCGCAACGTTTCGAAACCCTAATCCGCGCGCGTCCGCGAAAAGCTACACGAGCAAGAAGAATCGAGCACGAAGCATCCATTCGAACGTCATGCCTCGTTCGATTTAGCTTCGAGACGAAACTTCGAGCTCTTCCAGTGACTGAATACCGCGCGAATCGCGACCTACCCGATAGAGAAAGCGGTAGCCAGCCCCGGCCCCAACCCACTTAGAACGAACAGTCACACCAAGAAGGTAAGCTACCTACCTACCTAGCCCTATTTTTTAAAAATCGCGGAAGACAAGCTCTCGATCGCATTCACATCACGATCTGCACACACATGCCAGAGTGCAATAGCCTTTTTTTTATTTTTTAGTTTAAAGACGTATGGAAAAAGTTATGAGATTGTAAGCATTGTGCTGTATGCGAGTAATTAAAAGTTAATTTATTAGTATTTTAATACACTTTTCAATTAGTCGGTATGCTATATTTAAATTCGAATGAAGAGTAATTTTTACTCTATTTCTATCGATATATAAGATTATTATAAAGTGTGATATTACATTACAGTATTGTATGTGGTATTACACCAATTTCATTAAAATAGCTCCGAGTTCAAAGGGTTAAAGGTGCAGGATAGTACTTTGCCATAGGGGTTCTTGAGTTTAAAAGTGAACAGGAGAAAATATGAAAAAATCAATAAAATCTTCTTTCAGAAAACGGTCCATAATTATTTATCTACTAATACAATAATAATATGTGCGTAAGACTTGTGTTAGTAGTAATATCCCAGAATAATAAATAATTGGTAATAAAAATGATTGATGCAGTTACACAAATTCGTAATATATAACTCTAAAACTGTTTAAATGTTTATGTAATATTTCAATCGTATTTCAACGTAGAACGTATCGCTGAAATTTGTAGAGAAAAACCTGAAACATTTGAAACTTTCTCGACAAGACATTTGTTTTATACAAATAGTGACTGAAACTTGGCCAAAGAAAAAGAAAGTGTAAGTATGTCGACTGATTTGTTACTGACATTGGAGAAAATTGGTATCTGTCGTTCGCTATTGGATGACGTCATATGTTCGCCGTAACGTCAACAAACGGGGCGCGACAGCGAAAACGAATGATCAAGAAGTCAAGGGGCTGAAACGACGATTTTTCCAAGTCTCGAAAATAATGCTTGACTTATTTTATCCGAGTTCGTTGGAGCGTGTTCGGACGCACAACAAGGCCAAGTCGTTTCATCCCTTTCGAAGATCATAGCAAACCGCAGAAACCTCGAGGCAATAGAAGCGATAGCAGAGTGTTCACGTACACGGTAGTTTCTACGAGCGTGGGTCTGCTTGAGAATGAAGCCTGAGAAAGAAAAACTGCTTGGGACGGAAGGGGAGGATGAAAGGGACAGCGAGGAGACCAAGATGTTTGATGACAATTAGGATTCCCGGACATGTAGCTTCTAATGAGCGGCCTCGTTGTTAGCAACTCGGGTTGCATTCTTGGTGTTCTTCAATTGTTCGAGTTTACACGATCATGTTCCTTCGCAATGGAATACAACAAGATGTTTATTTACTGTTTTGGCTCGTTCAACGAATCGAGTCGGTATCGTTTACATAGGCGAGATACGTAAGTCAGATTAATTGTTTTCGGATACACAAATAAGGATGAAATCCCTATTTTATTTGTATGCGCTTACTGTTGCAATAACAAAAGTGTGTACCGAAGTTTGATAGTATTCAAGGATCTACAGGGCGAGTCTCGTAACGTGACGATCTCAAATACCTCGTAAGTTATTTGTTGTACGAAAAAATGATTCCAACAAAAGTTGCATGATTTCCTGGGGGACATACAGTGCTCTAATCTGTTTTTTAGTACTTTGCTTTTTTATCGAGATACGAGGGTCACCTTCAGTTTTCTAAATGGAATGTCTAATATTTTTTCTCGAATTCGGATAAGGAGAATTATCGCAGAATTTCATAATTTAAATATATAAAAATACAAAAACAAATACGTGTACCACTAATGGTACATCACGTTTTTTTTTTGGTGGTACAATTTTTACACAAAATAGTTTGTTTATTCTTTGATTATAGATACTTCATTTAGGGTGTATTGATTTTTAATCGGAAAATGCATCTACGGTGGTACATATATTTTTTGATTATGTGGTACAAAATTTAAACGACATTTTTGTCGTAAATGCATAAAATCCGCTATCTACTTATGAGCCAGGCTTTGAGATAATAAAATTAGAAAAGGGAAGTACGATGAAGAAGTATGTGATTAAAAAGAACTAATGCTAGCAATAACAATGGTATCACATTAATATGGTTCAAATATAATACGAAACAAACGAGACATATATGTAGAAGAGTATGCCAAACGGTATTATGAACTAAACGCGTCCTCGTAAGGAAATGCTAAGTGCAGTTACGCTGTTCATTTTGCATATCACGAATAGCAGTAAAGACTATTTTACACTCTGAAGTTTATATCTTACCGCCTGCTTCGTTACTTGCATTTGCTGGTGCCGTTTAATTATAGTGGCGCAGGCTGCAACGTGCATCTTCGCACGGAGCTGTCATTACCCTCGCTGAAAAGTTACACTCGGGGAATCGGTGCATGCACCAGAGATACGCGTGTCGTACTTACATCGTTTATCAGGAATCGAAATTATTCTAAGAAAGTTTGTCTTCATCTTCTATACAACGCAACGTGGCTCTGAGAGGCAACGCTAAAAAATGGTGTACCATTATTCAAAATATTGTTCACATTATTATATACGGTAGCGGACAAAAGTTTAAGACGTTCTAAAAAAGACGATAACTATTTTAATATTGTGCTATACGATTTGAATTTTTTTGGGAAGCTAGAGCAATTAGTTTACTACAGGATGTGAAAAGAAATGTTTTCAAAAATTGCAATTGATCGAAATTGTAGAAAAAAATACTAAAACTTGCATTTTCAACTTTTTTGTGAGGGCCTATATAGACAATTTAAAAAATACGTTTTGTCGATCTGTGTCAATTATATTCACTGTGGAAGTTTCATCGAAATCGGTTGATTCGGGAAAAAACGACAGGCATTGAAATATATAAGAATCCTTTGATTTATTAACGTTTTCAGAATATGTTCAATTGGCACAGATCGGCAAAACGTATTTTTTAAATTTTCAATATACGCCCACATAAAAAAGTTGAAAATGCGACTTTTAGTATTTTATCAACAAGTCCGATCAATTGCAATTTTTGAAAACATTTTTTTTTACATCCTTTAGTAAACTAATTGCTCCAGCTTCCTAAAATAGTTCAAATCGTATAGTACAATATTAAAATAGTTATCGTCTTTTTTAGAGCGTCGTAAACATTTGTCCGCTAATTTAGGTATTGTATGAGGTATTGTACCAATTTCATATTCATAAAATTTAAACAATCATAGGGAATAAAAATATTCTAGATCCGAAGAAATGTTTAATTTTTCAGTTAAAATAGCTCCGAGTGCAAAAGGTTAAAGCTGAATATTGCAGAATATGGGGAAAATAGAGAGATTATAGTGCAAACGTTTTTTAACCATGAAAATCTGTATTAAACTTGCAGAATTTCAAGAAAATTGTGGTTTATCCAACACCGTGTACGAATAGATTTTTATCTTGTGTTTTAGATCTTTATCTTCTATACGTCATTTCCCGTAGATTTTGTCACGCTGATTTCAAATCTGGTCGTAAATGTCTACCAACTCAGAATTGTACAAAAAATCGGTTTTTGTTATTCTTAAATATTGTATTCTTAAATAAATGTTATATAAACAACATGTTCTAGAAAGAAACTTTTTAATTCGAATTGTTTCATATTGGAGAAGTGCACGTGGAAAATTGCAATCCCGACGTCGAATTCGTGGCCCGCTGTCGAATCACGGAGTCCTTGCGAGGATAACGTGCTCCCGGATAGTCATATTGCCGAAATTACCGGCAGCAACGTGATTAATGCTCGCACGTAATTTCATCCGCGTGTAGACACGCTACAACCACGGAGATTAAGATTGATACACGATAAGGGAGATCCGTGCGACCGTGATGCAATCAAGTGATTAGCAAAGACATCGGAATAAGTGATTGAATGACATCAGGAACTATACTATCGCCGAACCCATGTATTATTCAGAGACGAAAGAACGGATTACGACTGTGCGCATATTTTGCTATCGACATTATTGCACACGATGCAAGATACATAAGATATATTTTCCCATTTAAAAAATCAAAGTAGACCTTCAAAAGATCTTGACGCGTCCACCTATAAAAAAATTAATAATACCAGTACGTTTATCTCTTGAAATCACTTGATCTCCGTGCAAACATTTCTCGCTGTGAATAATAATAATGACGTAGATCAAGGTGACCATATGTGACCTACCCTGTATTATTAAAATACATGTTATCTTTGTCTTCTTTTCATTAAGTTCAACAACACGATAACATTTTATTTATGTTCATTCAATATTAAAATGTTATACATCACCTGTGTTTTTCTAATTTTAGAATTTCCCAATCTACAACGCATAATATAAATATTTGAATCTCAATTAACCTCGTTGTTTTAATGCATTCATATTTCACACTCGAACGAATTCAATGGATCTATCGAATGAAATTAATTACGCCCGATGTATAATTAACATCTCAATCGAGCAAAACTAAATTCTTTATTATCGAATAATTTTTTAGTAAATATTGATTGAAACGATTGGACCGCATCAATTGAACAAATGTTTCCTGGATTATTGTTTGAAATCTTTAGATATAATCCCTCGTCTGTTTACATGGGAAGACAATAGATTAACCGGAGGTTCGAATAACACAATCAATATTCTGGGGACGCAAACAAATGACCAGCAAAATATATTTAAGCGACGTACACTTTGGAAACTGTCTCGTTGATGGGGCCAAACCAAAAGAGAACCAAAAAAAAAGAGAATCGTCTTTAATGAGTACGAATAAAAGATTATGGCAAAATACCTATTGAAATGTTCATCTATTTATTTTGGTCTTTTCCACAAGAAGCCAGAAAATTCGAAAGTTTGAACGTTCAAGAAAATTTAACTATACTGGAACAAAGAAGCTCATTAAAAAATATCTATAACTTCACTAATGTCAAAGAAAATATCTGATATCCGTCGTGTCGACGGGATAGGTAGTTGTAGCGTTAAGGCGTCGCGCGTGCGATGTATCGCGATACCAGAATATTTCCTGTACAGTTTTTTTCCCCCAGACACGTTCCGAGACGATCAACCTTCGGCCGAACTTTTCGACGATGCTCGTTTCTGAGAAGCTTTGCGTGCCTCCTTCAGTGATGCAAATTTATGCTAACCGTGTAAAGCAACGCGAGCAGCGAGCAGGGCGCCTCTGGATAACGATTTAGTAGGTCGTAATTTGCGAGTGGCAAAAGTTCAGCCGCTCGTGGGAGAAGCGTACGTGGATGATTATAGGAATCCGAAATGTCTGACGGCGATACCGTCTCTTTATGGAAAACAGAAGCGCGCTGAAAAGGCAAATTAGTCTTTGAATCTTTTCACCGTTCCACGCCCTCGCAAAAATTATTTTATTTAGTTAATTATATAAAATTCCGTGCTGCGAAGTATCCGCATACCTTTTCAAAAGCGATAAATTTAATATTGAATCCAACCAGTTGACATTTAATTAAATATTACAAAGAAATTAGTTCAATAGGTAATGTGTTTTACAAAAATTGTAAATATCACAATTTTTAACCGTAAATCGTAAAATTTAAAACATCTCCTTTACAAAGGAAAATGTAATTTTAAACTTCAGCGATTTTTCCACTTATTAATGTAAAAATTCTATTCACAGTAATAAGATTTTTATTTCGTTACTTCTCCTATACAATATAATACAATCGCGCATACAACACTAATATATACAATAATTCATAATATTTATATAATTGTATAATATAAATTATTAATTTTATTATAAAAAATTTTTGCTCCATCTGAAAATTAGAATTTCTTGGTGAGAAGCATTGTCCAATAAACGGGAAGATTTTAGCAGGTTGTAGGGAAAGCTATGTCGTATTTTAAATAAGCAGGTAATTTTGCTTGTAAAACAAAAACACATGTTAACTAGCAAGTCATTGGAAAACAGAAGTTGACACGTTATCTGAAAAATGGCAATATATTGTTACAAATAATGGAAATTATATCATTGAATAATATTAAACATGTATTTTCATAAATTGACACAAATATTTTTATGGAAATTTCGCAGTTTGTTTTTTGTTAAACTATATAACTTTACGTTTTTCTGCAAATAAATAATATATCTTCGAATGCAATCGTGTAAAAGGTTTCTTTTATTAATCCTAAATTGCTATCGTGCATCAGTGTCTCGTTACTATGACATAATTATAAGATTTCACCAAAAAATCAGGTGGCTTTATGGTAATTTTCGGGCACTGTAGTTTTCTGCATGCTTTCTGCGATATCCTTTGTTTACGCTTTCTTGTTCTCGTTCTGTGGTGAACGTTTCACGGGGTGCACGGAGACGGTCAAATTTTTCGCCAGCACAAATCACGCTACGGTGCATGGCTTCGGCCTCTCGACCTACTTCCGCCGGATTCTTTGTACTTTTCCTTGGAAACGCTCCTAATAGGTCCGGTAAAGCTGAGCGTTTGCCTCGAAAAATTTCACCATAATTTTCAAGCAAAAAGTATAGCGCAAGCTGACTCGAGGGAAGACGGCTGAGGTTCCTCATTAAATCAACGCACTTTCATTTCTTATCTCAGTACAGGTTTTGTACTCCTAATTCACCCTTTTATAAATCAAGTAGTTTTAAATAGTTTTAAATTGTTTTGTAAAAGAAATCGAATCAAATGCAAATGAATTGTTAAGAAATTCAAAATTTTATTTATTGCAAAGATGTACATGAAATACTTATTTCAAAGTAATTACCAATTCATTAACTTCGTAATGTATGAAAACAGTGTCTACATATGTATATTCGTTGTAACCATTTTCTGATTAAAAAAATTTTTTAAATGAAAGTATATGCTTTTATTGAAACGTATCGAGTATCGAGCCGTATGTTCCCCTCGCAGTAATGACTGTCCATGGTGACTTCTTCTGAACTCAAGGGAGATGCTTTCAAGTGTGATTCATTTTAAATATTCTTAATGGGTGAAATTGATTTGAAAGAGGGTGAATTAAGAGTGCAAAGCCTGTAATGCACTGTAAAACGAGCACTATCAAATGAAAAAAGCTCAATTTTAACCCATAAAGACGACTATTCCTCTAACACATCTGGCATCTCACCACACTGCAATCGAGTAAGTATGTACACATGCAATTTACAGTTTCTACGTCAAAGACTTGTAGCAAAAGTTTTTGCATTAATAAAAATAAATAGGAAAAACACCTTCTTTTATAATATTACTCTTTCTTTCTGTTCCACGCAATGCAAACTATCGAATGACAGCAACAAGTTTTAGACACGATAACCTTCTTCAAAACCTGCAAAAACAAATGGAACATATACAAAAACAATGTAAAAGATCGTCTTGTAAAAAAAGGTATGGTCCGTGTATAAAAATATTTTAATATAAAGCCACACTATTTTCTGTGCTCTACAGATGAAGTGCCATTTTGGATATTTATTATAACGAATAGGATGTTATGTTTTTTAAATTATTCATACAATTTACAGTGAAGTAGACTATGTACTATTTTAAATCGCTTTAAAAATTTCATATAATGCTTGCAATGAATACTGTAGATTGTAGATGTAAATATTAAAGTGTATTAGAGTGTAGCTCGAATTTTATAATAATAAGTTGAAACCATCAACCAATTTTGAGACTTTCCTGTAATTCTCAATGAACTAACGAAATCCACTTTGCTACATTACCGAATGGAACGTCAGCTACTATTTCTCGTAAAAGTTTCGGGTTACTATTACCATTACTGTAGGATTTATTACTTCCTTATACGCGGTACTACCTGCGGATCATCATAATTTTGGAAGAGAATGAAGCAGGGTGAAATGAGCGTTGACTGTAAAAACGACCTAAAACCTTTCGGTTTTTCCAATCCATTGTGAACGTGTTTGAATGCGTGAATAACGGACCTATTGATTTACTATTAAATCTAAAGTACATATAGATCTCATTTATCTTCCCAATCCTCGTCTTCTCAAACTGAAACAATGAAACAGAAGTGTTAGCAGTGAGAATAACGAAATTTTAAGAAAATATTTCAAAGTAATAGACAACTGAATTATTACGCCTTTTTACATCTTGTAACATCTTTTAACCACCAACGCAACACACTGCCTTGACGAAGCATTCATTTGAGTTTGATCGTGCTTTTGATTTTGAAAATTTTAAAATAATTGAAAAAGAAGCCAACTTACAGCAAAGGATTTTATTAGAAACGATTCACACGATTAAACGTCAAAGCGTAAATCTTAGGTACGAAACACCTAAAATACATGAATATTACGCGGCATTACCGAACCAGTAATGTTTTATGATGAATCTTTCTAATAACAATATGGAGAACTGCCTTTATTACATCATAAGCATAATGATTGCTAATTAATAAACTACTACAATTTTACATTGTACCTAAGCAGTGGTCACTTGTGGACTAGGAGGTTTTCGTTCGGTTCAAAGTAACCGCCAAATATCGATTGGCCAATGGGTCGATCGATGTTATCCGATTCGTTGTCTCTCCAAACCATGACTGTGTCTGTTTTCAGACCAGAACGTTTTGTCGCATGTCACCTCACTCTGTATTATGCCGGCAGTTAGCCAGCACGTGTTTACAATACTGATTTTTAAATGTTTTTTCCACCTAGCAAGTAAGTTTGCTTCATAGTACCTTTTGTTTTTTTCGTGTTTGTTTTTTGACACGGATGTTAATTTGAATTATATAATTTAGTACGTACGAAAGTCTTGAGCACGGTTATGAAACGTACTTGGGAAGTCCGAAACTCAAGTCCCACGGAAGTCCCTGGGACGAGAAAAATGGACGTCCCTGGTACATCCGAAATTTAGGTCCCACGGACATCCTTAAGACATAAAAAACGGACGTCCGAAATTTAAGTCCTTTGGATGTCCAAGTGACGTCCGCAACGGACATCGGACGTATGGACATAAATTGGACAAAAAACGGACGTCGAAAATGATTAAGAATTACAATGAACGTAGCCATACAAGAAATATAAATTTTCTTTTCTCCTCTACGACTTTTTTGAGGATAAAAAAATGATACGGCAATTGGTTAAGAAATAAAGTATATCAAGATATTTTTTGGATATCGTAAAATTAACCCCTTGCGGTATCATTTTTTTTACAGTTACAGCGATTAAAAGAAAAGAAAATTTATAGTTTTTATATGGTTAGATTGATTTTAGTCTCGGGGGGTCTGAGGTCTCATGTATGAGAGAAAATGATAAAAGATTTGGAAGAAGACTATTTACGATAAATACGACAGAAATTGTTGAACAAGTAATTAAAATTATAACTGTATTGGCGTCAAGCAGACATTTCACTCTGCAATAAATCACGCCGGATTGTTTTACACGCGAAACTACAGAATGCACATAAGGAAAAGACATTGCAAGGTTGGTTAACAGGAACAGTTTGTCAATTCTGACGGTAATACGTAAACTAAAAAGAAAAGTTTGCAGACGCTGTGGAGACAGTATCGGAGGAGGAGGGCGGGAACCCATTACGAAGTGCACTGGCGTGTCAAAAGTCGCACGTGAGATTGATGAGGTCCTCCAGCGGGTTTACAACTGAAAGTTTACAGATTCACCAGCCACCTTTACTTCTGTCGCACACTTCGAACCGTTCCGTGTACTTCAAGAGAGGATTAACCTGCGATTGCCCTGGTTTTTTTTAACGTTCTAATGCCGACTAAACTCTAAAGCAGTGTTTTCCAACGTGGGGCCCACGCCCCACAGGGGGGCAATGTGATTGTTAATGGGGTAGACTCGTTTTTCCAGCATTGCAAGGGTACGTGATGCGTCTTCTCATTTTTCGATAATACGAAGGTGGGTGTTTTCAGTAATCAAAAACGCTGGATAAAAGATCGTTCTAGTCCGCGATCGCCCTCAAAACTACTATTTTTTCGTTTACGAGGCGTAATTTGCATTATTCGGAAGTATACAGCTGCGCATGTAGCTATTTTCATAAAGCTGCGACAGCTACAGGCTGTGAGTGTTGATTGTTTGTATTGTATGAGAGAGTTGCGAATGAATGCGATAGAGGAGAGTGGGTTATGTTAGAGAGTGGGTATCGTATGGGTTATGTTTTCGTATGCAGCACGTGGCATGGACGCGGAGCGATAAAAAAGGTGTATTACTATAATTGTTAGTTTAATGTATTAAAGTAAGTTTATACAAACACGTGGTTCTTCCCGCTCATTTACCACGCATTCTTCCGAATAATGCAAATTACGCCTCGTAAACGTAAAAATAGGTCTTTTGAGAGCGATCGCAGCCTAAATTCATCTTTTATCTAGCATTTTTGACTACTGAAAACCCCCATCTTTGCATTACAGAGAAATGAGAAAGCGCATCTCGCACCCTTGCAATTCTGGAAAAACGAGTCTACCCCCTTAACTGTTTGCAATTTGCGTAGACGCGTCTTGATTTTGCCTAAAAATTTTCAATGAAGTTTAGATAGCTTGACTTAATCCCATTGATATTTTTGGAACAGAATGATTGCTGCACAGATTTTGCCATCTGGACGTTCCAGTACGACCGAAGTCACGTTTTCCTGACGACGCGGGACGTACTCTGACCATAGACGTCGTATTGTCATAAACGACGGACCGCGTGCAGATATACCATTCGAAGACCGATAATAATTTAATCCTCTTAGCGCTGACCGAAATATTAAACTTGAGCGAAAAGTGCTGAGCCAAATTATAATACTGCAGAGGAATCCATAAACTAGAATAAGATATCGATTCTAATATTTTGTATGATTAAAATAGACCACGAAAAGTTATCGGACCAAAAACCCTACAAAATAAACTCCCATATACACGAATATCTTATGACAAAAATTGGCATCGACAAGTGTATGAAGAATTAAGTCGCAAAACTCGGTATGCATTGAAGATTTGTAATTTAATAATTATTTATTAATTATAATTTAAGTAGAAAGAAGCATCAACAGTCGCAGCGTGTTTCCTTATGAAAATTGATAGCAAGAATTAAAAAATTTCCTAAAATTTATATAATATTTACTTATTAAAACTTTCGCGATCTACATATTTAGTATTAAAATAATAAATTACATTAATTTAACATAATTTATATGCAAAAATAATTTTTTCCATCATTTCGGTAGAAGCACTCCGAGGAAAAAATGTTTGGAATAAAAGTTGAAGAATATTTAAACATCTACAAACATCTGTATATAAAATTTTGGCAAATAACGAAAATTATCTTAATTTTTCAACTGTTAAAATGCATTTTTGAAATGTATGATGTTATAGCCGAGGTTAAGACGAACTCAAAAACCTACTTTATTATAACCTTGAGCCTATAAATAACGCTAAAATAATATTTTCCGACTTTTCGGGCCAAATATCTCACGTATGACGAGTTTATAATCGAGAGAGCCTGTATCTTCTAAACGCATTAATTTCCAAAGTTAAAATTTGATATCTTGGGTCCGTTCATATCCCCCATAATTCCTACCAAGTTTGTTCTCGATCGGCCGTGGCAGCCTTTCGGAAATGCAGCCCTATTTTCAATCCGTGAATCACACGAGGGACGGAAGAATCGATCGCTGAACGAATCGTAAGTTTCGAGGTGCCGGTGCACGTTACAATGATTAAACGTTTCGGCGACCGAATGACAAACAGTAGCGTCGGCCGGTAACTCGTCGCACGTCGGATATGAATCTAATGAATCAAACGATGTCGATGAATCGCGCGGGGCTGTAGAACGGGAGAATTGGTAGCACGAACGCCTTTGATCTCTCGATCGAGTAACAGCGAGTGGTTCACCTGGATCTGGATGCGGCCACGTAACGCGTCAGTCTTGCGCGGACGTGATTTACAGTCGGCGCGGTAAACGTCACCAGGTTATCCAGAACCGATAAATCGAGCTTAGTGCGCCGTCCCCCGGTTGTTGGCGATGCGATTTTCCACATCCTCGTCGGCCTGCTCCACCTACTTGAACCGCCACCTCCGGTTCCAGGATTAAATCCGGAAGTGCTTGCCAACTGGTTTGAATATTGGACACGTCGACTTATCTGTCCGCCAAGGAGCGCTCTTTACTCACGGGCGTGTTTAGATTCAGGAATATCCCTGGCTGGATCGATCCTGAACAAATTATATCGGGGCACGGCCGCGAAGCGTGCTTCCAATTTTGAGACTAGCTCTCCCAGTCGATAGGATTCCCGGATGGAACGCGTCCGCTGATGGGATATTGTAAATTCAACGTTGTTATCCGGTGTATCGGTAGAATATTCTCAGTTGTTCCGGGCGGGCGTCACTGTCGCTGTGAATGCTACACGCGTCAGCGCTATTATTTTTTATTTATACAGGGTGTAACAGATAAAGTGTTTTCCGAGCTGTTTTCGCGGAATACGATGAAGATATCGACATAATTTAAAAAAAAATTAGCTCTTGAAGTATTTTTTTGGGGTAGAAACGGGGGCCCCGATATTTCTTTTAATGGAAGGTATTGTTGACTTTTTGTTATTGTCACACCTCTCATTATTATTGTTGCGGATTGAAACGTTAAAGAAACAAAAAAAAACGAAAAATATCATAATATTATCATATACTACGTTTTATTAAATGTTCAAAATGATGTCCTTGGACTTCTAAGCACTTTGCAAGTCATTTGTCTCCGTGCTCGCATTACCATGTCGTATGTACATATACATAGCTACCTCTAGATTGCTTACCTTGCCCGTGAACATATTCGCAAAATCAATATCAATTGTTCGCTATAACTCTAACTATGCGTAATAAAAAAAAAAGTTCCAATGCTATTGAGTTTAATGAGAGGTACCACAATAACAAAAATTCAATAAAACTTTCCATTTAAAAAAATGTCCCTCTTTTCTCCCTCAAAAAATTACTCCAAAAAATTTAATATATAATAAAATATTAGCCGTCCTTAACCATTTAATTTTAAAAAAAATTAATTCTATATCTTCATTTGATTCTGAGAAAACAGCTTGTAACACTTTATCCGGTGCACCGTGTACTATTTTTTAAAAAACAGGAATGTCAGTTTAACTAACATAATTGAGATTCCATTTAGATTTTTATTATACTTTTATTAACCATGGTAAATTTGTTCTGTTCGGTTCGTTCGTTCCATACGGTTTTTATTGTATATACGATAGGATAGAAACGTTTCGTTTTGGCAGTTAACACGTGATATCTGCCAGTTAAGTTGTCTAAAGTCAAAAAGTCCGAAGTAATTTTCGTGTATGTAGGTACATATAATTGTCATGTGACCTATAATCAGCGAACAAAAGTTATTTTATTAGAAATTATAATTATTCAAATCCGTATGTTCAATTTTACTAGAAAAGCTGTCCACAAAAGAGTCAAAAGTGCATTCTGGCTGAAGCAAGAACCGCCAATAAAAACTTATATATATGATACGCATGTACCCACATATATCGTATAGTATTGTATATTAATCCCTTCTGTTGCTTTCCTCTCGCGCAACACTGCCATACCATTTTCCTTGTAAAATTAATATTTTTGCACTGGTAATATAACTGAATATTGTGATAGCATAAAAATAATAACTCGAATGTGCTACACCTAAATCAATTTAATTGAAAAATTACGTTTCTCTTCGTTCCACTGTTTAACATTTTATTTTTTGAAGCTTTCATAATATTATTGTTAGAAAATGCTTCGCTGGAACGATCTCGATGTCTCATGTGTTCGTAAGAGAGTGACCAGATATAAATTACTTATCTATTTTCTTGCGGAGTGCTAAGAAAAGCTGGACGACCGCAATTCACTCTTTGATCGTCGACCACAAATGAAACATCTGTGTATAGCACTATTCTCTGGGGTTTGTGCTTTGTCCGCTGGACCGCAAATGAAACCAATTCCTCCAAAACTGCGATTGAAACGGCCGTTGTTGGCCTCGCTCCAAAATGATTATGACACAGACTTACTTAGCCAAGTGATAATTTTATTACGACGGTGGAGTCGAATCTGCACGTATTCGTAATTACTGGGAAACACATTAACCGGAAAGATTGATATATTCTTAATAAGCGCAGAAATTTTATACACGACTCCAATAAAAAGTCACTATGAGATACATCTGTGAAACATATTTATGTCACGGGGATAGGTACATTTGGAGCATGTTTGAAAGTCTTGCGTTACAAAACGGTACGTCTTTAAGACGTCTGTAAGACGTCAAATAGACACTAAAAGACGTCTTTAAGACGTACCGTTTTCTGAAAAATGGCGTTCGGAAGACATTCGAGACATCCGAATGTCTTACAACAGACTTAAAATGGAATAAAGAATAAGTAAAAAAGAATTCTCAATATTTATTTTTTGAATGCTTTCCTATTGCATGTTGTAGCCGACTAAAAGTTTAATTAATTTTGTTGCAAACAATTTTTGATCTGGGCTACCTGAAGTATTTAATTAATAAAAGTCGCAAAAAGTCTGGGATCAATTTCTTTACATGAAGAGTATGTCGAATTGGCACGAGATATGATCGATGGTTAAGACATTCTGTGTTCCATCAAACGCGTTATATACCTGAAAATGATTGAAATAATAACACTACTGTTCCCATCGCTCGCAACAGTGGTCGCGCACGAAAATATTTAATTAGAATAACGTAATTCACGGGAGGGTGTCTTAAACGCCCAGCGTCCTCCTGGAAAGTGTTTCGCGGAACACGCGTACTTACGTCGCATTTTTCTACCTTGGAAAATTAGTAGCACCGGAGAAAAGCTTGTTACTCGGAGGTGAAAATAAATCCTTCCCCTATCTCGGAAAATAAATGCGCGTCGTGTACTTGGGAAACCTCAAGAGCGGTAAAAAGATGCGAGTGATGTGCCCCGCCACGAGCTTTGGATATTCATTGCGCTCGGCTTATTCAGTTTCTATTTTTATGCAATACTTGCGCGCGTCGAGTAACATCCGGCTCGAAAAAAATATGAGAACGTAAATGGCCCTTCCCTTATCCTTATCAAACATTTACCTATGCATTATGTACATCCGTGTGTCATTTTATTGCTGAAATTCTTACGTTTCTCCGTACCCACGGCATATCAGAGTACAATTCTTTCGAATAAACAGAAGACACTGCTTGCGCAGAATATAAAAGTTGTACTCTCACATGTTCCTCGGATCCGAACGTTTATCCGTATGTTATTGTTTACGTCTCTGCGATGCACTGATTGTTTACCGAACGAATAATGCAAATGTCCTTGGCATGTTCTTATAAATGCATAAACTTGCATTCTGAATCTCTTATAATTTATTGCTAATATGCAGGGTGTTCGCGTCATTATTACTAGCCAGTGTTTTCTTCGCAAACTATTGTGATTCAAAAAAATGAAGGAGGTGAAAGTTTGTGACCTTGTATGACCTTGAGCATCAATGTGTCGTATACGAGTTTATTCGTTTAGGCACACGATTTCATATGATATAAAAAGGTACAAACCATTTCATTTAAAAAATAGAAGGACACCTTCATTTCTAACAAAATGATGCAGATAAAAAAAATAACAGACATCATTAGATTGCTTGAAAAAAACAGTATAACTTTTTCTTCTTTCATATTTTCTGAATCACAATAGTTTTCGAAAAAAAACGCTGGCTGGTAACGACACGAACACTCTGTACGCAATACCATTAAGTTTGAAAAACAGGACTATATACCTTATAATAGTTCGTTGAATTCACAAAATCAACTGTGACTCAAGAAAAGTATGTGGTTATTTAAAGAATTCAAGAAAATATTAACGTCTTCAAAAGTATGCAACATCAAATAATCAAATGATCAAGTTTGACGAATACTTTTGAATAGAATATATTTTACGCAATATTTTTTATCACACAATAAATAAAACAATATATCGACCCGCTTAGTGTTGCGATACATTCGTAACAATTTGCATGAAATGAAAACATTGTGTTCAGAAAATTGGCTATAATTTTTTATCTATTTTATACGTTAACGTATAATGATTATACGTTAGTTAATTATAAGTTAACGTTTCATCGTTATACTTTCTGCAGCGAAAATGTATTGGGTTGGCAAGAAAGTAATTTCGGTATTTTCAGGTGAAATAAAACTGAATTTCTCTCTCTCTCTCTCTCTCTCTATTTATTCAAGCGATAAACTTCCATTAATAATGTATTTTTTTATTTATTCTTTTTGGCAAAAGATCATCGAACAAAAGGTGAAATATCTTATTCATTAAAGTCCATTGCTTGAATAAACAAATTGGGCTCTATTTCACCTTAAAATACCGAAATTTCTTTCTTGCCAAACCAATAGCTGGCAATTATACCTTTTCAACGTTATACATTTTTTAGCATAATTCTCATGCTATGAAATTTTATAGCTAGAAAACAAAACGAGTCCCAACCTTTACGACAGTCCCTTATTGATTTGTACAATAAACAGTGTTACATATATATTTCCTTAAAATGATCTATTTAAATTTGAAGTTTGTAAATAAAACCTAAATAAAACCTATTACATGTTGATAAATGATAAAAGAATCGGTGGCATCGGTATTAAATAATCGAAATAGGCCAAAAAGTAAGGATCCTCCTTGTTTATAAATAATGATCGGAACAAGTTATTCCGAGAAGTTTTAGGGCCGGTCTCCTCTACGTGTACTGTGGCGGCACATTCAGGACCAATCCACCAATTAAAGCACATCAGCACATTCCACCAATTAAAGAAGCTCTTTCAGAAAACTAGCTTTGAAATGTGGTAAGGAATCTCCCTCTGTGTATCGTCAGTCTTCGAACAGCGTTTCTTGATTCTGACACGTCACAGGCACAAAAGGCACCCCTTGTTTGCTAGCCTGTTGCCCGGACTTTGTAGCCAGAACCACACACGATGCACGCTACTTTTCTGGAGGGTAGCGGAATCGTTGATCTGTTTCTTCCTCGGAAACTGACACACGAGAATGAAATTCTTCCCGCTTTTTTTCCCATATGTTCCATACAATGGACTGCTTGTAACGCGCCGTGAAAGAAAAAATCCAAAGATGAGATGCCATTGACATAAACTTCTTTCCTTCGCGTCCTATTTATCACTGTAAATAATATAAATAAATAAACTACCGTTTAGTATTCAGATTATGTGTAATACAGTACTCAACCCATTGCCATACATACATAAAAATATAAAATCAAAAAGACAATATTGGTCAATCCACCTTTTTTCACAAAGTTATGGATCTTGAAAATTGTGAAGTTCCTGTTTTATATATTCCGCAGCAAGTTTTTAATTGAAAATAGGAATTTGCCAACTTAGAATTAGTAATTATTATATGTATATAACTTAAAATAAAAGTTTCAAGCAACACAGAGATTATTAATATTATTAATATTTAAAATTTTTGCCACGAAAAAATTGAATCTGTTAGATCCCAGGGAGTCAAATGCTCGATTGACTAAACAACAGCTGTGCAAAATGAAAATAGGAATTCGTCAACTTAGAATTAGCATATATTGTATATGATTTAAAATAAAAGTTTTAACGACTGCAGAGATTTTCATAAATGATATCCGCAGTCAATGAATTTCCAAAACAAACAAGTTTCGAAACCGACCATTTAAAGCTGAAGCTGTGTAACATCGAACGCCATGGTAAATGAAAAGGTGCTAAAAAGAAAAAACATCTCCCGTTCGATTTTCATTTGTCGCGTATCAGCGTATTCATATTGAACACGCGAATGAATTTAAGTTGAAAAGCTGATCGTCGACAGAATTCGTTTCGAGTGCACCGTGACCGCGATGTAAATCTCGGTAGCTAGTTGCAGGGGAGACTCTGTCGCTCTTCGCGCTGCGAATTATTCGCAAATATTCCGATTACGAACTCTCCGGCCGTCTGGTAACGGAACTCAAAATGTTCAGAATCAATAATTCGCGATACTCGGACCGCTCTCACCGTTGCGTTTGAACATTTCTGTATCCGGCGTTTAATTGCAGATTCATTTCTGAGAATATAATTACCGTTAAACGGGAAAGATTTCGACTAATTTCTGAAGATCGACATTTCAAGATTTCAACATTTTTTTATATCCATAATGCTCTTGTATAGTTTATACACCCAGTGTAAGACAATGTTTGGAATGCACTTTTCTAAAGGGACATCTTTGGCAAATTCTACGAGAACCATGGAAAAATATCAATTTAGAAACATTTGAAAAAACTAATTGCCGGGATGAATATGTTATTGAAAATAAAGGTGGTTTTTTTAATGAAAAAGCAATTTGAAGAAAAATACGGATTCCTGGATCAAAAAAATAATACAAAATGTAAAACATACTGTTCGTAAGTTTTTTGACAAGTTAATCTTCCTTGGTTATTCTAAAGGCATTCAGTTCCTCTTATAAACCTCCTGTTTCTCTGAATTTACGCCGTGATTCCAAACTTTTGGCCGGTAGTGTAGCATCACTTTCGTATTTGCTTCGAGTATCTAAAATTAATATTTATTTACGTTAAATATTGACGGTAATACTTAGCTGTATTTATGACGAATATTTCATTGAACACGGTACGGAATTTAAATGAGAATTTAGGACAAAAATTAACAAATATTTAGGTTACTGAACCGTCATCCGTCCCTCGTGTCAATTTGACACAGTTTTCCCAACCGTTGTACGATGCTTTCCATATTCCATTCCAGCAAAAAAACCAGCTCATTCGTGAAATAGTGTTTGTTGTACCGCAAATAAGAAGAATTTAAATTGATTTGTATCAAGGAAGCGTTGTATTACATTGCTACATGAGTTTTTTCTCCTACAAACTGCTACACTGGATGGTATTAATTTTTTTTAGCAATACGTAATGATGATTTAGTTGAAGAGTCTCGATTTCTCAGCAGACTTATTCCGAGAATATAATTATTCGATATAAACGCAATATTTAATTCAATGAAAAAGAAGATTCATGCTTATTCGTGTCGTCATCGTGAGTGGTTAGGCCAACTAGAATTTCGATGTTGAAATAATCATGGTAAGTTAAACCTTTCACTACAATGATGACGAGATATCTCGCCCATAGCATCGTTTCCTCGACATCGTGGAAGCGAGATATCTCGTCCACGGTAGTGGTTAATACCGATAACAATAGAACGTGAGTATAAAATTATTCTTAAATGTTTGTAAACGTTCGTTTGAAACTGTTCCAGCCAGAAGAAACACGGAAATATGTGCGAATTCGATACGTAAGAGGACGTACTGTTGCCGCATTTCGGTAAATACAGTTTACCTATCTCGGGGGCCCGCACCATTTTCGCTGGGTTTTCCTTGGCCCGCCTCTTGTCGCGCAGGAGAAAGGACACGACACAATCTGACAAACAAACATATATTTCAGACAGCTTCTCGCGCCGCGTCGGATGAAACTGCGATTTAAAGGGACGAGAAACAGAGGACGATTATACAACACGAAAAACGCAGCCGTGGATGTAGATTCTATTTTCCGGAGAAATTGAATTCTCAAGAGACTTCGAACATTTCGAAAGCTGCGTCAAGCTGTCTCTGTTAATGCTCTAAATCGCATTAAACGTCTAGAATTCGTTCCGCCAATAGTGTAGAGATCTAAGAGAACTCAAATTTAACAAGTGCGGCATGCTTCAAACTGAATGTCGTTTTCCTCGCTTCTGTGCCGCGGATTTGAAATAACGAGGACAGAAAAACCTACTGGTAACAACAGAATTTATATACCACTACATAAAATTAAAGGTATGTATAACTGAAAAATTGTTAATCTATAAACTTCTGTGACCTCGCGCTAAGAGGATTTTGAAATATTATACCTGTACTCATTTTAAAGTTACAAAGAACATAGGGTATAAAATATTTAATATCGCATTTTTAAGTTTGTACATTACTTTTTCAATATACAAAAGTTCAATATTACATAATACACGTGTAAAAAAGAATTGAAACATATATAAAAATTTTTGAGATATAATTGAGAACAATGATTTCAACAATACCTCATTACTGAATTTTTATAAAACTGCTATCTCCAAAACATTGATAGTGTTAGGTCCGGTGGACCGGCCAAAGATAATAATTAATAAAATCAATCATGTATAACATATATACTAAATTTCTTTTTTTGTATTAGCTCCATTAATGTTGCACAGGAAAATAACGCATCAAACGTTATAATTAATAAAATCATTATCGAATTATCATATATTATACCACATTGCGAGCGATAGAATTAAAAGGAAATCTATTTTATTAAACACGTCGAAATATAACTTGCGAACCGCTAATCAAACGAAAACATCCGTTGAAACCAATTTATCATTGAACAATGTAAAAGATATACCACAGGAAATGTAGAATAAACAATACGTAGAAGAAAAGGACAAAGATCAATGAACAAAAGACTAATGATTAACTCCTAGGAGGATGCGTAGAGCAATTCGATCTAACTAATAGGACGATAAGTATTGGAAGGAATACTGTGCGTCCGGTTCAATCAGAAATGATAAACTAATGCAAAGAAATCAATGAAAATGCGCTTATACCATGAAGATTAAGCTAAGAACGATGGATTGATTTTTCTATTAAAGGATTGACTCCTCATCGGGAGCAGTTTCAGAACCCATTAGTCTGTCAAAGGACACGCAATTTACTAATCCGCCACGTTTCGCATTTTATTAAGTTACAATCAGTTGCGTAAAATTTCATTAAGTTATTATCAGTCTGTGTAATTTTTCATTTATAATTAAGAGCGTGTGTATGCGTGTGTCTGCGTGTGTGATTTTTTTGCGAAAAGCGTGTTGACCCGCTGGATTTTTAATTGTTAAATCGAATCGTCCGAAAAGGTAAAAACCATTTTTTTGTAATACACTCTAGACAATCAATGTATCTGAAATTTGTTGTTTTAAGTATATTTGTTCATTATAAAAAGCAAGATCTCCAATCATTTTGAATTACCTAACTTCGACTTCAGTTAATCCACATCCTCGAGCAAAGCCATTATAATCTAAGAAATCCTCAATTACCCGAACCGAAGCCGGTGAACGCAGGTAGGTTCGAAAACTACGTAATATCCTAAATATAAATATAAGATTATAACTTTTCTTGAAAATATCATTAATCTTATATTGCGCCCCATCTTGGGACGTAACAATAGGAAATATGCATTTTTACGAATTACCGGAGATTTCCAATTTTTTTAAACCTGTTCGCAAAATCCGAAAAATGTGAAGAAGATACACGTTAATAATCACGATGAGACACAACCAACATAATAATATAAACGTGCTACTCTGAAAACTTCGATATAAAATCGGCAATTTTATGCTTCCGGATTTTTTAAAAATCGATTTTGCAACCAAAAATTCTTAAATAATTAACTGTCATGTGTGTTATTAGGTAGAATGTTTTTGAATTTTTTCGTATTTTTGACTGCAAAGTCGATTTCTAAAACATTCCAGAAACACAAAATTGCTGATTTTTGTGTCTTACTATGGTTATAAACATGTAATTTTTGTGTATTTTTCGGATTTATCACATTTGAGCCCCTTATCCGGCTGTGCTCTTTACACAAATCGCTCGCTGCACTGTTCCTGAAGCAAAAGTTCCTTCCAAGGACGTGCAATTGAAGTGAACTCGCATCTATGTCGAACAGAACCTGCCGTAAATTGATCGCAAAGCGCTTTCTCTCTCTACGTAGTAAAACATCTTCTCCAGGGAGCCGAGTCAAGATTTTCTTGAAGGTGGTACGTGTAATGTGTCTTGCAGCACTCGCCAAGGCAACCATTGCCCCGTATTTCACAGATCCTCCTGAAACGATGTCTTAAATAGTGATATACTACTCTCGCATGATGGCGTTTGTCGATTCCATTTTTCTGCTCCCATTCGTGTTGGCGGACATATTTGCTTAGAATAAAAATAGTTGGACACATATAAAAAATATCCAGATGTCCTGTAGAAATGTCCGTTTGTCGTTGAAGGAGGACTATATCATTTTTAATTTGCTAATCGAGATAGCTTGTCATTCTATGCAAAAGATGTATCGAACTGCTTATACTCAGAACTTAAAGGGGTAGACTCGCGTTTGCAGGATTGCAAGGGTGCGGGACGCGCCTTCTCATTTCTCGATAATGCTAAGATGAGATTTTTCAGTAGTCAAAAGCGCTAGATGGAAGATCAATGTATTCAAAAGTCCTATTTTTATGTTTACAAGGCGTAATTTGCATTATTCGCAGCATATATTATGCTTCCAAATAATGAAAATTACGCTGCCGAATAATGCAAACAATTTTAAACAATTTCGTTTACCAATTATATTAAATATAGCTCTCAAACTTTGTTGTGATTTATATTTGTGGAACTTATGTTTGTTTTTAACTAAAAATAAGATAATAAAATAAATAATGGAACCCGTTTTATTTACATTTTTCTTTCTCTAACGTCGAGTCACACGCGACAAAGGAGTGCAAAGGGTTAATAAGAAAAGTGGTAATTTTTTTCGGTAACAAATAGGTTTCATAAAATGCTCATTCATTTAATAGTTTTCGAAGATCATGGACATTTAGGAAGCAATATACATTCGATAAACATCGATTTCGGCAAGTTGCTTTTTTACCAAATGAAGAACTAGATCGGGCGAGTGAACCAGTGTGCGCCGAGGCTTAAGTAACACAGTCAAAATCTAGAATATGTCTTAAAATTAGAAGTTAGAGAATAGTGTACCTGTATCAGAGTTCACAGTCACCCCCTATCGGAGTAGCGATAGCTTATCTCGATCAATTGTGGACGCGACCACAGTATGTTACTAAGGATCTGCAAATGGCGGGTTCCGACTAGTGGAAATTGCATGCGGGTCTACTATCAAATCACCTACATTAAGGAAAAATTGCTGTAACGGACGAGAGCCATTTCGATACTATAATAATAAGTATCTAGTTTTCTGTTGTGATCTTTCACGAGCGATTCTGCTTTGACGGATATTACACTCTCTACGAATCATGAATATTGTTTATTATTGGATTACGAATTTTACGCATTTATGACAATAACGAGTACATAGATTGAATTCAAATTAGTAAAAATATTTAACCCATAGCATTTGAGTGGTGACTCAGAGTTACAAAATATTGTTTACATTATTTATAGACTGCTGATCTTTACGCATTCATAGCAAAATTGTGTAGATAAATTCAAAATTGATGGAAAAATTTTTAAAATAGAAAACGTCAATACATTATTTCTCTTCTATTAAAATCATTAAGGGTAGAAATAACATTCAATTTGGTTTCTACTTCTTGCACATCTGGTAACGTTAGGACTAAAAGTCTATATTTCTCGTGAAAACAATTGTACCGAATTCCAAAATCCACACAAGCCGCGGGCAACAGCTAGTCTCGTAAAAAAGGAAAATTTTTGTTTGTCACCGGACTTTGTTATGTTGACGAATACGTATGGATTCTCTCAGTGAGTACTTCCCGTAGACGTGTCGAATCCTCGTTTTCATAGCGTTTTACACCATTTTCCAGTTTCAACTGCGTTTGAATGCAGATCTGCATAGAATGACGTCACTTTCAGAGACATTCCCGAAAAGTCACCGAAACTGCGAATACCATTCAGAATTATTACGCGTACAATCATACTTTTGTCGTACAATTGCCACTCGTGCATAATTGGCACTTGCGTTATCGATTCTTCACGTCCTTCGAGAGAAAAGTATACAGGAGTGCTATCCGAGAGGAAGGTAAATAGAATGTAGATACATCGCACAGTGTCGGAATTCTTTTCACCGAAGTAGAGTTTATAGGTACATTCAGCTTGCATTTTGCGGTGACTCTACATATACTGCCTCGCAGCAGTGCTCTGGAAATATTCGTGTGCCAAAAAGTTTCTCCACACATTCTCAGTACCAACACAACTCGAATATCTTCGTTTTCTACTTAAGTTTCGAAAAACAATCCTTCAGATACATTCAAATATTTCGGTTTTAAAATAACCAATGGGTGGATGTAATTTAAAACCGTAAAAACATTAAGACGTTTTAAGGACACCCATATGTTGTTTTCAATGTGTTACAATTGTTGAAGCTAGGAGAAAATTTATATATGGTTCCTGCATCTCGTAAGCGACGAAGAAAATTTTTATTTTGCATAAAAATCCGTAGTCTAATAATTAGGCAATATTGTTAGACATGTCTAAACCGTTCCTTGAAAAATAAAAATTATCCAGTTAAAATAACCTTACTACTTATATTACGGTATAACCATTTGCCATTTTTAGGGCTTGTAAAATATCGTTATATAAAAAAGAATTAGGTCCTATTCCAACGACTATGTTTATGTTTATGTTGTGGCGCCAGAATAAGACGTTGCGTGCGATCGAATTTTATAACAAAACATCGATAAATCTATCTAAATATCTAATTAACCGCTTTAGGTTCGGAAAGCTGATTATTGGATACTTTTCCACTTTGAGAAGTACCAGTCAAAACGATTGGTATTGGTATAAATAGCTATGGTATAAAATTATTTTGATTCCGAATAAATGAAACAAAAATAAAATTCATTATATTACACCTTTAGTTATCGCTGCAAAAATCATCGCACGAATGAAAATGTATTTCCAAAATGAAATTGTAAAACCAGTCTCATTTTGACTGGTGTGATAATTCTAGAGCTAAAGCAAAAAAATCAAATGATCGAATTAGATTTGAATAGAGTGGGAACGCGTAAAAATATAACCAAGACGGCGATGATAAATTGTATTTTTAGCGGAGACGAGAGAATCTTGGCGCTCCTTTTTTTTAGCAATGCTGTACGCCGCGCCAAACCACCCGATATTGTCACCGTCTGTTCCTTCCGTTCTACTTTTCGCGGAAGCGTTCGCGGATTTGCATCGTGCAGAAGAGCGTGTCGTGTGCGATGCATCGTAACGAACCGAGGGTGCCGTTCTAGGCGCAAAAAGTGACACTTTGCAGAATCGATCATAGTCCTCGAGGAATTTGTTTAGTCGCGCGATGCGGTGTTTAACGCTTGACATTTCTGCGGCAACTTGTGCGCCCATTCAATTTTATAAAATAACGTTCGTGCAAACTTCTGCATTCAACCCAACAGCGTCTATCTTTCTCCGCACGTTGAAACATCGTTAAAACTTCTCACTACCATTTTGAATTTAATTCTGCTCTTGTAGATCCTATTATTCTTTCGCAGACCCTGTAATTATTCTACAGGTCCTAAAACTTCTTTAGAAGCCGGACGTAAATCGTTTTTAGTACTTACTAGACTGAGGATTTCACAGTAAAAACAACGGAAGATTTTGTGAACACTGTCATATCATGTTGGAAATTATTATTTTAATAATCCTATTTTTACATAAAAATCCAGGTTCACTGACAATGAATAAACGAAGCTGACGAAGTATTTCTGAACCGTCTTGCCGATTTATATAAATATACACGGTGTCTCAAAAATGTTGTAATTCATTGAAAAGGGTGATTCCGAATGTTATTTGAAGTAACTTTTCCCTTTACGAAAATCTCCGTGATTCTCCGTGGCTTTGTTCAAAAGATATTGACGAAAACTACAGACCAATTAGAGCGCGGATACCGCGGACAACTTCCGGCTCGGCGACAGGTGGCGCTGGACGTAGCGTTGCTATTGGCCGAGCCGAAAATCATCTGCCGTATCCGCGCTCTGATTGGTCTGCGGTTTTCTTTGATAACTTCAAATACCCTCGAGAATCACCAGTGTCAAGGAAGTACAACATTTTTAAGATACCCTGTATTGCTGCACTTTTGAAATCCTATTTGAAAATTAAGTAGACTGCTAATTGTTTATGCAATTTTCAATTTTTATTCACAAATTTTAAGAAAGTGTCATGAAATTAAATCCTATTTTTCACCCGAACAGCCTTCGTAGATTCAAAACAAATAAAAATCTTACTAAATTTAAAGGAAAGAGTTACTTGAAACGATTTTTAAGGAAGTACAATATTTTTGAGACACCCTGTCTAAATCCATAGTCTAACGATGGTTTCTTTTCTGCGCACAAAATCCCGGATTGAAGCATTAGGGTGGCGGTAAACAGTCACTCGGCGGTGCCAGGCGGCGACTGATTTTATTTTCCCCGCGGTTTCCCTTTACCACCTCCATAGCGATAGCACAACGCAACAATGGTCGAGCCAGGCCGCGTTTTATTTCCATTTCCGGTCCCCGCGATAACCTGTGAAGAATTACGATCTCCCGCTTTGGCGGACGCGCCGTTTTATTTGGATTATTTCCATATTACGTACCTGGCGAACGGTGTTCTCGAAATACGGTGCGCCTCGTAACGATTATCGGCATCGCTGGAAAAGAATGGCCGATGTCAGCGGAAACAGTAAAAACGAGACACGCCGCACGGTAGCGAGAAACGCCGAAAGCCTGCACAAAAATGAACCAATTTTTTTCTTTATGTGCATACGTTTCCTTCTGAAAACGACTAGACTGAATTTACGTGGATTTCACGCGATTTTTATTATAACAGATGCTCGGGTAGAAAAATTTATTCGATAATTTTTCACGAGATGTTTAGATTGGGTTATTATTGCAAACATTTTGATACGTTTTGGTAATTATACAAAAACGGGTAGGTTAGGAAAATGAAATATGTTGTCAAATAAAATACATATAGCGGGACTTCTTTTATCTATCTATACTGTTCGGAGGCCTGTTCCGTTTGTATAACTCGATTTATGCTCACATATTTAAATAAATTATACGAATGTATGAGTTCGGATAAGCAGTATGTTGCGAGCAGTTAATTCGCATTACGAAAATTATGTGAACTAATTAGTCGGTAATGAGTTCGGTAAATTGGGCATTTTGACAATGATAAATACATTTCAAATAAATGGAGTCCCACCGAAACCGATCATTTAGTCAGCTGTCCTAGATTTAATGTTACTTTCAAAAATTGATGAGGTTTACTTCATTTACGAGCCATCAGAGCATATTTCTTTTTTAGCTAAAACCAATTTTTGATCTACAAACGTAGGCGCGTACAGAAAAACATGTTTGCTTCGGTAGGAAAATAAATAATGTGCTGAAACATTCTGAACAACTTTTCCCTACACTGGAAAACGTATCCGAAGAAACGTAAGACGTTAAAGAAACCAACACTGACGAGTCGACCAATTAGAGTTTGCCCTATAAAGAGGTCCAATTAGAGTTTGCAAAAATGACGAATACATTAGCGAGAAAATTAGGTGCAATTTAAAAAAGAAAGGTATTTGGTTCTCCAAATAAACTAACATATGATTATTTCAAATGGAATGTAGTTAAATAGGATGTAATAGCACCTTAATGATTATTTTTCAAATAATTTATTTCAATAATGCCCAAACCTGAGTCAGATTATCCTTCGTTTAAAAGTCTTATAGGTTCAAAAAGTTTGTAGTACCTCATCGGTGGAGGGTAAGTTAAATCCTTGTAATTTTCTTCCTTAAAATAAGTGGTACCATAAAACTTTTGGGTACTTACATATAAAGCTAAGTACATATGTTTTCATTTATTTCCGTGCCTCGTTATGTTAGTATAACACGTTGCCTAAACAATTGCACGTAAATACGTACTGTCACTCGTTACATGGTTTTCTGTTCCGATGCTGGAAAATAACGATGGGAAGCCACAGGTATCGACTGCAATAAACAGATTATGCTGAATCAAAAATGGGTTGCGAACCAAATCTTGTTACCACCTCAATGAGATTACGAGTAACGGTAACGAAGTGCGCTAACAAATATGGACATACGTAGCTTAAGATGGATTTCCATTATTCAAATAGCCACGCAACCAGATTAAATAACTGGTAACCGGTGATCTTACCTATTTTTATTATGAAGTTCTCCTTCAATACTTTCAAAAACTTGATGAAAATACTGCTTTATACAATCAACTATGTTTTTATTGGCAGAATCAGTAACAGAAGAGAAGTCCAAATAATTATGAGCAAAAATAGCTGAATATTTTAATTGAGATTTCAATGGAAATTTTGGCCAGAACTGGATATATTTAAAATAAAATAATATTGGAAATAGTAATTGAAATACGTTGTTTTAATTAAAATGATATTTCAAGATTAATTCTATCTCCAATTTTGAATGTACAGAATATCTGAAAATCTTTATTTATTATCGGAATTATAAATTGATATAATAGTTTTTATAAGATTGATTAGAAATAATTATTTGAAATACTGTTTGTTCCCGAATTATGTGAATAAATAATAAATATAATTATGAATGTTAAGACATATCCACAGCTACCTTGTAAGGAGGATTTCGTTCATGTATGAAAGCATGATGATACAAAATTTCATTACCAAAATTGAAACACAAACGTTTCTTTCAAACACCTATATGATGTTCGTAAAAAATAAATAATTAAATACACACACACATATATGTATTTCTTATAATACGAAAGTAGATAATTCATTCAAATAAACCTAATTAAAATGAAAGTGGGTATACTATTGTAGGTCGCCGAGGCTCAATTTCAATTTCTAAATTGTTTGAATGAACTGTAATTTCCTGTCTAAGTAACAATAAATATTGAATATCTACATAGGGTGACTTTCCTTGAAAGGGGTGATTGTTGAAGACACATTTGAAGTAACTTTTTCCTTTGCGAAAATGTTCTCCGTGGCTTTGTTCAAGAGCGGACGACTTCCGACTCGGCGACAGGTTCCGCTGAGCGTAGCGTTGCTATTGGCCGAACCGGGATGCGTCCGCTTCGATTGGTCCGTGATTTTCGTTAATAATTCGTTAACAAAACCGCGGAGAACATTTTCGCAAAGGAAAGAGTTACTTCAACTACCCTCGAGAATCACCTGTTTCAAGGAAGTACAACATTTTTGAGATACCCTGTATTGCTCCTTTTACTATTGTTTGTGTTATTAAATATGTTGGTGTCTAATCAATTACTAAACATTTAAGTATTGTATGAGGTATTATATCAATTTTATATTCATACAAAGAAAAGAATTAATTAAAGAAATGTTTAATTTTCGAGTTAAAGTTGCTCCGCGTGCAAAGGGTTAAACCTTTCCCAAGTGAGAATGGAAACGGCCATAACGAACGTTCGGAAGTTGATAATCGATTGACTGCGTAGCGTCCGATAATGTCATTACAATTAAAGTTCGTATCCCGTATCGATGTTACTTTCTTCTTGTTGTATACGCTTTCACCGTAACCGCTGATCGATATCCGTAGAAGGAAACTCTCCGTACATGATACGAGCCGTGTTAACGAAAAATAGATTTCCGATACGACGGGACTAAGTTTCTTCCCGTGGATTCCTCCCTTCCGATAGCGTCGAATGGAAAAAAAGAACAGTGGACAAGTTCCGAGAACTTTCGGAATTCAAATAAGAAAACCAACAAAAATTCGTAGACGCGGTTAATGATATATCGCCTGCCGTAACAAGTTCTTAAACTAAGTTGCGGACATTTTATGCATAGAATATTCCTGAACCGAGCGGTCAAAGTTGGCTTAGCTAACTTAACCTGTGGACCAAAGAAGACAGCTCCATTGTATTTGTTTTTGTTTCATTACTGCTCAGTCATTACTCGCTAGAAGATTTTTTATTTAATGTCATAATTGGATGTCTAAAATGATGTTACACAAACAAAATAAAATAAATAATAATAAAATAAATAATAATATATCAAGGTCATTGAAATCGAAAAAGAGGTAACACATCGACTCCATCGATTTAGAAGTAAAGTTCTTGGCGAATATTTCGTAAACTAAAGCCGACCGCAAAAAGCTTTACAGGGAAATGTTGTTCAGAATAGTGACCTCGACAACATATCTAAAGCTCATTGAAATCGGAGAAGAGGTTTACCGAATATTTTTCTATGAAGTACCCCTCACATAAATTTCACGAAAATCGACGTGTGTATCTTGAGCATATACTCCCTCGTAGGTGTACTTCCTAATTTTCGATATACTTACCCTCGATATTTGCCAAAATTGTGTACACCGTTACCCTACGTCCAGTAACTTGTTGAACCTCTGCGCTGTGATGGATGGCCTCTGGCCCAGCTCGGGCGATGGATGGGCAAATATACCCTAAGTTCAAAGTATCTTTCAATATTATAATTACATAGCCCGCGAAACATGGTAGACTTAAGAAATTATGCATCGACCACAGAAGAGATTCATCGATGGTAGAAAGATTTCGACGTATTCGACACGTAGATCCCGCAGTTCATGCTCAACGTTCACGTCGTAACAATTCATCTTGTTTTCGAGCTTTTTCGGTCGGCTATTATCAATAATAAATTGTTTTCTTAACTTCATCGGCGGTAGTCACGGCCCGCGCATCGTGATTGACTTCGCGATCGCATCTATCATGCGCTCCTTTATTATTTATTGATAAATTCCCAATGCACGGTTGCTCCGCCGCAAAAAGCGACATCGACGCCGAAGATTAATGATTTTTCCGGCCGGCGCGGCGCGGCGGTGGTTTGCGCACCGGACAGATCGTATAACATTTCGCAGTGTAATCTGGAAATCTCAGTGGAAGATCGAAAATTAGGATTTAGAATTGTATTGACCTTTTCACCTTGAAATTCAAGGTCCATCATCAATTGAATCGCGTTCCTTGTAACTTATTACTGGACTGCGGATGTTTATGCATTTGTTATGGTTTATGAAAATTTAAAAAAAATGCTATAATATGAAATTCGATAGAATTTCGTCAGATTTTTATTTGTTTTAGATCTACCAAGGCTCTTCCCATGAAAACTAGGATTTTATTCCATTTTACTTTCTTAACACATTACCGACCGGTGATTATCTCATAATTTTGAAAAATCTATGGTAAATGACTAAACATTTTTTAATGGAACCTTCAATAGCAACAGCAATTTTCATTGTGAACCAACAAGTCACCCACAATAACGTCATCTAATAATATAATAGTATACGTATAATATACGTATAGTATATACATATAATATACATAACAGTAGAATTCTTATACTGTGCTCATACCGATTAATTGATTTATTTATTTCCGCATTACTGAAAATGCTGTTTGAATCATTTATTTCAATTAAGTACATTCCACGCGACTTTCAAACATTTATTCGAAATAAACATTTCTGCGATTCCTCGTTTAATGAAATTTTTTTCTATTTCGTACGCGAACGAAATTTTTTGTGTAAATTTCTCGTGAAATTCATAATTATGATTGTATGCACGTCGCAAAGCGAGATAAAAAGAGTGAGAAATATTGGTTCGAGTGTAATTATTTCTCTTATACTCCCTCAAAAATATGTATAATTCTTCATGATATAACTACATTTTTTTTGTATTACATCGAGTAAATAATCGAAACATACATTCAGATATGTATTTATAATAACATGACCTCGAAGTGACCTTTAAGGTACTTGATCTCAAGGTCACATCAAGGTCGTGTTATTATACATATCTGAATGTATGTTCCGATTATTTACTCGATGCAATACAAAAAAATGCAGTTATGTATCAAAAAACATCGATGACCTCATTGACACCGTGCACATTATGTAACAAATATTTTTTGCATTACAATAACCTGAAGAGATATTTAGGTAGGTGGACATATTTAAGCGGACCACCCTGTATAGAGCTTCAAATTAGTCACAGCCTTTCGATATTTTTCAGGTAAAAAAGAGGAAATTCCCTCTTGAGTTGTAAACGTATCATTAAACTGGCATTAACGAATTAAAAACAGTGACGCGAGAGACAAGCGGCCGCTTTCATCCGAGGCTACGGTTCCGGGTTGTTTCGGTTAATTCTATTTGCCGAAACGCGAGAGGATCTTTCTTTCGGAGGTCTCGAAACGCTGATTGTCCCGCGGATTTATCAGAGGACAGCAAAGCGGTCCGAGTACTCGCGGCAGTGTGTTTTCGTGCTCTCTCTCTCTCTCTCTCTCTCTCTCTCTCTCCCTCTCTGATTCTCTCTGCTAGGCCAACCGCGATAATTACTCGCGCTAAGCTTTCGCGTCCCGAGCTTTGTTTTCGTGCCGTGCAAAAGAAGGGAAAGGAAATGTGATTTTAAGAGCGCGAACTTTTCTGCGGCCCGTCCGTCGTGTTCCTTTCCCTCGCAGGTTTTCCCGTTTCCTCGTTCCGCGGTGTTGACCCATTTATTCGTCTCAGGCCCTCTCCCTTCAACCATCGCCGCGCCGCGGCGAAACGGTATAAACTAACCAAGGTGCTGAAAGTACGGCCGACAAGCGGGCGAACCTTCCCCTTATTTATGGCGTTCTCAGAATTTCTCCCGGACTTTAACGGCACCGTCACCTGTCTAATTTATGAAAAATTCCCAGGCTCGAATTTACGGAGCGTAAAAGCGCGCGGATCCCGCCCCGACGCGCCGCCGCGCCGCGGCCTCTCGGATCGGACAGTTGGCATTTCTCCTCGGGAGGATTGTTTTCAGAAGTCAATCGTTGGCGTGTCTTCGACGATCACGTCTCTTACCTCGAGATATTCTCGGGATCCCTCTCGCTCGATCGCTTTGATGTCGTTGCACCTCGAGCCGTCAGAAAAAAACGTCGCGATTCACGCCTTTGAAAATATACGAAACTTTTCTGTTGCTAAAAACTCCTCTGGAATCCACTACCCGTTTTATAACCCCCTTTGGGCCTACAGTACTCGGGACAAAATCATTGTGGCCCGCATGGTGCGTCCGCACGTTAAGGGAATCGAATGTATATTGATACGATCGTAATATCATATCTTCGTATCGATCGTATTATCGTATTGTCATATCCTTATATTCTTCTGTTGTGTTACCAAAATATACACTCATACGCGAAAGTATTTCAACGCTTACGATTCTAACATTCAACTAATGAAATATGTATGTTACATCGAAGTATTTGAAGTAATTTGCCACACGCAACAAGGGGTTGATCTTAAGACTACATACGTACAATACGCGTTTTTACAATACATTTATTATAAACACGTATTAGAAGGGACACACGAAAGTATTCGAACGGAACATTTAATAGTTATTTAAATTCAATATTTTAAAGTTTTAATAGGAAGTTGGACCAGCGTTTGCTTTTATAACGGCCCTAAGTCTGTTTTCCATTGAGCGAACTAACTTAGAAGTAATCGCTGGATCTATCGATTGCCGTATTGCAATAATATTTCGTTTGAACGCTTCTTTCGAAGTAATGACAGTAGTTCTCAATCTTCTTTCCACCTCATCCTAATATATATATACTAATTAATAATGTTTATTCATATTTATTAATATAATTATAAAATATATATTATTAATTTTATTATTAAAAATTTTTGCTGCATCTGAAAATTAGAATTTCTTGGTGAGAGCATTGTCCAATAAACGGGAAGATTTTAGCATGAATATATTAGGTTGGAGGGAAAGCTATGTCGTATTTTAAATAAGCAGGTAATTTTGCTTGTAAATCAAAAACACGTGTTAACTGGCAAGTCATTGGAAAACAGGAATTGACACGTTATCTGAAAAATGGCAATATATTGTTACAAATAATGGAAATTATATCGTTGAATAATATTACACATGTATTTTCATAAATTGATACAAATGTTTCCTTTAACAATAAACCTACAGAGCCTCGAAAGTAACTGGTTCGTGTTTCCTTATAAAAATGACAAGATTGATTTTATTTAGACTTTCTGCGGCTCCTATTGTAATACGTGCACTACGAAAAATATCTATACAGTCGTTTCTTATGAAATCAGTTTTATTACTTTTCTAATTGTAAAATAAAAAACCTGGAACCAGTCATTTTAACCGTTGTTGGTAGGTTAGGTTAGATTTTTTCAATCTCCTTATGAACATCACTTACACTCTGGCGCGCAAACAGGCAAATTCACTTTCCATCCACTTCTGTCTGCGTCAGTGGAAGCTACGACATCAGAGAGTTCTCGCACAAAACATCGCGAAGCGGTATCTTTTCAGTCTTCGAGGACCGTGCGAACAGTTTCATACTTTTTTGAATCCGTCGCCGCCGTCGTTGCGCTGCGCTGGTTGGCTTTGAAGTTTTCGCGGGAGGATAGCTCGCGGAGTGGAATGATCGCGGCTCCAATGACACGCTTCGATTTAACGGCCCGCGAAATAGATGGGCGCATTTTTTCGTCGGCAGCCCGCAAGAGCTTGCAACTTCACTGATCCCCGATTTATGTGTGGGTGTACCTCTCGCTCTCTCTCTCTCTATGTATGTGTGTGGGTAACGATGATTTACGTGTCTCGTTTGTTTTTTGTAATTGACACATCGAGCCAGATGGCGAATACCAACGGCAGTTCCACAAACGAGGAGATTTCCCGAGTAATCGACGGGTACACGCAGCGATGGGTCGGTTCGCTTTCCAAAAAAGTGCCCGGCCTGTGGGCCACAGAGCAGAGTCGCCAGATGAGGGGAGGGAACAGGAATCAAGGGGAAAAAGTTACCCTTCCTCTGTCTCTGTGTACCGTATCAGTCATGTGACGTGACACATGCACGACCTTAGACCAGTGTTCGTGCAAATAGACCTGGGCAAAAAATTTCGAGAAAAAATATTTAAAATATGTACTATTTTAAATAATATACAGTAGGACCTCGATCAACAGGATCCCGATGATAAACAAATAAAACGGTATATATTGTTAAATTATTTTCTAAGTTCGTGTATGTAGTCTTGAGACCCATCCCTTGCTATATGTGGGATATTACATCAAATGCTTAATCTAGCATACATTTCTCATTAGTTGAATGTCAGAATTGTAAGCGTTCGAATACTTTCGCGTATGTGTGTGTATGTATCGCACTTCTTCAAAGTTCTGGACTATAATTTGGATAGCTGTATTTTAATTTTATTGTATTTCAATTACACGTCTGATTGAAATAATTAGTAATTCGATCAATTGAAAGGTTTGAATTATGTGATTCAGTTACGACGTAGTTGAATTACTATATAATTAAAATACGATGTAACTCAATTGCGTAATTCAACTACAATGCATTTGAATTAGAACAAATCTGGTCTATGTTCGAAACGCGTCACAGGACTGGACCGCAGTTTAATCTTGGGGAATAGCGTCGTAGAAGGGGAAGGTATAGTTGGGACACTAGTCTTAATCTGGCAACTACATATGATACAGAGTAGAAGAGGGCCAGAAGAAAAAAAGGAAAAGGATGATGCGACGTTCTCGAATTCGATCGAGTTCGCGCGATTAACCCCGCGATCCCGTGGCAAAGTTGCGGCGAATAATCTGCTTAACGTACTTTATGCGTCGAGATAAATAGTAACCGAACGCAGAGTAAATTCTCGACGAAATTTACGGTTATTGCCATATGTATCAGCGTTGCGGCCGAATCTATGAAATTGCCGCGATCTACATCGCGAACTTCAGAGCCGGTTTTCCATTAATAATCGCGCTTTATAGATCAATTGGAACACCGTTCGGCGTGTTTATATCGAGATTTTTAAAAATATTGAGAGCAGCGAAACATATACGTAGCCGCGTCATATGACGCATTAAATTGGTTTTAATCCTATTGCTGTGTTTGCACAGGATCCCTCTGCTGGCGAAATATCTTCGTATCGAATCAATATTTACCCCGCGGAAGCTGAGAGCTCGTCCTTTTCCAACATATGAATCGGTACGATAAAAAATAGAACGTTTAATTTGGTATTGGACCATTACGTTGTTAAACAACTCTTCCCCTGGTACACTGTACAGTGTGTATACAAAGTAATGGTCGTCCGTCCACACATTAAGATGTACACGACTTTCGTATTATTGTCACTGAAATTTGTTTGTATACGTTTTAAGAAACGTTTATTAACACATCGTTGACCGGTCACGAGTTAACTCGTGTTTTCATGCCCAAACGTTGTTGACCGATCACGAGTTAATTCGTGTTTGCACTTACATTATTAATTTCATTTTATGAAACCCAAGGCAAAATAGATTATACATATTTTTGTCGGTCGCGTTGCCGCATTTTAGGTGGATTTTTAATGGTTACTAACTAAATAACGAAGTCGAAATCGCAATTTCTTTATTCTTCATTTTCGTCTTATATTATCATGGAGAACCACCACTTAAATTTTTTCCCATCTGTAAATCGAACATATCAATGTAAATCGATCTGTAGTCGAACACCCTATATATTTTTGTGCACGAATCGGTGCAGCTTTTTATTCTCTATGGAAAAGTACTCACCTATGTCGAAAAATTATTAGTTTAGAAGACAGTTACAGTTCCTCGTAAAGGTTTGTGTCTTGCATCGCGATTTTCACTCGAAAATTAAACGTTTTTTCGACCTAGAATAACTCCATTTCATATTAATCTTTTGCTTTGTATAAACATGAAATTTATATAATACCTCATACAATATTTGAATGTTGTGTAATTGATTAGATATCGTAATATTTAATAATGTAAAACATATTTCGAATAATGGTACAGCAATTTTTAGTGGTGACTCTGAGTCACTAAGTGCTAAAAGGTTAAAAATCGTTGTTTGTTCTTTGGCAATTTAATATTTATTATCCGGATAATGTGGGAGTGTTGCGTACACAGGTATGTGGCGAATTCCGTGTAACTTGAAATTCGTAAATTTGAATCCCCTAGGGTCCCGCGCCTGAGGCATCACGGTATCATAAACAAGTGATGCGCATGTACGGCAATGTTTAAAGCGTGTACCGTATCTGAATGGTAGCCTATTCCATAAATAGTCCACAGTTTACGTTATGCCGTGCACGGGTTTAGTGTCATATCACAATACACGTTTTTAGCTCGGCGGATAAACTTAATTACCATATTTCAAGCAGATGGCCCTTCGAGTATTTTTGGATAAATCTTGCCGAGGGTGCTTAAGTATCGACGCACATGGCCCTCTCTACTTGGCTACTGGAAAAATATTGCTCTTTGTATGATATTTCTTACCGCAGCTATACTGCTTCTTCGTTTCATTCAATTTTATTTCTCGTGCGACCTTGCCATGTGCCATATTAAACACAATGTCTTATCTTCCAAGTACGAACATTGAACGTGCATTGAATTTGGATTGTACATAATAAATATGTAGATTTCGGATTTTTATACAAAATAAAATTTTATTACCTGAATCGCAACGAACTGGAGTGAATTAGAAATTTATTTTCTTTACCTCCCTATTACGTATGTTTAGCAGGTTGAGAATAATATCATAGTATGTTCAAATTTTTCTAATATTTTTGCTATTTTAAATTGCATTTACTCATTTTTTTCATAAATCTATAAAATCCGCAGCCTAATAATGAATAATGGAATCACGAATTTTATTTTTCGTGATATCTATTACATAAATATTATTTTGTTCCATTAATTTTAATCGGTTAATTCGTTTGTTAGGATACCAAATTGAATGAATTATCTACACTCTAATTGAAAAAGTGAACAATATATAGTAGCTTTCTATTATTATTTGGACACTATTTGCAATAGAAGAGCAGTTTTGAAATTTGAAATGAACGACTAGAGCTTTTTTAAGAAGTCAGAAGCATCAATTTACCGATTGTCGAACTTTTTTAAAAATTGTAAATTATCAGAACCGTGAGGAAAATAGTGAAAGTCATGTTTTTAAAACTTTTTTATATTTGAACTTGTATTGAAAATTTAAAATACCCGTTCGGTAGATTTGTGTCAATTAAGTACATTCTAGAAATGTGATCGAAATCGGTTATTGTAGAGGCGAGCAACAGGCAACGAAAGATCAAAAAATCTTCAGAGATTTATTGTAGTTCTATAACCGTCGTAGTCGAAAGTAGTGAAAATGCGATTTTCACAATCTTTAACTATTTGTAGCTTGTGGCAATTTTAACTGATTTCGATAAAATTTTTACAATTTATACAATTGACACAACTCTACCGAACTGATGTCTTAGATTTTAACTAAACCCCAGATAAAAATGTAGCAAAAAGTTACTCCTATTTTCTCCACGATTTTCCTCCACTGGTAAAGTAATCTTGTTTAATGTGTTGGTTTCGTAAAGCGCTTTGAAAAATTGCTATGCATATTGTACAGGGCGTCTTATTTAAAATGAACCACTCGAATGTTTTTGAAATGATTAAGGATATCGAAAAATGTTTTAAGCAAAAATTATATGATTTTGTGGGAGACATAATTCTTTTTGAATGGTTTGAGTTAATGACTTTTTTGTAGGCGCGTGCATAGTGGGCATTTGGAAATCACTTTCAATTTTCTTAATGGAATTGTGTAATTTTTTTAATAAACCAATCGATACGGTTGTTTATTCCCCATAAGAAACGATAAGCCATCTTACACTGAGAAACCTTGGAGATATTTCCATTCTAATCTTGAATCGTTTATAAACGATATAACTGTTACAACCTGCATCATGAGCATCCGAGAGCTTACATAATCCTTATATAACGTGCAGATGGGTATCGGAGACGATTCCAATAAAAGGAATGCAGCATACGGCATGCTAATCCTATTATACGTATACCATTTTCTTGAACTGCCAATTTTCACATATACTGCAGCTCTTTTATTACAATTTCAAAACGTCTAAAAAAAAGAAAGTTTAAGAAATAATACATATAACCATGAATACATCAATTTTTACCAACTGAAATTTTATATTATGACATCAGTATTCTCTGTGCTGCGAAAGACACTTTCTATAGATTTGCAGATGTCAGCTTGTAAATTCAAATTTAAGTTTGACTCTTCGGAGTTCAAGTACAGAGGAATCGTTTTAACACTAGGTTTGCAGGACCAGTCAAAATGACGGGTTCTAATATTCTTAATTTGCGATTATTAAGAATGTAAAGACGCTTCCCTGAGGAATTATTTACCAAATTTATTTCTTTGGGTATATATTATTGGAAAAATGGCCAAAAATTTTGATAGACCCATTCTTGTTAGTCGGAAATAATACAACAGTATTTTTAAATTCTTTAACCCTCTGCACTCGGTGCTATTTTAACTTGAAAATTAAATATTTCTTTCGACCTGGAATAATTCTATGTATATTAATTTTTTTTCTTTGTATGAATATACCATTCAAACTAGATACCATTCAAATTGCACATAAAAAATTGTTTACTTTGTCAAAATTAAAGAAATTACTCTGGGGGTGACACTTACGTAAGACACCCTGTTTTCTAAAAGTATAAAATTCAGCCAACTTATTACACTCGCCAGCTCTCTATACACCTTCCGCGTAAAAACAATCGTGAGTTATCGTCTGTTTAAACTTTCTCTTGAGCAATTGCAATAATTAAATGAACTTTTGACGCGGTCGTAAATTTCAAGAATGGAAAGAAGAAAGTTCGAAGATGGATCGTTTGGGCTTAAAAAGAACGCGGCTCGAATGGGGGATGTTGGCTGTTCACCCGCTTAAAACAACTCGGATGCTCGCGAAACGATCCGCGGCCGTATTACGTTCGAAATCTCGTTTCCCCTCCTGGCTACATGTGGAAGGAAAGCGCTGAAAGATCAGAATGCAATTTGTGGCAGACGCAGGGTATAGGGAAATGAATGCTGCACCGTGGATCACATTTTCCGATACTTGTGTTTACCTCCCAGTAGTTTCCCATTTGTTGGGAATTACTGGGGTTCCAAGGTTTGGGTTTTAGGTAGACTGATCCTGCGAAACGATGCGATGCTATTATATTCGATACTATTGGGTCATTGCAATAGTCTTGATACCTCTCTAACAGTTGTTATTCCTGTAACAGTGGAATAGCATTGAACAAATAGTACAGTTTTCTTTCGATATAAGACGATAAACAATGGGTTGAAAGTTGGAACGCGAGAAACGCGGACAAAACCTATTTCACCGACAAAAAGAAAAAAGTAAAGTGTTATTGTTAGACTGCGTTTTTCACTGAGTTTGTTTTTATGCATTTATTCTAGCCTTACAGAGAAATTGAAGCGGTTTGATTCATACATAAAAAAGTTATTCTGATTTAAAGTGTGTGCGATCAGTTATGCTCCTAACTGTATATAATATTTTTTTCTTTCGAATATTAGAATTCTAACTACTGGCTACAATGATGCAAGATGTTTAAATATTATATTTGCATTCGCTATTGAAAAATAAGTGTATAACTGAGATCTAAAATAGAGTTTGCGTATACAGGTCAGAGAAAAATACAACAGAAACCTTTTCCTTCCGAAGACACGAGGTTGATTAGTGTTCGAACCTAGAAATTTAAGAGCATATAACTGAAATTATTTATAAATGAACGAAGCGGGTACGTGGTGTTTATACCGCAAAGGTAGTGCAAATTATTATATTGTTATTACTACGCCGCCTTTACTACAGCGCTCCTGTTACATTGTTTATGCAACTTATGTATAAAACTTGGCCCAAATGAACTCGTTTGTACTAGGAAAATTGTTTCATAATGGTATAAAAAGAGGAAGAATACACTCAAGTATTTTAAGAGGTTACTGTATTTGCCTGGCGAATGGAAATGCGGTGGGTGTATCCAAACTTTTGCTCGTCGGTATTACGCATTATAAACGTACATTTTCGCGGTAAAAAATCTGCTCGGCTAACCCCGATGCTCGTTATTCCAGAAAATTCGTATTAATCTAATGCTGATATCTCGGAAAATTTCAACGTATAATTTCATTTAATTGTACGTGTCACTGACAGTCGCTTTCCTCGGTAGAAAATGAAATCGTTCGCAGGTTGGATTCTCTAACAAAGCGGAATTAATTATACTTCTTTCCGCGTTATATGTTATACCGTGAAACTCCGAGCGTATCTCATAAAACATTTTGTACTATTCTCTCGGAGCACTACTACGTAGTCGGGCCACATAAATTACATCTTCATCTCCGATTAGAGCGCCGGAAAAATCGAAAGAATCCAGTCGTCGGATTCAAACTAATGTTTCGACTCTACTTCCCCTTCTATGAACGATCACGCTCGTGGAAGAGCACCACTGGCGGCAACTCATGTCGAGAGAAGATATTTTTCTTTCTGGTTCGAAAAAATCATCAACACTGGACATTTGAAAGGGTGGTTTCTCAAGATGAAAGTCTGCTCTATCGCGTGGTATAGTTCGATTTTTCGCTGGACTCTTATTTTTTGGAATAAACTGAAAAGTATCATCAAGAAATGGTGCAAGGAGGTGTCTCTCCGTCTTTAATCATTGTTTAAACATGTTTAAATAGTCATAATGTCTTAATATTGAATATTACTGTATTCGGGAAAGTCTGCAGAATCTTTTGCCGTAAAGAACAATTCAATATCTTATATAATAAGATCACAATATCTGTTTAAAGTTGAAAAATAGGTTTTTTTTTTCGAAGTCATGTTTCTCAAAAACTGTGCGTGTAGAAAAAAAATTAAGGGCAGATTCGGAATCAGGGCAAAAAACTCTATAAGGGACACCCCACAGTTACAGCGAAACATAAAAAATGTTGAAATTTGTTGGACAGTGTTTTCAGCATGCGTGTTACTACGATACATGGTGTTCACGCTATTACGTTCTACTTGTAAATAGGAAATATTAGAAAAAAATGAAAGAGAAAAAAGTAGTACTGTTTTTTATACACAACACAAATTTTTGTGTTTGTACTATTTTGTTAGATATGAAAGTGACCTTTAATTTTTTAGACGAAATATTTTGAATATTTCATGCCAACGTGTTTACAAGTATTACGCGCCAGTCATTGAGAGAACGTACTCCTCCGCCAGCATAGTCTGTTGAACGTTTCTTGACAATCTGGTTGAACATTTTACGTGTTTCTTGAATTTTAATGCCGAGTGATCATGATCGTGCACGCGTATGGTCCCCCGGGGGCGTCAAGTAGACCCTAAACCTCGTAAGGAGTTATGATCCTCTATTATGTAGACCTCGGATGCCTGCAGAAGTCCCATGTTGCAAAGCGATACACCAACAGATTGTCCCATAGATTATCACTTGCTTGAAAATGTATCAGATTAATCCGGCTGCAAAAATGTGTCGGATTCACATTGTTTTATAAAAATTTTAAGACTAAACTTATTTAGATTCTTCACAATTTTTATAATAATACGTGAATAAATGAAGGAATTTATTGAATAATTTCTGGTGGGAGCAGCATTATAATTTCAATAATTAAAAAATAAAAAATGTGAAACCGGTCATTTGACCGGTCGTGGTACGGTTAGTGTAAAACAATCTCTGAACAAAGCATTTTGACAGAATCTTGTAACTGATATTCACCAGGAAACATAAAAAAGTCTTTTTTGATGAAGCAGGAAAAATATTTCTTATAAGCTATATTGTGAAAACAGTATTGGCAATCAAAACAATTGAGTAAGTTAATGACTAAATTAAGAGATTAAGTACTATTATTTTTCAAAAACTTTTCCGACTTACCTATTTTCATACATTTTCGTGTATACATTGAAAAATATATAGTAATAATTAAACATAATAAACACTTGGACAGATACATTAGTTGATTACAAATATAATTGCGGTTTTGAAATAATATTTAAGTGGACTTTCAACGTGTGCTTTGAAAATGCCATGATTTAACCAAATTTTATTTATATTTAATTTTCATCTTTATCAAAATCCACAAATAGTTATACATTAAATAATTATGTGGGTTGCATCGATCCCAATAATTCACTTAAAGGTTAAAATACTGTCTCTACTTTAGTTTTAACTAAACAAAGTCGTGAATGAGGCGCACAAATTTTCACCAATAGGGTAAACATTTGATTTCAAAAACTTGCTTAAAATTCAAGGAATTTGATTTTTAAAATAAAATTAATTTAATGGAATAAAGAAACTAATTCATAATTAGTAGACAGCGGATCTTTATGCAAAATAAAAATTTTCCAACGGAATTGCAACAAAGTGGAGTGACGTAGAAATTAATTTTTTTTCTTAATATATTTAACAGGTTGAAAATAATATAACAGTATTTCTAAATTCTTTCGATGTTCTCACTGTTTCAAATTACAGCTACTCACGTTTTCCATAAATGCATAAAATCCGCTGTCTAATAAATTATACATGAGTGACTAATTGTAAGTGTAACAAAATTTGAACGTATTAAAATAATAATTAAGAAATATGGAACACCTAACAGATTTGCATAGAGAATTGAAAAAAAATTTTCTTTTGTTCTAACAAGTGAATATGTATTGATTATTCGTTTACTATGAATAAATAAATATTATTAATTTTTCGAAAGATAATTAATGTCGATCTATTGAAAATGAAATAAAGTAAACTGGAAATTTCTATTACGTTCCGAAATAATAAAATTTCAGATATTTGGGTTTTTGTTGAATTCTACCTGCTTCATTATTAGTGCCGAGATTCTATTGAACAGTTATAGTTAAAAAGTTAACTACGAGCAATTGAACTTGGCAAAACTCGAAGATTTGAGCGAGAGATATGTGTCACGGACGTTCCTGCGTTTTAACCGCTCATGAATTTCGCTCCCGGAAATTCAAGAGGGTCGTGACGATAATGCGTCTTCGGAAGAAGCACCATTTCCTGCTGCTTAATTTAGGAAGAAGAGAGCCTTTTTGTTGCTTTATTAATGTCCACTACTTTAAAACGTCAAGATTTTTAGGTCGACGGTATTTTTCTTTAACAATCTATTTCCCGGAGAGAGTAGATAAACAGCAGTAGCGCTGTTCTTTTTACATTGAACAAAAGGATATCCATTCTCGTGACCTCGTTTTCGTGAACTGTTGCAAAAAGCAGCATCTGTTGAAGACTGTATTATGTAAATCATGATTCCTTAGTGACAGATGGTGCATCGGCCTCATAGATCGCGATGCACCTCAGATTTTATACGACCATCTATCTCCTTGTAAGGTTATTAAACTTTACCACAGTTCGCCAAAGTGGAATCCAGAACTTCTATCCGTATAGAACAAGTTAATCTAAAACCCAGAAAAATAAGTCTTCTTCAAACACCATATTCTATATGGAATATGATATTTAAAATATATAAAAGTTATTACCGAAGTATCGTTCCGTAATAATAATTAGACTGCGGATTTTTATGCATTTATAACAAAATTGAGTAGAATTCAGAATTGTAGTACAACAACTTTCTATCGATCGTATTTGTTGCTAATAAAATTGTTAATGCTTTCGGCGCAAGCGTTCGATCATTGTAGTACAATTTTGAAAATTCAAGATATCAATATATGATTTCCATGCATTAAAATCATTAACGCAAACAATTTTTATTTTTCATAAAGATCCGCAGTCTGATAATAATATTCTAATTATAAATTCGAGTGTGTAACGCGACGAGGAACTAGATAACGCTAATTTTGTAATAATAATAAGTTGTATCAGTTGCGCGTAAAACGATAATTATTGTTATTGCAAAAGTTCTTTATTTGGAAGTAAAACACCAGCAGTTACGTTTTAAAATAACAGCTTTATTTATCGATTATATACTCATTAACATATTTTACAATTGTCTTCAGAATGTTTTGTCGATAGAAAATGAAGTACGAACTCTTCCAATCACCCGATATAAATGTATGTACGAAATGAAACTTGAAAATATTAATATTAAATAAACTAGAGAGCAATTGTCATGCTAACCGTTAATAAACCAACTTCGCGAACCGTCCGAGTCTACGGATGGTACAAATTCTATTTCTAATTAAATGGAATGGAACAAATGTATAACTAACACGATACAAAGATAATAAAAACATAAACATTTCAAATTAATTCATTTCATTTGTTTGAGCGGATTAATTGAATAAACAATTTAAAATGGAATTATAGTGCGAAATAGTCACTCCATAATGGACGAACATTTACTTAGGTTTTAAAAAAATTAGAACGGTATTCCTGAAGGATTTTTGAACAGTGTTCCAAAACGATTAAATGCGATCATTAAAGTCAAATACGGCTACATCAAGTACTAAAAATATGATCCACTTAGTTAGGTGCAAAAGTGTCGAAATGCATTATTAAAATGAAAAAGATTATATATACATTTCAAGACCAAGATAAATTACCATTTTAACTATTTTTCAAAGTTTACTAATATTTCTTTAATTTTTAATCAATAATTCTAATCGTTGCAACAGTTTCGACAGTCACTGGTATGCATGTATCCAATCAATTACTAAACATTTAAGTATTGCACGAGGGACTAGATCAATTTTATATTCGTACAAAGAAAAAGATTATTCTAGGTAACACATTAGGGTGGAAGTAGCATCGAGTGCAAAGGATTAATTAATTAATGCAAAAAATCAGTACGTGGATGTGAACGACCGACCGAAAGGCATCTGCAACCTAAAGCGATAAAAAACTAAAATGTGCCGAAACCACCATCAAATGGAAATAGACCGTGTGTCGTCCGAGCAATAAAATTAGGGTTACATTGACCTGGGTCCGGAAATACCGACGGCTCATTGACCGATTCCTGGGCAAAAAGAAACGGTAATAAGACAGCCCCGAACCGGCACGGCGGTGGCGGAGGCAACGTTCCATCGTTCGCCAGCCAAGATTCACGAGGTCATGATCATCGTCGTCAAAGTCCCCCGGCTTTCGGGGCAAATCGAGAGAGAGAGAGAGAGAGAGAGAGAGAGAGAGAGAGAGAGAGAG
>CM052196.1:1061895-1303161 GCA_028455805.1 Lasioglossum figueresi | reverse complement strand
AGAGAGAGAGAGAGAGAGAGAGAGAGAGAGAGAGAGAGAGACGGTCGTCCTGGCTGCGGCTCGGCACCGATTGGCCGGTGGGTGGCGCGCGGGTGCTCCCAACTCTGACGTCACGGTTCGCCCAGTTTGAAATTGTTCGGAGCGTCAGTCGCGCGCCGAACGTCGAACCGAACGCGTGTGGTGTTCCTCGCGTATCCCTTTCGACCCTTCGAAGTGTCGACGCGTCTTTCTCCGAGAGTGATCGGTTGAATAGGTTCAACGGAGGTGTAGTTGTCGATCGATCGTGAAATCGCAGGGTGGTGTATCGATGGTAGCAACTGGCATCTGTGTACTTTGTGTGCTTGTTGCAACGTGAGATCTCCGAATAATCGTTCCGACGAACACCCTTCCGCCCGGCGTCGATGATCGTCAGCGACCAGGGAGGAAGCGATCGTTCGTCCGGATATTTTCAATTTCCGTCGATCGACGGAACGCTGTCGAGCGATGGATAGCGGTGCTCTTGCGCGAGTGTCGATCTGATCGGATCGCGGGACCACGTGGTTAGTGTGCGGCAAGTGACAGTGTCGAAGGTCGTCTCCGTTCGGAAAAGGAGTGACCAACAATTTTCCAGTGGTGGTCGTTGTCGTCGTCGTCGTCGTCGTCGTCGTGGCGATGCGTGTTCGCGGCTAGAGCGGGAAAACCCGATCCGATCGCTTACCAAGCGACAGGGATATACCATCGAGATCGCGACACCGAGGGGCGGGAGAGATACCGCGTGAATCGGCTAGCGTTGATCTAATATGCGTGTCGCGGTGAAACGGACCGACGATACTCTCGGTGCCGGGTATCTGACTTTGACGAATTCACGCACGTCCCACGAGGCCTGACTCCTCGCAACTCTCTGTCAGCGTCTCTCCGTGCCTCGCGAAAGTGTTTTGCTCCGTTTGGTACTCGCGCGCCGGTGACAAAGCGCGGGTGATGTGCAGGTGCCTGTGTTAAGTTGACTGAGCAGTGCTTCGACAAAGGTGTACCGGATGCCAAGACGATAATCGTTCCTGTCTTCGAGGACCTGTGACCCGTGCCATCATGCTGACCATCGTTCTCCTGTTCCTGCTGGGCCGACAGGCCGCGTGGGCTGATCATTTGGGTGCGCTTCTCATACGTTTCTTATCTCGAAGCGTCGCGCACTGGGGCAAACTGATGAATAGACTGCGGATCTTTATGCAAAATAAACGGACAAGACGTACAGTGGTTGTACAAAGTATTCGTACACCTTTTAAAATAGAATAACTCTTTTATAATTGTACCTAACGACGTGATTTTTTATAATCAATTAGAAGCATCGGCTTACAAAATGATACGTAGAAAAGATTTTCCAAAAATTATAATTTACAAGATTACATGCAAAAATAAAAAAATGCATTTTTTAAAACTTTTTTATTTGGGTCTTCAATGAAAATTTAAAACATATGTTTTGTAGATCCATGTTAGTTATACGCATGCTGAAAATTTCATCGAAATCGGTTGACGCAGGAAAAAACGACACGCATCGAAAGATGTACGATTCTGTGGATTTTAAGCAGAAGCTGATCAAAAGTCCTGTAAAACTACGATTTTCACCATTTTTAACCGCTTGTAGATCGTGTGCATGTTAATCGATTTCGATGAAATTTGCAGCATGCGTGTAACTACCATAGATCTCTACAAAACATATATTTTAAATTTTCTTTAAAGGCCGAAATAAAAAAGTTTTAAAAAATTCCCTTTTTATTTTAGCATATAACCTTGTAAATTATAATTTTTGGAAAATCTTTTTTGCATATCAGTAGGAACAGCTTAAGAAGGCCTTCCTTCCCTTGATAATTTGAGCAGCTTGGAAGTAATGTGGCGACAATCTTCGATTTTTGAAACTTTGTCCTGTTTCAAATTACAGGTGCCCTCAAGGTGGTTTCAAATTAAAGATCCGCAGTCCAGCGAAGAATTTTGTGTCCAAATCTATGACCTTTCGATAGAAGCGAGATAGAAATTAAAACTGAAATATTGCAGAACATGGGAAAGATAAAGAGATTATGGTAGCAACGTTTTTTAACTTTGAAAATCTGTGTTAAACTTGCAGTATTACAAGAAAGTTGTGATTTATACAATACCATGTTTCGGTTAGATATTTTTCTCGACTCGATATATATCGTTTCCCGTAAATTTTGTCGCGTCGATTTCAAATCTGGCCGTAAAATTTGTCTATTTGCTACCTCATGATTTTGAAAAAATCGATTTGTGTGAAAAAACTAATGAAATCATAACTTTTTCGTTGATTTGATCAAGATCTCTCTACTTTTCCCATATTCTGCAATATGTCAGGTTTAATTTAACGCTAAACCTACCGAGCCGTAAAAATAACCGGTAAATGTTCCCTTATAAAAATGACAAGCTTGATTTTATTTAGACTTTGTGCGACTCCTATTGTACTACGTGCACTGCTAAAAATATCTATACAATCGTTTCTTATGAATTCAGTTTTATTATGTTACTAATTGTAAAATAAAAAACCTGGAACCGGTCATTTTGACCGGTGTTGGTAGGTTTAGTGTTTTAAAAAATCATCGCTCTATTTCATTTCTATCGAAAAGTCTTTGATTGTAACACAACATTCTAAACTCTACTAATAATAATCGATAATTCTGTGTTAAATGTATTCTATACATATTCAGCAAGTGCAAAGAAGGCTTACGAGTCCTGTAAGTTTACATAAATATATTTTTCGTTGAAATAGCGCAGAGATAGCAACGTACTTCAATTTAGAATGCCAGTTTTAATTTACCATGACAGGAATGAGAAACTTGTGTAAAATCTACTTTTTTACAAAAGTATAATTTCAGAAATGGAATTTACAGCAAAAATGATACAAATCAAAATAACTACAAAACAATATTTGCAATAAAGTTTACAATAGTCGTAAAGTTGTTTGGAAACCTTTTCGGGTTTATTAGCTCGGTTTATGATTGGTATTTCCACGGGAACTACGGATGGAAGATGTATCCTTGTGATTGATGAAAGCATAGACTACATATCCCGACCCTCATATTCCTAAAAAAATTAACGCGAATACGGGCGAATATCAGTATCATTTCCTACAACAAACTTAACAAATGAATTTCTTTGAACCTCCTTGAGAAACATAAATTAAACATTTCTGAAAAATTGTATTCTTTTATTCTTATATCTTCCTAATGCTTCCAAAGACGGCTATTATAATTAAAATCAGCATTACGTTGTGAACAGTAAATAACAGGTGATAAAGTAAATGAAATTGTTGTTTGAACTTCTACAGACATGCGTTGACGCAAGAAATAGTATTAAATGCCTACTCCATGTTTGGTTTTTTAAATTTTGCACCCCTAAATCAGCCGTTTTCCCGACTGTGTTAACGCATTCAATGCCGCGCTAATTTTCCTGCGTCTCAGAAAAGTTTCACCCGTGTCATTCATGGAACTGTTATTAATTACTGTGTAGATGCGATCTACCGATAGGTACTTGATGACGTAGTTTTCACTTTACAACATAATCTAACCACTCCCTAGCGAGTCGGACTCATGACGAAGGTTCTGAACAGATTCTAATAAATATGTAATTGATAGACTGCGGTTTTTTATGCATTTATGAAGAAATTGGCTAGGTGAAATATAAAACAGTGAGAAATTAGAGAACCTTAAGAATAGTGTTATGTTGTCTTCAGGTGTAAAAAACTATTAGGGAATGGAATAAATTTTTATTCGACTCCTGCTCCCCAAAATCCGCTGTCTACTAATTAATATTAATTTCGTTTAAACCGAAATAAAATTATATTTTGTTGGTCTATATATGTATAGCTTTGTTCTTTTTTTTTATGAAATTCTGGACGATGAGAAGAATTTCTAATCACTGGACTGCGGATGTTTGTGCAATTTTCAATTTTTGTAGACATATTTTAAGAACGTGGAATCATGTAGAACTTTATTTTCAGTGATCTTTGTGGATCCGAAATAAATAAAACTCGTACTAAATTCTGTGGAATTTTATTTTCTAGCATTTTCTGAACATTTTTGGAAGCCATAAATACATAAAGATTCGCGGTCTGCTAATCACTAGATTTTATGCATTTACGACAAAAATGAGTAGTGAAATTGAAAACATTGACAAGATTAGAAGACTCTAAGAGGATTAATATGTTATTTTCACTACATTGAAATTATTAGCGAAAAATATAAATCTATATTTAGCTCCTGTGTCTTGCAATTGATGCAGAAACTTTTAATTTTGCATGAAGATCCGGAGTGTACTAATCACTATAACCACAAAATAGTAGTGCAAGGGATCAACATTAACCCCTAAGGGATTAATTTCAACATTAACCCCTTGCATCACAATTCATTTTACGATTAAACAGAATTTTATGTCGGTTCAGAATAAATTGATAACAAAAATATGTAGTATCTTTATCACGCGACTGACACGGTGTTGTAGTGCTAGGGATGAAGAAACTTGATTTCGGTGGTAGTAATTTTATGACATCCATTTTTTACTAATTCACTTATTTAGAATAGGACCGAGCTCACCCATTTCAATGATCTTAAAATATATTGTCAAGGTCAACAGTCAAAAATACTTTTCTCTATACATGTGCTGCACGGTCTTGAATTCCGAGATATTTGTGGCAATAGTGGGTATCCGTTAATGTGAGTTCGAACAGTGCGAAATATAAAATCATACCAGGCTGAATTGAATGTGAACAAAATTCAGTTAATGCGAGGTTCGCGAGACTTTATTCGGTGCAATTGCGGAAACATTTAGTCTTTTATTTTAACAGTTTAACTTCTTCCGTTCCGTAGAGACAATGCTTAAATTCTCTTCGAACTTTAGTTTGTGTAGTTGGCAAGTCTTAATTTGTTCGGAGAGCTTCAGTATAAATATAGCGGAAAGTGTACACAATGGTTTTGTTAAGATCTTAAATATAATATCTATCACCGGAGTCAACGTTGTTTAAAATATTTTAAACAGTAACGAACACGTTTATACCATTACCATTTCATAAAATACGTATGAAATACCCACAAATTCTAATTGCATATTTACTTTCATATTATATCACTTTCATGACTATGGGCACATTGTACAGTGGATGTACAAAGTATTCGTACACCTTTTAAAACAGAATAACTTTTTTATAATTGTACCAATCGACCTGATTTTTTAGAATCAATTAGAAGCATTGGTTTACGAAATGATATGCAAAAAAGATTTTCCAAAAATTATAATTTACAAAATTTCATTGAAATCGGTTGACTCAGGATGTCAACATGTGTAACTACTATAGATCTACAAAACATATATTTTAAATTTTCATTAAGGCCCCAAATAAAAAAATGTTAATATTTTGCCATGTTTTGTGTTTTAATATAATTTCGAACCATATTACTAGGTATAGAGGAATATAATTCAATTACATAAGAAAAATTAAGGAGACGTATGTATCAATGTGTTTACTTAATTTTAGGAAGTTAAAGAATACGCTACGGACTGAACTGTAATTCTTAACTAACAACTTCCCGGAAAAATATAATTGTATTAATAAACAGCGGCATCCGGTTCAGCGATTAACTTGACGCTAACGAGATTTTACGTTCGCGATTGAATAATTAATTTCAAGCACTGCGAATTACGAGAACAATATTCCCCAACAATATGATAAACACTATGCTCGTCGAACCAGCGATCGTGAAAATTCCCGAAAATTGGATTAATTTATTTAATGAAACAAAGACTGAAAGGTTTAAATCTGTTACAGTGATTACACTTCCAACCCTCTGCACAGTGTTCGTAATTGACTGGACAGTGAACGTGTTAATGTCTCAAATTGCATTACTACATTTAAATGTTGGGTCATTAACTACCCCGGCAAATGATGCGCGACATGAGTGCTAAAAGCGGGATAAAATAGAAAAACGAGTGAAATAGTTTCTGGATTTTTATGCACTTTCATTCTTTTTTTAAATTAGTATGCATTCGCTTGAATCAAACAAAATTCTTTTTGTAAAAGTTTTGTATATAGAAGTTGCATGGTCTGAAGGGGTACATTATGTAGTGTATTTATTTTTTTTACAGGTGGAAGCGTTTCGGAGATTTGAAGGTCGACTTTGTTTTTTTAAATGGGATACTATATTTTTTATAGCAAAGTATGGAAGAATTACGAATTCTAAGTAATAAAGTATTGACCTCCATTAGCCCTAAACCTAATAATTAACGAGTAATTTCACATTGTTTCCTGAAAATTTTCTTCGCGTGATATCAAATTAGAAATTCAACCTTATCACAGATTATCGCAGAACATCATGATAGACGTTGTCGTGTTTATAAACATTGTCACGTAAACATGCCGCGCTTAGATTGGGACTTTACTGTACCAAAACAATTTTTCTATAATTTCGTTTTTCTTAAATTTCTAAATTAAATCGTTCTTATTTTTTGACCCTTTGCGCGAGTGTGCGAAATTGAAAGTTATAATTATACTTTTCAGTAATTTATTTGACTAGAAATCAATGTTTTGAAAGTATCGTAGCGTTATGGTGGTTGCAAATTAGTGTGAGAATAATTCATTACAGCCTCGAGCTAGTACAAAAACTATTAAAATAAAATGAAAACGAGAATATTTTAATTGAAAATCCGCTGCGATTTAGAGAAAGAATGCAAATGCGGTTATTAAATGAATAAATTATCTCGGTTAATCTTTAGTTATTACATAATATCCGAATTTAAATATAGAATAATTTCGATGTTGGCCATTTAAACTCTTGATACGATTATTCCGCGCATGATTTTCCAAATGGGTTATAATGTGGAATTATGAAGACTTTCGTTCAGATTGGAATTGGAAAGTTATTCACTTATTATTTGTCGGCAGGACGGAGGGAAGATAAAATCTAGTAGTCAAGTCATTAATAATTTTGGTGAAAGGGACGTTGGAACAGTAATAAATTTTACTCTATTCGGTGTTACTTCATCACTGGGCCGTCACTGGCATTGATTGAAGCGGGATCTTCCCCGAACGAGACGATTCTCCCTCCATTGTACAAAATACAAAATGATAAATCAGTAGCTGCTAGGCAGAACGATGCTTGTCACATTAGCCATTAATTTTTAAGTCAGACCTTCAATGATATTGCGGTATATTATAATACATTTTTCTTTATAAAAAAGCCTTGACACCTTACAGCACAAAAATTTCATAAAAATGTGGATAGGCTATTCTGAAGAATATAATATTAAACATTAGCACTCGAATAGCGACTCTGAGTCACTACTAAAAATTGTTGTACCATTATTCAAAGTATCTAATAAATTACTAAAATGTTTAGTATGGGAATTATACCAATTTGATATCCATAAAATTTAAAAAATTGTAAGGAATGGAAGTAATCTAGGACGGAAGAAATAGGAAACTTCGTCTACATAATACTGTTTAATTAAAGGATTGGGTTAAACTAAACATCATTTTTCTTCTCATTTATCAAATTTATATTGTTGCAGAGTATTTCGTGTCTAATTAAAATTTGTTAAATTCGTGTCCTCGGTTACTATTGAAATTGATAATTACCATTTCTATAATTTATTCTTTATTAAAAGAAATTGAAACTCAATCTCTGCAGAATACTTTTGAGAAAATAAAATATTCGAAAAGGAACACGACTTATTACACATTGTGTCCCGAAAATGATGTAACATTAGATCATATTCATATAAATCAGTCAAAAATGATGTAACATTAGAATTATTTATATAAAATTCATTGTATTCATTTCTATAGAAAATAAATTTCTGTACGAAAACGTAGAGCAGCAGCAGTGGTAGTTCAGTTACAATTTCCATATTTTCTTGGGAAGTGAATTCTGCTCGATTTTTTTTTCGCCGGGAAGACAGACGAGAGTGAATTGTAAAACCCTATGAATTTTAATCGGACCGCTACATACCGGCGTTTTATGCCGGTCTTAAAATTTCATCGTAAAGAAGTTTTAGAGTTTAAAGTCTTCTGTCTCCGTCGCGAAGCAATTCGTTAACACTGCTGAACTCCATTTGGAAATCTGACCTAGTTAACATCATTAAAATCCCACGCATTCTTTTTTTTATCTCCAGGCTTCTATAAATGGTTCTGCAGACGCTGTGTTTCGCTCTCGCAATATCCACACTGCCGTTCACAATTATTTCAACATGCGGTGCACTCTAACAAAAAAAAAAAAATATAGAAAACTGTGCTAGTAGACAAATAGAAATTTCAAATTGGTTTAAACTTGCATTTTTTAATGAATTTTGGCTGATCTGTAATTTACAATTAGCAATGTGCTCGTTTAAACTATAACCAAATTCAGAAGAGTATAAGAAAATGCAGTATAAAGTCACTTAGCATAATTATTAGGCCACGTACGTTTCTGTAGTTGTATTAACCCCTTGCTGTATCATTTTTTATTTATATTAAAACATATATTTTAAATTTTCAGTAAGGCCCCAAATAAAATAGTTTTAAAAAATGCCTTTTGTTATTTTTGCATGTAACCTTGTAAATTATAATTTCTGGAAAATCTTTTTTGCATATCATTTCGTAAACAAATGCTTCTAATTGATTATAAAAAATCAGGTCGTTTGGTACAATTATAAAAAAGTTATTCTGTTTTAAAAGAATAGAATCTGTTTTAGTGCTTGTTACTTTAACATTATATGGAATTCATTTAGTGTTAATATCTTTTTGCTTTAAATATTTCGAAACAAGAAATATGTAATTGCTATATCTAATCTAGACTATGATTAACGTGAATCTAGGCTAGTAATTCACAGCAACATAAACATTTGGTTTAGATCTTACTCAAGTTTCAAATCTGATTGAATTTAATATTTCGAAATCGTGAAACCTACGCCCTCGTATACTTAACTTAAACCTACCCCACACCGATACAAATGTATTAGAAACATTGAAAAGATCATGCACAGTCAGTTATACGCATGTCAGGTGACGAGTGTCGGATGACAGGTATGCGAGACGAAAATATAAAATATAATTTTTGCAACCGAAGCTTTGTTTTTTAGAAAATATTCCACTGAATTATTTCCATTCTCGTTCGTAAACATTAATGTGTGTGTACCATAGATCAACAATCCATAACATTTGATGCATTTATAAATGTAAACGCAAAAGTTCACAGGTATCCAGTGAACATTCAAAATCGATTTTCTCGAAAACAAAGCTTTCCATGAATATATTTTATTCTACATTTTTTATTTGTGCGCTCACTCCCTTCTGTATACTGTTCGATAGGTATATTATTCAAGGGTGTACGAATACATTTTACACCCACTGTATGCACGTACTTGGAAAAGAAGGCATTGTATTTCATATGACACGTGGCGAGGTCACACGAGAAATAAAATTGAGTGAAACGAAGAAACGGTAGCTAAGACAAGATAAATCATACAGAGAACAATATTGTTGAGTTTAGTGATTATTGTATATTCGAGTCATTTGTGTCTATTCTCGATAAGTACATATAGAGATCCTTTACAACATTTTGGATGAAAAAATGTGTGTAGAATAACTGTGCATTATGTACAGTTCCGGAAATTACATAAATGCGTAAGAACCATGCGTTGTCACAGCGTGCATCGCGCTAATGGTAAAAATATTCCAATCGGAAACTAATTGCAGGAAATAAATAGCGCTTCTCAAGAGAAACATTCACAATGAAGTAATTGTACATACGTCTTTCCATTGTTTAATCACGTAGTATTCTTGCGTTATTAATAGAACAAAACGCATTAGAGTGGTTTAAACGCCGCGTACTCGTCCATTCTTCTGCCTCGAGGAAAGTGCTATAAGCCAACATTCACAGTGTTGTTCGATGCGTTAAACAATTCAACCTGTTGTTCTATTCCTCGATGATTTCGTAATTACCATTTATGACGCGGATCTTACTCATTGGCGAGTCATCGATGATAATATTTCTTTAAAATAGAAAATGTGTGCGACGTTCTTCTAGTTATTAATCTTCTGATGCAAAGGGAACGGCAGGCTATTCGATCATTTTACGTTTCAATATAGACTTGGTATTACTAACCAGTTCTACATGATGAATATTGATGCGGACGTACATTAAAAATTCACGGAACTCTACTTCGCGTGTTGACACAGTCAGTAATATGTATGAATGTATGAATTGTCTGTGTGTTAATAAATAACGTAAAGCAAATAGTTTATGCAGGTTCGACCTAGATGCGTCTAATAAATTTTTATTTTAACCCTTTGCACTCGGATTTTAACTAAGAAATTAAACATTTCTTCCGCCGTAGTATAATTCCATTCTCTATGATTTTTTTTTATTGTTCTATAATTGTATATGATTTTTTTTACTATTTGTACAGCAATTTTTAGTGGCGATTCCGAATCACCATTCGAGTGCCAAGGGTTAAATAAATTCTACGATTTCGAGGTTAACTTTTGGTGTGCAATGAATTTTCGGTTCTGAACCGATGTTTCACGTTGTATTTGTAGTAAATCAATTACAAACATCATAGAAAAGAATTCTCATAAAATTGCAATTACTTAACGAAAAACAATAATCTGTGAAATCTTCGACATTGTTGACAGAAGTTTGTTTAATCGGATGTGTCTGGTTAATCTCGAGTAACTTGAGCTGTCGTTGCCTGAAATGTAGGCGAACCATAACGGTAATATAGCATAATCGCTTAATGAAGTTAAAGCTGCAGTCCTCGCTATGCGAATGTCTGTGACACCGGCAACCAGCATGGCATCTCAGTCAGTGGATATTAGTTAGAAATGTCTCGTTTCGGGACGACACACGGCAATCCTTAGTCGAATATCTCCGCGTCGTATTAAGCCGGATTCTCACTATCCGATAACTCATTAGTCTCTGTCGAAACATTCGCCGAACACTGTGAACAGAATACGCAACACGCCAAGATTGTGTTAAGAACATCTCATTTTGTTGATAGTTATCCCATTAACCCCTTGCCGTATCATTTTCTTTACAGTTACAACGATTAAAACGTCTTTGTCCCCAAAAATGTCGTAAAAGAGAAATAAATTGACTACAAACGAATCAAATTTTATTTCATTTAAAAAGAATGGCGTAACATTCGTATTTCATAAACTTTATTTAAAATATTCGGTAATAATCCAACGGTTCTTTAACGCAAAATTTCTCCTGCAATTTTTTGCTTCTTTTAAGTGTAAAGGGAGTTTTCTTAGTACTTGGTGCTTAAGCTTTTTCTAATTTCTAATAATTTACACCGAAATAAAATGTATACTTTGGTTATATGTTTCGAAGAAATCACAAAGTGATCAAAACAAGCTAAAACTGTCTCTGTTTTAGAGTCCTAGGAATCTGAAGTTTATTTTAAAAAATTTCTCTTTAACCTCTCTTTCTTCTCACTATTCATGTTGTTTGGATATATTTTTTGATCATTGAAACCGAAATAATAAATAGTAGTATAAAAGGAAGAATCATCGAAGAAAATTTTTTAAATATCAACACACTATGCGCAACGTAGAAAGATTTATTGAAAAAAATACTTATCGAAAAATATAAATAAATCTTCTGACGATGCACACGTATGAAAGGAGATTTCCAAAATTTATTTGATATCTTTTTCTTCGTTATTTCTTCTTCCATATTGTATTTACAAGGTCTGTGATAAACCTGTTTTATCTTAAATTAATTTTTAAGTTTTGACAAAATAATATATGTCATTTTATATACGTTTCTCACATTATAAGTTATTTTATTTGCCTTTATTTATTTCGATCTACACGAGGTATGGGTCCAAACATTTTATATGCTTTTCTGTCCCCCTCTTGTAGGCAATAACTACTTAATTGTAAATATTACTCGTAACCAGACGGAGTTGGATGGAATTAAAATAAGATTTGTTATCGGACTGCGGATGTTGTGCATTTATAAGATGGGTGGAGGAAACAGAAACCAATAAGAATTTTTAAACGAAATTGTAAAACCAGTCGCGTTTTGACTATTGTGGTAGTTCTACTGTTAAATACCAGGTACATACTCATCTTCGTTATAAACGTGCGAGAAGCTCAGTCTAGCGATTAGGTAATAAATTAAGCACAGAATGATACGTTGAGTGTGTGAAATAAGATACAGGCAGTGATGTCTGAACGGATGGCGAGAGTGCAGCTTATGCAAATTCGTTTCCACAGTGGGAGTGCAGATCAAAACTCTTCAAAGACACCGAGGCTTCCAAGGAACCTTGTTAAAGTTCCTTGATGGGACAATAATTTGTTTGAAACTGCGCTCGAAGGCATTCATAGAAACGATAACGTGTTTTCTGATAATTCCGCTAATTAAAGGTCCATTCAGTATTCGTGCCGTGCGCAGTCTTACATAAAGTCTTTTGCATCCGTCGCGTCGTTCGGCACCGATCGTTCACGAGAAGCTTCTTTAAACGAATGGTTAGCGACTCTGACGGAATTCATCGAAGTACGCAATATCGGAGCATGATATCTTTGTGTAACAACCAGGAACTGAATTTCTTGCAATTTCCCGTGTTTCTTTGAAGCTGTTTAATGCACCGCTCCTCACTCGGTTGTACAGTCAATTTAGGTACAGTGGTCGAAATAATTATAAATTCACTTGCCACGTCGGCTGGTTTACTGCTTCTAATTTTATTTTCGTTTTCGGAAGTGTACTATGGTATTTGTTTTTATGTCGCAAGAATGTGTTCTACACATTGTGTAAGCGGTCAGTCGACTGTCAACAGTATTAGTGTAAAGACGTACCTGTTTCAAAAATACTTTGAAAATTATCGAGTAAAAAATACGAAATAATCTTAGGTTCACGGAGAAATTCCAACAGGATAATGCAGCAATACATCGTGCAAAAACAATTAAAAACTATTTTGAGAGGGTAAAAGTTGAAGTTTTACCCTGGCCATCGAGGAGTCCTGACTTAAATCCGATTGAAAGTCTTTGGGGAATATTAGCACGAAAGGTATACGACAATGGAAAACAGTATAGCACTGTTTCAGAATTGAAAAATGGGATTAGAAAGGCGTGGTCTGTAATTAAATTAGAAACATTACAAAAATTCATTTAATCGATTCCACGCAAAATATTTGAAATTATAAAACACAAAGGAGGTTCAACTAAGTTTCGAATTATTTTTATTTTCTTTTTTTTTAATTTTTTATGTAAAAATACATAACGAACCTATGTTTATTTCGCAACTAAATCTGAAGCTTTGAAATTGAAAATTTGTAATTGATATTAATTAACATTGCGTTATTCGATTGACCTGTGTATTTCGTTAATTATATTAGAATGAATAAATAGTAATAAGTAAAATCAAAAATACTCCATAAAACGCAACATTATGTCAACAAATTGAAGCGAACCTATCATTATTTCAGCCACTGTATATATACGGTCTAAGGGTAGGGTTAACCGGCCGACCCGGGAAAATAAAGAACATCGATTGTAGAGTGGTTGATCGATACTCGAAACGCGTATTGCCTCTCTTGCGTTGCACCTTTTACCGGTCGCAAGAAATCTGTATCCCACTAAATCTAATCCGACCGGTTGCGACAACCGTGTTCTCCGTCTATCGCCTCCTATTAACGCAAGCCGACTTTGATTTCGCTACAACACCTACCGCGTTTACCTACGCATACAACAAGTATGCGTTTGCGCTGAATAAATAACGAGTAAACACATCGGAGAAATGCGTTCGACGCTTCACCAACGATATACATGCTGCACCAGCGGATTCGTTACATTAACCCTTAACATTCGAACGGTGACTCTGAGACGCCACTAAAAATTGCTGTGCCATTACTTAAAATATTGTTTACATTATTAACCCTAGCAAGGTAAGGTCTAATAATACACATAAATAGTAAGGTGGGTCTCTTAGACCCAGAGTTGGGGAAACATTTTTTGAAATAAAAATTTCGAATAAAGCGCGTTTAAAACCCACTTGGAAAAAACCGATTCGAAATCTATTCGAAATTTTTATTTAAATAAAATTTTTGCCCAACTCTGCTTCGACACCGACAAATGAATTTCATAAATAGCCTCGATTTTAATCAATTTCTGATAAAGAATAACACAGGATAAAAAGTAAACAAACAGATTTAATTTTAGTCATATAAAAATTCTTTTCAAAAATCTGGAGCTGGGCTCTCTGAGACCCCACATTACCTTGCGAAGGTTAAATATCTCGGTACATAATCAATTACTATACATTTAAGTATTGTGTACGAGGTATTATGCATATTAATGTCGTGTCCATAAAATTTCAAAACTCATAGGGAATGGAAACATTCTAGTTGTTTTCGAGAAAATTCAGTTTGGAAATGCAATTAGCATGTGTAAGCGGTAGAACTGGTAGGTCAGGAATAGATGCGTCTGGAGATTACTATTCGGTGAGACCCGTGTCTGCCAAATTTTCCAATTCGATTTTCCCGAAAACATCGCGTTCGAAATTAGTTAATCATATTATAGGTACATAATAAGATCTTGCCCGTCAGTTATAGCAGTTCCTGAAGTGTACTATGGGAAAGTTGCCAAATGCGTCTTATTAGTCGCCTAAATCGATCGTTGTTATTTATAATAGCAACGTCTAGCGATGAATATAATGATTGCAGTCTGTTTATACTTTTATACAATGAAACTGAACCTCCTTTATAGCAATACTATGATGCCATGAATACGATGCAACTCTTATGAATTATAATAAGTAGACTGCGGATCTTTATGCAAAATAAAAATTGTCTGCGTCGATTGCAAGAAATAGAAACCAAATTCAATGTTATTTCTTCCCTTAGTGATTTTAATAGAGAAATCATATATTGGCATCTTCAATTTTTAAAATCTTCCAATCGCTTTAAATTTCATCTACTCAATTTTGCTGGAAATAAGCCTTGTTCATATTTCCCTGTACATTAACTAAATCTCCGATATTTTAAATTACTTAAGCATTCCCCTTTATCATTAATTAAAAAATATTTTGTGAAGCACATATACATGTAACGCTACGTACCGCATGATTGCCTAAATTCGATGAGATTTCAAAAATCGATAGAAATTTTTCAAAATTGATATCGTTCAGTTTATTGTATTTGTCATTCGCATCACATAACATTTCAATCGTGCTGGGAATCCTAATCATCAATTTGAATTTGATTAAAAGTTTAGATCAATTACATCATTTTGCACCGAGTGAATAGATTCTTAAAACTGCTGGCATAATGGAACGTCAAAATCCAAGCAAATTTTTTTATAAAATTGTTATTGGTCGCAAATGCGAAACAGTAAAAGTGACGATTTCTAAATTTCTTATTTGTGCCTGTAATGAAAATTGAAAACATGTATTTTGTAAATCTAATTAAGTTATATCCATGTACAAAGTTTCATTGATATTTCGTGCTAGTATTCCTCAAAGATTTTCAATCGGATTTCAGTCCGGACTCCTCGATGACCAGGGTAAAACTTCAACTTTTACCCTCTCAAAGTAGTTTTTAATTGTTTTTGCACGATGTATCGGTGCATTATCGTATTGGAATATTAAATTAGATCCACCAATCTTGACGCCATATTCATCCAGTACGTATTCGAATAGTTCCTGATATTTTTCAGCATTGGCTTTTGGAGGGAACCATATTATCGGAGTCTCAGCGTTCCAGCCGAATGCAGCTCAAACCATTACAAATCCTCTTCCACGGACTCTTGTCGTTTTTACATTTTTTTGTCACGCAGATTGTGCCATTAATATTAAAACCCATTTGGGCTGTCCAAATTAAATTTTTTCTCATCAGAATCCACTTATCGGTACATGACATATGATATTCTGCAAATTTTAATCTCCCCTCCTTGTGGAATTTAGTTAGCGATGGTTTTTTCGCTTTTTTAGAATATTTAAGTGTACCACTCGATCTCAGAACTTGCTGTACACGTCGAACACCAACCGGCAAGTCTAATTTCATTTTTATTTTAGAGGCATTAAGCATATTTTGCTGTGCTTCTTGAAAAATATTACCTATTTCTCTATATGTTAATTTTTTTGGTTGACCTGTAGATTTTTTACTGCCGTATTTTTCTTTTAATTTTAAAAAATTGTTTGTGATGTTAAGTTACCTTTTCAATCTTCTTGCAATTTCTCTGTCAGAGAGACTCATATTGTGAAAAGCAATAATTTTTGCATTTTTCGTTATCGTTTAACGATTTCCCCGTGTCATTGTGCTTTAATAATATCATACGAACATAAAATATTTTCTATAATTTTTAAACTTTATAAATCTGTGTACTTACCATACAAAAACGTTCGAAAAATTGCACTATCAACATTAATTTTTAAATATTTCTCCGTGAAAAAATATTCAAAGTATTTTTGAAACAGATACGTCTTTACACTTTACACTAATACTGTTTGATAATCAACTGACTGCTTACGCAATGTGTAGAACACGTTCTTGCGACATAAAAACAAATGCCGCAGTCCACTTCCGAAAACGAAAATAAAATTAGAAGCAGTAAACCAGCCGACGCGGCTAGCGAACCTATCGTTATTTCGACCATTATGGTCTATAGCGAGGATCGATGAGTAATGGATAATGATCGCTAACTATTCGAGACCCGGAACCGGAACAGATATAGAACATTTCTGGGAATGATTATGCAAAACGGTTTAACGATGTGGTGTAAGAAACTTCGTTCGTGCAATTAGCCGTTAACTACTTTAAAGGTTCTTTGTTTCTCAGGGAATTTCAGGAATGGATAATGCTCTTTGTCTGTATCTCGAGTTTCGTGCGGTATAACATTCGAGAGAGACCAGCAATCTCCCTTTCGCAACTCGGTGCAAACGATAATTACTTTGTACTTGCGCCGCAGATGTTTATGCAAATGCAGAGTCTTAAAGAAACAAGTTTACACGCTCAACGATTCGAGGAAAATATACATTGGCTTTATTGAAGATTATATCATGCGACGAGTGTACTATGAGCATTCTTAGATTTTTTCATACATTCGATCAGGTACAACGTGCGTGCGTAAACCATGCAATCTGGTTATGCATGACTATGTTTTATTATACGATATGTTTTCGTCTTGTATAAGCTGTCTCGAGTATCGAGTGTCCTCGACCATGGTTTTGAACTTGGGTTACAAATTTTCACTGTCGAGGCACTCGAATGTGTTAGGTAAACACCATATCACAAACATCGTATGTTAAAAAGGAACTTTTTGCATAACAAACCCCCCGCCTCCCCTATTTTAAGGGTTTTATTTGAAATTCACTTCAAAGGACAGTTCCTTGACTGCTACTTATTTTAAACAAGTTCGTTTACTAATTATAATAAATATTGCTCTCTCAAACATTGTTGTAATTTATATACAATGTGAAAAAAATATTTTCAAATAATCGTTGTCCTTAAGTAACGAAAAATGTTGCCATACAAAAGCGTGGGTCGAAACTAATTCACTCGTATATAATCCAATGGTTTCCAAGGTCGTACAAGGTCTGAAATAAGAGGACTATGTAGACCGAACAATTTACAACATAAATAAATCTTTCAATTCATTGAAATAATAAAATGTGCTTTACAGAACACGCAATAAAAGAAAACTGAAATAATTATGATCCGCGCATTCTATGAATTATAAATTTCTCTTCCGTTCCGAATCTCTTTCAATCAAACTACTTTTACATATTAATTCTAGTATCGAAACCCGGTTTTCGAATTTTGCAAGTTTATCCAAATAAATCGGCATATCAAAATCGACGAACCCAGTAACGAAGGGATGCTATGAAAATAAGTTTTTGAATGGGACAGACCATGTTGCTAAAAGGGTAAAATTTTATTATTTTCTCTGACTGTACCGAATGCTCGGCATACAGTGTAGAATTGTGAGAGTGCAAATGTTATAAAAATGCTAGTTTTACAGATACGAGTACAATCCACATACGTCACGAAAAGTAGCACATTTCATTTATCTTACGAAGAATAACATCCTGCTCTTTCTGTCCACAAAAATAGAATGTTTCGATTTAGGTCTCGAAAAGTAGTATATTTTCATTCGTGTCCAGGAAGAATAGCGTGTTATGCTTTTTCGTGGGGAAAAGTAGCACATTTCGGTACTTTACTGCGAAAAATAGCACAGTTTGCCTTTGGCCGCGGAAAATACCGCGTTTCATAGAGTTGTCCAGAATTTTACTACAGAAATACCAAGATAAACGTTTCTTTAACTTAAATAAACGTTTTTAATAAAATCAGCGAAACTTAAGCAGGTATAAATTCATAATAACTAATTTATTTAACTAACAATACGATTACAAAAGTCAATATACGTATCCTCTCGGTACGAGATCACCATTTCCGACAAATGTTTTTTATTTAACGATACTTGAAGTTTACTCTTGTATGCATTTGCATCGTATTCCATTCTATCGATGAATATGTGTCTGTGATTTTTGTTTCGCAATACAGGAATTATGTATTTTGCATTCTCTTATCAATCTGCACCACTCGTATTGTATTGTGTAGGTTCTGATTTGTTTTTATAACGCCGGCCAATGCGGCCGTGCATGGAATCAACATCATTCTGCGTACAACCAGTCTCTGAAAATCTAAAGAAACTGAATGTTAAAATGTCTATAATTACTCCAAAGGATGATAGTAGTAGAATAATTTTCGAAATAAAAGTGTGGCGTGAATCTTTTGTTGCTAGGTGGAGTCGCTTCAAAGATGCGAAGGTCATTTTGTTTTTTTTAAATGAATATTTAAAAAATACGTTTTGTAAATCTGTGTCAATTATACATATCCTGAAAATTTCACAAAAATCATTAGATACGGGAAGAAGACAAGGCATTGAAAGATGCAAAAATCCTTAGATTAATTTCAGTTATAAGCTAAAAATCGTGAAAAACTGCAATATTAAGAATCTTTAAACGTTTGCAGCTTATTGCAACGTTGACCGATTTTGATAAAATTTTCAGAATATGTATAATTGACACAGATTTACAAAATGTATTTTTTAAATTTTTGATATAGGTTTATATATACATAAAAAAGTTGTAAACAACAACTTCTAGTTTTTTCTCTGTAGTTGTATGTATTTATTTCATTTCGGCCTCGCGGCCAAGAAATTGGACTTGGTTTACAAATCATCTATGTCATCCAACCCTCCACCCATCCATCCATGCCATACTATATTCTTTATTGTCTGTAATCTATAAACTATAATAAATACTAAATACTGAATACTGAATACTAAATACTAATTATGATGTCTCGCATCTAATATTGCCCCTCCCTCTCTGCTTTTGGTTATTTCTTTTCTTCTTTTCTCAATTTTTTCTGTAATTCCAACTAATTGCAATTTTAAAAAAAATTCTTTTCACGTCTTGTAGTAAACTAATTGCTCTAATTCAGTGTTTCCCAAACTTTTTTGTGTCATGCCTCACCTAAGCCTTTCCAAAATTCTCATGCCCACCATCTAACAGATACATACTTTTTAATATTCAAAAATTGAATTGTTCACTGAAGAAACTTAAATGATTGAATTGCCCTTCTTAACGATCAAATTTTCCCCAACTTCTACAAAATATCCAAGTCACATGATCTGATATTAACACTTAGCACACTTAGCACTAATAGTTGTACCATTATTAAATATTATTGGTAGCTAAACAATTACTAAACACTTAAATATTGTACGAGGTATTATATAAATTTAATTATTATTAAAATTATAACTATTCTAGGTCGGAAGCAATGTTTAATTTTCGAGTTGAAATATCGTCATTTTAAAAATGTCTGAATATTACTGTGGTTCACTGAATTCATTTAAAAGGTGTCGTTATGAATGACACATAATTTGTGGATGTAAAGCGTACAGCAAAAATGGGTGAATTATTACACCAGGATGTTTCATGCAACCATTTCTGAAGAGCAAACCAGGGTTAATACCCCTGTAAAATAAACGTGTATTTCTTGGAAAAAAATCGCTCGAAACTAACCGGACTACGTAATAGGAATAGACGCTATAAGACTGGTCCCGTTCATGGCACCACTCTCCTGATATATTATTCGTTGGAGCACGGAGGCCGCGGAGAAACTATCGGATCATCCCCCTAACCACGAAAGTCGACCGAACACTTTCGGGTACGGTACGAAAAACTCGGGCAAACTTGTCGAGGAAGACGCCGCGTCGCGCCGGAGGCAACGGATAGAGGCGGAATAGAGGAATAACGAAAACAGAGGGATTTCGCGGGAGCGACGGATAGCCAACGGGGAGGAAACACGTAATTACCCTCGTAAATCCGTCGTATATTCGATAAACGAAGGATGGGGTCAGGGGAGGGGCGGTATACAGGGTGAACCACGAATCATGATCGGTAGAGATTGCTCTGTCATTAGCAAGTCCGATCGAAAATCTTTTTATCAGTTATAGCATGGTTTCAAGAAATCTTTCATGGTTGCAAAAACAGCAATTTTCTTGCAATTTTCTTGCAATTTTTTTCATGTTCTTATTAGACCATTAGATTTTATGCATTTATGACAAAAATGAGTAGGTGAAATTTAATACAGTAAAAACATTAGAAGAATTTAATAATATGTACTGTTATATTATTTTCAACCTATCGAACATATTAATTTTTAAATAATCATAATTTGTCTTCAAGAAAATTTTACTTTTTAGGAAAAATTTCAAGACAGAAGATAAATTTCTAGCTGGCTGTATAGTTATGAAATCCTCTAACAAATAGGCGTGAAGAAATTATAGGTGTGTTAGCAAAAGATTGAAGGTGACCTTGAAAAATCATGAAAAAAAAGAGTTGACGAAAAATTTGCTATAAATACGTGAAACCTCTCTCTACGCCACTCTACACTCGATAAAAACATTTTCGATCGGACCGCTGATAACAGAGTAATCTCTACTGGTCACGATTCGTGGTTCACCCTGTAGAACAAGCGAAACGGAGACAGATAATGAAGAAGTGCGTCGCGAGTCGCGCCACCTCGCGGATGACACTTTATCGATAGTAACGGCAGACAGTCGAAACGCTCATAAATTCTTATTATAATTGGTGCAATCGGACTGACAGAAATTATGATTGGCCGGCTTACCGTCCTGCCCCCATCCAGCCGTTCAATGGTTTGAAAAGTAGCCGCCATCTCTACATATAAATCGCCTCCAGTGGCTGGTAGACGTCGCCGGGCCATTTTGCGCGGATCGGGGTCGCCTGGAATGGAGCTGAAATGTAAAAAGGAGCAAGAGAGAGAGAGAGAGAGAGAGAGAGAGAGAGAGAGAGAGAACATTAAAGTAAACGCTCGGAAACGCGAGGGAATCGAAAGGCAGAGCATTGTATTTTCTTTCGTAGCGGAAACAAGCTTCCCCCGATGCGGCCAACATCGAGGATCATTCGCTGAAGCATTTCCAAACGATCGCGAAACTGTTGCAACAACTCCTGTAAAGTTAATCCTCTGATTTGTAATTGGAACTTGTATTTGTAATTACAACTTCCTTCTATCTGAACAGCTGACCAATCCACGACCAATTGCTCGTCCTTGTTACCGGCTTTCACACGGTTCCTCCATATGGATTGTACAGCAACAACGATTTTATCTTTAACCCTCATACGTTACCGAGGAATACACTCGTACGCGAAAGTATTCGAACGCTTACAATTCTGACATTCAACTAATGAGATATGTATGTTAGATCAAAGCATTTGATGTAATATCCCACATATAGCAGGGGATGGGTCTCGAGACTACATACACGAAGTTAGAAAATAATTTAACGATATATACCGTTTTTGCAATACATACATTGTAATGACAACTAAGAATTACCGACGCTCACAGAATGAAAACAAACATTGCTTAGTTCGCTAGCAGTCAGTCCAGCCATCATGCCGAACAATTTCCCATTAGAAGAGTCGCCGCCGCTCAACCATACCTTCCGAGATACAGTGGCGCGCAATAATATTCGGCCGCTTGAAAAAAGACGATAACTTTTAGTAACACGATAAGTAAATTATCAAAACATATAACGGAGTACCGAAATTCAAGTACGAAATAATTTTAATGAAAGACGAGTCGCTGTATCTTGAATGTGAGGTGACATTCCAACTTTTACTTTTGCTTCTCGTATTTCATCCTTTTCTAATTTCCAAGGAATTTCTCCGAACGCAGGCAAAACTGAATTTCGCATTACGTCGCAGAATTCCGTTTTCCTGTTTGATTTTTCCGTGTCTTATGATTTTGCGCTTACCGTTTGTTCTACCATTAAAAATGAAGTGGTACATCTCTAGAGAACGCACTGCTAGACGCGTCTTGTTGTGAAATGATACCCTCGTAGTCATAACTCATCGCCGCCACTAAAAGGAAAACTGGCATCGCGTAATTTCACGTTTTGCTTGTAAATCAACTTCCATAAATAATGTACGCTGTCTCTGTACACAACGCGTAATGATTTCGCAATCGTTTTCCATGGTTATCGAAATGAATTATTTTATTTTATCTTGAAATGTTTTTCGAGCGGTATCGATTGATTTCGTTCGCAGTGCTCTTGACCCTTTTATTTTTCTCCGGGCGCTGTCATCGATGACGCGGAACAAACGCGACTAAAAAATCGTTTCACGCTGTTTGTCAGAAGTCCCTGCTTTTTTCCCTCGTACCTTTTTTGATTTCTCCAAACCATAAATTTCCCCTCGGAGTAAGCCAGTGGAACTATAGTTGACTTACTTTCTCTGCGCTTTGTCAATCATCTGATTACGTGTCTCGTCAGTTCAGGTTTTTTACAGATTTTCTAGTCGTCTACACAGACTCGACGATTCTGTGATAATTAATTTTCCATGTATAAGATGGCCTAAAAGCCACTAAACCATTTGAAATTCGAATTTGTTTATAAAAGCAAAATGTGAATTTTTAAAAAATGAAACGGTTATTCCATTCGAAAGTGACTTCTGGGTCACTTTGTATTTCTCTACACTTACAATTATTTATTTTTCTATCTGGTTTATTATAGTTTCTTTTTTTTATAATTATCTCTTTATAATATGCTATACTATAAATTACGTTTTACGTCTGTTTTCGAATTAATTCGATCTGCAATATGAAAAGAGTTTCGGCACAAAATTAATGAAACTAAATTAAACACTTTTCTCACTGCACACAAATCGCATTAACTTTTCATAGAATCACGTGCACGTTTTTAGCGACCAGCGTCCATATCCAGGGACTGAAAGTAGCCCTAAAAGTTTCTATTGCAAATCATATTTAATCCTTTCTCTCGGAATCATTTCGTTTAAACGTACAGCTAATAACAAAGGCTCCGTGCATCCATTAAAATACAATCACTTTTCCAAAGTGTGTTATATTTAGGTTTTTTGTAATGTTATAAAAGTTTTGGAAGAATCTGTGCCCTCAATAAAAATGGAGAAAGTACTAAAATTTGAGTGGTCACAATAATACCATGCAACTCTCGTTGCAATTTAAAAAAAATGTAATTTGCTGTTCTCGAGATATTTCACAAAAGAGAACATTTTTTAAGGGCTGATTTCACCCCTTTAATGCGAGAAGTACGGTTGTATCGGGTATAACTTACTTTGCTTGCGCGCAAAGTTCCATAATTTTCTGAATTTACGGAATTTACGTATCTTAAAAAAATGTGTTCTACAGGCTTTTATGAAAATGGAGAGTGTTACGTTGACAAGAGAACCCTTGTTAGTACGTTGTGCTCGTCGACCCTCCGGCATATTTCTTTGTGCTGACAGTGCTGACAGTGCTGACACGCATAATCGGTCTAATATTCCGCTAAACGAAGCGGGACATCGTGGGGGCTGGAAACGAGGAAGGCAACGTGTTCTTAGCATGTTGCGAGGCTCCCTTCCATTCTGGCCGTTTGGCTTTCTTGCGTTCTTTTTAGGGTGGAAACTTGCCGAACAGGGGAGTAGCTCGTTTCCCAAGCTTTTACATTTCCACTCCATTCCACTGGCTGTTTCCCGACTCCCGATTCAACGAGTCGCGCAGCTTGGCAACAGTTTAACGTCCCGCGCTTCGCGGAAGTGCATTTGCCTATTGTTCAGACCGGGGCTCGTCTTTCGTCGGGATTCGAAAGCACGGACAATCCGCGTATCTACTCGTGTGTAAATTCCACCGCCCTTCGCGATATTGGGCCCATTTGCAGCCGTAATCGGCTCTGACAGATATTTGAATTTAACACGTGCCACCTAACAGTCGTAATCTTCTCGCTGCTGCTGACGTTGTCGCGGTTCATCCCCTGAAAACCAAGCTTTTGTTTCGCTGTTACTCCTTGTCCCGAGATCTCGCGTGTTATCTTCGGTTCGGCTGGGCACGTTGATAGCGCGAAATAAGAATTCCCCTTTTTGAAGGATAACGGCGCAAAATAGCTTATCGGCGAGACAATACTAGTGCAACAATGAAACTTCTTTATTTTTCACTTATTTTTAATGTTGTCAATATAATATTTGCGACATTTTTCTGATTAAAATGACACCAAACAAGATACAATTTCACCCATATTTACTCTACATGTTAAGCATAATTTATAATTTATCTATACAGAGTGTTCATTTGAAAACTTTCCAGCCGAATATCTTGAAAAGTATGAAATATATTAAAAAATGTTAAAACACGTGTCCATGGATTTCGACAGAAAAAGATGGGAGCATCGGTATCGGTATGTATTAGTTTTTTATTTGGATGGCGTTTTCAAGGTCATTTAAAGGTCAACTTTGTTCTTTCAAACGGAAACCTATATTTTTTATTATGGGATCTTATTGTACGTAAAAAGACCAGCAATTTTCGTAAGATACTTTTTTTTATCTGCGCACTAGTTTCGGAGATATTTAAAAAGAAGTAGAGCGAGTCATACTTGTACCGCGCGAGAAAGTTTGTAATTTCTTTATTAACTATAACAAATTTTCAAAATGTTCTCCGTTGTTTTCTAAACAATATCTTCTTCGACGATTTAAAATCACATGCGTACATAAATATTTAAAAATTTATATGTCAATAATTCATCGCGTCACTCTTTTAATAATTGTTCTTGACATAATTCTCTCGATCAGCGGTTGTTTATTGGCTTTATATCTGATGCAATCCTTTATTTCAACAATTCCAATCCATAATAAATGTAAAGTTTTTATCAACATGTTATCGAAAAATGTGTTATAGCACATTAATAAATCCAAGAAAAATTGCAATTGGAACACAGATTCAGCCTTTTCTTTACCTAGCAAACTTCGTCTAGTTATTATTTATTATCACGAAAAAGTTTATGCAAAACGCATATTTTTATTATTTTCATTTTCATTTGATTTAAGTCAACGAAACTCGAGTTATGCTATACAGGGTGTCCCAAAAATGTATATAATTTTCTGGAACTTTGTATCTTGTTAATCTTATAGCACAAAGTTCCACAAATACTGTAATATTGGTAAGAGATTTATTTAATTGAAGAATTTTTAGTTTCAAAAGAGTTACTAATTATTTGTTTTATGAGTAGGCTGTGTTTTCATCGTTTTAAATAATAAGATTTGTTCAAGAGTGTTTCAATAATTTATCCATTATATTATGATAAAAGGAAAGGGTGAATGTTTAACGCACTAACAACTGAAACTGGCTTTACGCCCTGTATCTCACTCTACCAAATACTTCTTTAACTCGGAACCCATTCAGAGGAAAGCGAACTGGAGCGAGAAAACAGTCGGTAATCCCAGGGACCCTACTTTCCTCGATAGCGTTCGCGATAAGGTCTCGGACTCGCAACCAGCTCACCTATAGTTGCAAATCACCTAATCTCGTGTTACTAGACTAGGAAAACTACACTGTGATTCTCCACTGCAAATACTGTTCCAAGAAACGTAAGAATTAATATGATACTGATTAAGATTAGAATCATAGAACGTTTCATTTTTTTTAATCTTTACTATTTCCAAGAAAAACGCTGGCCAGTGTTAGGTAATTAGGTAGCGGATCTTTATGAAAAATAAAAACTTTTTACCCGATTTGCAACAAACTAGAGCGAAATAGACATTTATTTGCTTCTTAATATGTTTAATAGGTTGAAAGTGATACAACAGAATTTTTTAATTCTTCTAATGTTTTTACCGTTTTAAATTACACCTATTCATTTTTTGTTATAAATGCATAACATCCGTTGGCTATCAATAATAAATTACCAGACTATGTAACATTTTAAATCATTCTATTCGTATCTCTAGGATCTCCATAGTTTGCTGGTTAATTAATTATACTTCTTGTGTCGGAACGATATTCGGACATCTGTTGATGCTCTAATCGAAATCAGCAAGCTTAAACGTTTCTCCGATATCCGTTTTGATTTTAACGCATATTCGCGACTAAAACTGCAAACTGTTGTGCACTACTGATAAAGTGGGGATTATTCATACCAATCGGAAGAGGAATTGTGTGAACTAGAGTACATTGCTGCGACACCGATACGTTGTTCGAATGCATCGAATGTTCCGTTCGTTCGTTACGTCATTCTTCGGGAAATATCGTACGGGAAATGAATATTAAAAGACTAAAACATATCTTGCTAACTTAACCCTTTCTAATATCCTACAAATTCACCGAGTACTGCTCAGAAATACCTTGAAAAACATGCGTTTTCTCAGATTTTTACTAACTCTTTGCACTCCAAATTATTTTTCAATTTTATTGCCAACAGCTCCCTACTATTTTAATTGTTTTATATGAAATTTACTTCAAAGGACAATTCCTTGACTGCTACTCTTATTTTAAACAATTTTGTTTACTAATTATATTTAATATAGCTCTCGAACGTTGTTGTAATTTATATTTGTTTCTAACTAAGAAATATGAAATTAAATAAATAAAGGAAGAACCAAATACATACACTGGTGGAATTAATTCTCGATACTTTGAATAAAAATATTCTTTATTTCATATTTGTGCAGAAAATACTTAAATAATTAATGGATCGATTAACATTTGGTCTAAAATACGATCTCTATGTGCCTACTTATTACAATTTATGGATAAACTGTGTGGTGATTAACTGCAACAATTGATCGAATCAGTTTCCGAATTTTCGATAATTTCTTTTTTTAATCAACGATTGTCGATTAACTTCTTCAATCGATCGAATCAATTGTCCATTTTTCAATGATTACCTTTTTTGATCGTACACATTAATCGATCGATATTCCTTAAAATTTTAATCGATTAATGCCTAACTCTGTTGCAAAATAATTCGACCTGTGTAGTCCTTGCGTTATTTGAAACAAAACTTGTAGTGGAACGCAGCATGTTTCCTTGCTTGCGTGTTTCACGCAGTCAAACTTTCCATTTGGTGCACATCGGGTCGTGTAAATATGTTTGAACCCATTTCGAAATTTTATATATTTTTTTTGTCTTTCACAAAACAACGCTACGCGTTCAATTTAGTGCACGCCCGCCAGTATGCTTGGGGTAAATGTTTCGTTTTGACAATTGTATTCCGTGCGCGAAATATTTTACAAATAAATAAAAAAATAAGCTTTTCCGCGCATATCGTATTTCCCGAAAAAAGTCACTGTGTTTGTATATGTTACTATTCACGACGCCGTCAATTGTGGATATTCGAGTCGCGTGTATTTTTTTTTATTTTGTTGCGCATTTCCAGTTCGAAGTTTCGTAACTCAGACAATCGCGGTCTTCCCTCATACCGTATAGAAGCGATGTACTGTTTTGTGCTTTAATATTTTCGAAAGTATGATGGCTACACGTGTATTTCTCCCATCCTGCGCACCGGCCTTTACTCTTTCTGATTTTTTATTTCTGATTACTTTATTTGTATCCGTCCATATTTTAAATTATTTCTTGCTGCAATCGGTGCGGTGCAAATTAACAATAATTCTCTATTCTATACATATTCTCTAATTGATACATTTGGAAGTGCTATTGCAACACGCTCGGTTCACAGCCTACTTAATGAACGTGAAATTATTTGGATGCAGGACGGCAAAGCGATCGCTCGTCGCGTTTATTGAGTGGGATTGATGTGATAGAGTTCGTAACACGTGGATAATTTTCGAATGGGTGTGCATCCTGATGCTTCGGGTTGATCACCAATCCTCAATTTGCAATTGTTGGCCTATGACCTATTCCAGGCTGGTAGTATCAGTAGATAATATAACAATCTCTCAACTGATACCTAGGTATTTTGTAAACAATCTAAATTATAACTGTTGCATCGTTGAATACTCTTTCCATTTTACTGGTCCGAGAAATGTTTGATTTTCCAAAATTATTACAGCTCAGAGAATCTTCATTTTTCAGTTGTAATTAGAACAAGTATTGAGCCTGACATTATAAAATAGGATTATTTCATGAACTGATTCTTGTGTATTTGGTAATTATTAATTTTTAGGGATTCCTCATCGATTTCGATGATTTTGAAATACGTTGTCAAGGTCACCATTCCGAACAATTTCTCCCTATTTCGATTCAATCTAAATTACAACTGTTGTACAGGGTCTTCCATTAAGAAGTGTTGTTGTAAATTATAAAAAGCGCTGTTTTTACAATTCTACTAACCACGTATCGTAGAGTCCCAACTCTAATCTTCACAAATAAAAAATAGTGCGAAATTTAAAATGACACCTCTTGATGGAAGACTCTTTTCTTTTTACCGCACTGAAGAAATGTCAAATTTTTCAAAATTATTACAGCTCAGAGAGTCTATATTTTTTTTAGTTGTAATTAGATCGATCTAGGACCATAAAATAAGATTATTTCATATGTTATTTACTGCTTCGGTCATAAAATTTTATTGTTTCTTCAAAAATACCTTTTCATCTTATTTCTGACGAGTGTCTTCTGTTTCTGCGTTCCTTTTTACATTCGACACCCATTTCATCAGGTCCAATTTGCTCTTCCTCGTTTCCATCCGAAACTTTTTCAACTGCCTCAGTCATATCTTCGACTTACTCATTTCGCTTCTCTAAATTTGCAAAATCTCAGGTCCCGTTGTTCAGGTTACACTCGCATGCACCTTTTCTCGTACCACGGGATTTGTACCTCCCGTTTCATTTCTCTAATTTTCCTCGGGTCCCATGTATCTCGACCATCTTTTCGTTCTACAAGCTTTTTTGCCGCGACATCTTTCTTTTCCGCTCTCTTCTCCGCAGAGTCACGGCATTATAATTCTTTTTGTTCCGAGGAACGCGGAGAGCGCAGTATCTTTCGGCTTTTTCTTCTCGACAATCGTATTTTGTCGACGCACTGACCCTGCACGAGACCGAGAGTAGTACGAGGCAAGATAAAATTGTTGCCATTACGTTTACCGAGAGGGTCACGACTAGTTAACAATCTAAAGAAAAGTGATACTTATTTGTTACGAAAACAAACCTGTGCACCTCATTTAAAGTACGCTACAAGTAAAGTCACGATTCTTGTCAAACAGCCTGTGTTCTGCACGGACAACTATCGCGTACCGACATTATTTCTTTATAATTATAGCTTTCTATCGATCGTATTTAATGCTCTCGGCGCAAGGGTTCGATCATTTGTTACTTAATTTACAAAGCAATTTCGCTAATTACTAAAGTAATTCCGACGTTTCGATCTTTATTTGATCATCTTCCAGGGTTACTAGAATTGCGACTGTGAAACATTTTTTTTTAAGTAATTAAGAATATTTTGAAATTTAAGAATACATAACAGAGAAAGGGAAAAATGCTGGTAAAAAAATTACTCGCTAGCTTTGTTATGGAAATTAATAAATCCGACGCGAAACTGTAATACTTGTTGAATGCATGCCGGTTATAGAGACACCGAAGTAAACAGTAAACATTAGGCAAGAACGTATAAGATCATAGATCGAAGTATACCAATCAATATTAGGCGGTAAATTTGAATTACTTTGAAACGCAATAACACTTTTCGTACCTCTTGTTACTGTTTATACATATACCATATCTATAAACTTATGGTAATTTTTTGACATTCATCTGTCCATGAAATTACAAACTGTTCAAGTTGTATGTGAGAACAATTCATGTTAAATCGTTGAAAGAAAGATAAGTTTCATTATTTCTTTATGACTGCGTCTACCGCGCCGACCGGCCGAGAGTTCAATCGAAAGCCGAACGTAGAAAAGGACAGCATGTAAGTACGGTTCGCAGAGAACACGCGGGCCTTTAAACTGTGCCGGCGACGGCGACTGTCCGCGACTCTTTCTTTCTCATACGCGGTCCTTCCTTGGCCGACAGTGGAGTGGGTAGAAACATGACAACTATCGCGTACGCGGTCGCTGACAAATATCGCGACTTTACTGTACTTAAAAGTACACATACAGTTAGGAGCATAACTGATCATTACACTGCGGATTACACTGCAACATACTGGAGTGAAATAGAAAGTTATTTTCTTTTGTAATATCTTCGATAGACTAAAAATAATTCAACAATAATACAACTAATGTCTTTACTGTTTTCAGTTACATCTACTTATTTACTCTTCTCTCTACTTAGCTTCGTCTACTCATCATTACTACTCGTATCTACTCATTTTTGTCGTAAATGCATAAAATCCGCAGTCTACCGATCACACACATTTTAAATCGGAATAACCTTTTTATGATTGGACCAAACGACTTCAATTTCTCTGTATGGCTAGAAGAATTAGTTTACTAAATGACATTTGGGTCGGAATTGTGAAAAACAATAGTAAAAATTGATTTTCACAATTTTTTTTTAGCAATAACGAGAATTCAAAACATACGTTTTGTAAACTCGTATAAATTATATCAATTCAAAAAATTTCATTGAAATTGGTTAATCGGTTAACGAATTATAAAGATAGATGGAATTTGTAAAATCGCAACAACCATTGTTCAAATGTTGGGAAATGGTTATATTATTTCTGGAAAACGTCGACGATAATATTTACGAATGGACTTGAATAACGGAAGCGATATTAAATCGCGATCCATCGCAGGCAGCATCCTCATACCTGTTCGATTATTATTTTCGTGATGCTCTCGATATTCGATTATATTAATAAATTTATCGTGCGCGGAACGAAATTCAAAATTCGCCGAGGCGAGCGAACAAGAAGGCTGTAACGGAAATTAAAAATTTGGTAGTTACGTGCACATTTTAACGATGAATGGCTTAGTACGATCCAGAATAAACGCGGAAGTATGAATTAATGTCACGAGTCTTTTGCATTATGCATTTCCCACTTAATCAAATTACGAAAATACCATACGGGAAATTTAAATACTGAGATTTAAGATTTAATTCATTTTTCTGATTTAGTCGAACGATGTAAGTATCTTGGTTCAATATTATTTACTGGAAGGTCATTTCAAGGACGTATGCTGAACTTGTACTTTTTCTGTACTTTCAAAATATGTAAACAAAAATATGGTATTCCATTTTAAAAAAACTCGAGGTGATCTTCAAATAACCTTTAACCCCTTGCCGTATCGTGTTCTTTGCAAATACAGTGATTGAAACGTCTTTATCCCGAAAAATGTCGGAGAAGAGAAAAGAAAATTTATATTTTTTCTATGTCCAGATTTATTTTAATGCTTAAATATTGATTACAAACGAATCAAATTTTATTTCATTCGACCCTTTGCACTGGAAACTATTTTAACTCGAAAAATAAACGTTTCTTCGAAGCTAGAATAATTCCATTCCATATGATTTTTCTCTTCCCGATGTTATATGAGATTGATATAATCCCTTATACAATATTTAAATGTTTAGTAATCGATCAGATACCAAAATATTTAATAATGTGAATAGCGATACTCAAAGTATTTTCTATATTAGTACTGCGGTAATAATTTCCAAGACTAATCACTTTGGTTTCGGTCACAGGTTTGACAGATTGGTTCGTAAAAGTTTGAATTCGAACGAGAATATGTCGTTCTAGAATGGGAAAGGAAGTTGTCACGTACGAGACACGTTTATTAACATTATTTTTTGAAGTATGGAGAATTTGTGTAGGGAAACGTGTGCGGTGGATAGTGGCTTAATATTTAACTAGACACGAATTCTACTGAGATTTCCCCGTCTCATATTTCTTGTGTTTTCATACCCGGGATTTCCGTTTCCGCTTTCGCCGTAGCCACAAAACAGTTCCATATGGGCACTTGGAATGTCCAAGGGGCACGTAGATACGGGTTATGCGTCAGTCGCGGAAATTCCTTCGGACGGTCACACTGCCTGCGAGAAAAATTCTTAGAAGGCTCATTGTCGGGATACAAACTTGCAATTCTATATGGATACTTTGAATGACGTATCTAATATACAGGGCGTGTAATATGTACACATATCTTATCGTGTTATAAGAAATATACAAATACATCAAATGTACGAAACGCTCCTTTCCTTTTGCTCCTCTCTTTATTTATATTTAGAGCTTCCACAATCCTCTTCCTCAAATGATGGAGCCGTTGCGTCGCGAATAAGAAGAATCTATGTTCTCAGAAGCTGTTGTTTGGAATATTTAGCACTGTAATAGAACGAAGAGATCCGCAGGATAATTTGAAGAGCTTATTTACAGACTGATCTATGGCGACAGTTTCTAAGGAGTAAAAATTTGTCGCTTCTGAGCCAGCGTGGGTGAGTTGAATAGGGTGAAAATGGTGGAATTAAGGATATGGTAACAGCAATCAGCGTTTCCCGTCTTTCCAGCGTTCATTCAAAGTCCGTGTAAAATTCACGACAGTGTAGTACGCCGGACAATTCCGCGAATGTGAAAAATAAAAACCGAGGAGACACCAAAATGCGAGAGACAGACGGTCGGAGACGGTGCCGTTGAGGTCCACGCTCTGGCAGCGCCGGGCGAAAATGAAATTAAGAAACTACGGTCGAGTCGGGGCTGGCTTGGTCCGCGGAGCATATTACATTTTCCCCGCAGGAGGAGCTACGTTACCACCGACGCGACGCTATCCTGGAGCACGGCCCCGGAGATATATTGTAATAGCCCCGCGGGAACGTTCTTAAAAGTCGTTGAATTTACATCTCGGTGGAGGGGGCGCCAAATGCCGCGAAATAAAGCGCATCTTGCACGTCGGCCAATTGTCCTCGAGACATTCATTTTCGTCTTCGTACCCCGAGCTCCGTTGTACATTCTTTTCGGCCCTGCCTCGCAACGCTGAATCGACCTCGTGCTCGTGTGGGCTCTTCAATCGATCTCAAACCGTCTCGCTGTGGGCTATTTCACTCAAAAAGTCGATTTCGACGTAGTTGAAGGTCTCAAGAATAAGGTTTCAATATTAGTTACTGTGGACGAAACAACGATAGGTTAATTATTATTTATTATTGCTTTAAACCAAGTGGTTTATATAACGAATACAGTATTATTACATTTGGTTTACATTAAATTGGTGTTACATTGTTTCTAAATTATTACGGAACATTGTTTGAGAAAATTATAAATTATGTTTTACATAAGAAGGAACTAACGCAAAGAGGGAAACGGTACTTGCCTTTGAGAAGCTTTGTTTCTAATGTATTACGTTCATTTTCATAAATTTGGATATTACAAATACAATTACAAATTAATTAATTATCCAGAAAACTCGGTATTTAGTTAGTCCTCCATTGTTTCTTATGACCTCAAATATCCTTTGTGGGATTGAATATTTTAAGACCACTCTTCTTTGATGCGATTTTTTAATTCCTTCCTCGTTACGCATTGTTTGCCATTACTGTAAACTTTGCTTGATAAAGTGCCCCATAGATTTTCAATGAGGTTAAGGTCTGGACTTCTCGATGGCCAAGGTGAAACCTCAATTTCTGCCATTCGATAATTGCACAATGAATTGGTTCGTTATCGCGTTGGAAAATAAAATTTGGACCACAAATTCTGTCAGTTTTACCGTTGCACATATTTTCCAAGACGATAACGCACCAATTCATCGGGCAAAAGCAATTAAAGCATATTTTTGTTATAACGGGTCTGAACCAAACCATCTTGGCGTAAGAAGAAATGAAGGTAACCTGCTCCGAATAAAAAATGCGAATGATTAATTTAATACCCAACGCAACAAAGATACCGGAGTGAAAAATGAATTATTTAGTTTGAAAATACGCAAAAATTCCAAGGTAGTTCTTCCACACGGTAGTATAGTATAGATATGTAGATATTACCTAGAGAGTAGTATAAAAGAGTATAAGACCGGAGAGGGTTGAAGATTTATTTTGTGAAAATAATACACGGTGCGAACACATCATATTCCAATTATTTTAGAACCGGTACGAGTCGTTCATTTCGACGCTGTCCAGTCGTGGTTGAAAGTGAACTAACACGAACCATAGGACTTAATCTATTCAGCAATTCCATTATCCAGGGTGGCGCGCCAGGAACCTCTCACGACCATCTTCCGATATTTGCTCATACATAAAAACAGTAGGAACCACAACAAATAGAAACAATCACTGGCGTGATTCCGTGGAGCGTGAAATCGAAGCACTGTCCGGTCATTGAACCAGAAGCTTCTCCTTGAGAGATAGGATTCGTTCTCGGGGCAAGAAATTTTCAAAACACCATAAAACTGTTACGGTAACGGAAAACATATAAATGGTCTTCTTACTTTCTTTGCTTCTTGTTCAAATAAACTAAATACTATTTATTATTATTACGCTTACTTGCACCAAATCTGAACGAATGGCGTTCAACAAATACATTATTATCAAAAATTCGAATACATTTTTAATAATCATTGAACATTTTCAAATCAATCTAATGTATTATAGGCATTGAAAAGTTATTGACGATTTACCGATCTACAGTGACACAAAAATATTGAATACCCATTAAACCGTAATTAGTCGCAAATAGACCGCGGATCTTTTATGCATTTATGGCTTCCGAAAACTTTCAAAAAAGCGTAGAATATAAAAAGAATTTGGTACAATTATTCTTTATTTCGGATCTACAAAGGCTACTACCGCGAAATGAGATTCTATTTTGTTCAACTTTGTTAAAGTTCGTCTAGAAAAATTGCAAATTAATTACATTCTAAAATCCCCCTTTTTATACACCACGTACAGATTGCGTAAACATTTCCTATAAATTATAACGAACAGTAAAAGAATTAGGATAAAAATCGGAAAAGTTGATGAATTAAGGTCTCGTTAATTTGAAAGCCAGGATTTTTATTAACCCGTGCGAAATGCGTGCGCCCGAACAGACAGTTTGTAACGCGTTTCTTTCCGGAATGCTGCATTAAATTTCGAAATTCAAAACACACTAAATTATGCGGCCGTGCTAAATAAAAGTTTGAAATTCCACCCTCCGGGGTATGATTCTCGGAAATTTATTTAACAAACAATGGTGCGCAAGCTCGTGGTTACAGGGCCTCGAGAATCTAGCATTTTTCTGTGGCCGAATATTTTTGCAACTTCATCGCAGCCGCGCCGCAGTAAATGTCGGTGTCGCAATTAATGAGCTACAGGTGCAGGGTGCATCGGGACGGGCGAAGTTCCGACGGCTGCTGCTGCTGCTACTCTGTAACTAAATAAAGTTATCGCTCAAAGGGTGTTTTTAGCAGCGATGTAGGACCCGGGGTCCTCGGTATCATTCCACGCGGCGAAATAACTCAGTAGGGCGCACGAAGAACATCCCTCCAGATTCACGAACTGTAATGCGAACTTCATTACGACCCGGACAAAATCTCCGCTAATTATGCAAATGCTCTGAGTCGCGCGGTCGAAGCATTCATGTTTTACGCTGAATACCTCGGCCACGTTGCCTACGCTCTCCGCACCTACCGAACTACGCGAACTTTGAAAGAACGTTATGGGGAATCTGGGTTTCATCGATCTGTGTCGGTTACTTGTTCGAACCTCAGACCGTACAAAGTGTCGCAAAAATGTTATATTTCCTCGGTGATTCCTAGAATCATTTCAAATCACTTTTTCCTTTTCGGGAATGTTCTCCGTGGCTTTGTTCAGGAGTTATTAACGAAAAACACGGACCAATCGGAGCGCGGATACAGCAAATGGATGCCGACTCGGCGACAGGCGTCGCTGAATGTGGCGTTTGCATTGGCTGAGCCGAAACTCTAAACTCTACTTTATATACTCTACTTTATTCTATACTCTACATATATTCTATTCTATACTCTACTCTATATTCTACCCTATACTTTACTCTATACTTCTCTTCTATACTCTACATTTTGGAATTATCTTGTGACGTAACAAGTTCTTCTTTTGCCCGTTATCTTTGTCTATGGATTTATATGGTCTACCATCGCGATCACCCGTATCATTGTTCAAAACTAGTTCGACTTATAACTTCTAACCGGTGGTAGAGGTAAACAGTTATCCTGCATTTTTAAAGAAATTCTGTTCGAACTTCTACGTTTCCTTTGGGTTGCTGTTCCTGTGGAACTTCTATGGAAAGAAACGATACCATTAGGAACTTCTTCGAACAGTTTTCTTGCTGAACAAATAATTTAAAGTCTGTAGAATACTTCGTTCGTTGGTCTGCATAATTGGTCCATCGTTCGTATAGAATTAAGTATTCCCGAAGCATGACATAATAATTAGACTGCGGATCTCTGTTCAATAATTTTGTGCATCGATTGTAAGAAACAGGGACTAAATAAAAAGTTTTGTCTTTCTTTAATAAGTATAGTGGATTGAGAACCATAGATTGATTAAAAACTCAATATACTCAACATACTCAAATATGTGATACTATTGTTATTATTATGAATACTATATTATACTTTTATTGCAATCTTTTTATAGTTGATTGAATAGTGTTAATTGACTGCTATGTGAGACGAAACGCGTCACGCGACCAGTCCGCGGCGGAAGCGTGAGGGAAAAGCGTCATAGGAGCCCGAACCCAATACTTTTCAAGCATCGAGCTACGAAATCTGTGCTCCGAAGATCGAAAAGAGTAAAACACTAAAAAACTGACATGGCAATCCACGTTTATTCGGAGTATACGATTCGGTACCTTTTCCGCTGGTTCAATATGATTCCTTTAATACGAAATTTATCGATGTATCTGTGATCGAAATCCGCGCCACGTTTCGCCCGGCTTTCTTTCGCAGCCCGTATCCATTGGCACCGCTCCAAAACACGACTCTATCACCTAGTAAATTATTTTGACACGTCCCGGGAATTAAACGTAACACAAAAGTATCACACTCGATATCAGAGCACGTGACTCGCGAATCCCGTGGGGGCGAAGGTCGCTTTGTTTCTCGCGCGCAGATCAAGACCAGGTATCGATCATGCGACGAGGATGTCCAATCTCGTGCGAAAATAAACGTCATGTTATAATGTGTCGTGTTGCCCTTTTAGGTTGGATAAATCTCTGTGTGGATGATTGGAATATCGCGAACAAACCTGATGCGATTGTCAGGGAGTCGCTAGGATTGTTAGCGGGCCTCGTAACAAGTATAATGTAATCGATACAATCCGAGCGGTAAGATTGTATCCTGTGGGGACTTTCAATTACTCGATTAGGATTGTGAAACGATAATTCAGGGTTTAATAATCTGTACGAAATATTCAATGAACACAGATATATTCAAATTATAAGAAGCGTGTTACATTTGTGTAAATGTCGCGATCGAATGAAATAGAGTTGAAAGAAAGTATTGTTACCTAACTGAGATGCTCGGTTTTGACGCACTGGCGATTCAGGGGTCTCGAAGCGACTTTAGAAATGCCTAATAGATTTTATACCCGACTCCCGGAATCTATACGATTAACGTTGATACGAAGAGGAACTTGAGCCCGATCTTACTGGAAATTGACTCTACGAGATACAGCACGACGCGACACGATTCGTGACTACGGAAGTACTAGCCCACACGAACAGAAATGCAAGAGCTCGTACCAACACCCTACAATGGTGAGTGGTATTTGTCAGAACCCTTGGAATGAACGGACGGTACTTGTCGGTACCTCTGAGTCACATTCGTATTTTGTCAACGTCCAGTTGGTCGTGCGTATGTTTTGGTTTTAAACTAAACAGATACGTCGATTTATCTTGGACGGTTCCTGCCAGAGATGATCCCGAACATCTGTTCGTCGTCCGTAACAGTTTATCCAGGAAAATAAAGTTGAAACAGAAAGCTTGCAAGTAATTCTCGTGTTCGCCCATCAGCCCTTAAAGCGTTGAACTTGCACGAGGATTCTCGTTTAATCGATGACTGAAATGACAGTCGACACAAGGTAGTCTTCTTATTCTGTTATTGCAAACCAAATGTTGTCGTAGTTGAACATTCTTGGATGGAAAGCAGTGGCCGTCCCTTCGGTACCGACACCAGTCCCTCGAACGCTTGTTTGCACGGAAAACCTTTCCTGTTTTCTCACACGCAACGGATCCGCGAGCGGCGCGGCTCAGCGGGAACAGATTCGCGAGGAGGAAACGCCGAGGATCACGGGGCTGGGTTTTTCCTCGATTTTATTTCGACCTCTTTCGAACTTTGTCGTTGATTTTCCCCGGGCCGGATTTCTCTTTTTGCCATCGTTTTTTTCTTTGTCCCCTTTCCATTTGTTCTGCCACTTTCGTTCCATTCGGTCGGGTTATATTAGTTCTAGTTGAAAATTGAACTTTGTATTAGGAGAATATGATAACGAAGGAAGTAACACGAATATTCGGTAGTACAACCAAACGATAAGTCAGAAGGCCGAAAACTTTTCGAAATCCTGAAAAAATTAATTTTGTATTTGGATAATATGATAGCGAAGAAGGTGGCACGAATATTAGTAGTTTGGAATTACGTGTTCGGAGATTGTTAAGGATTGTATAAAAACTAGATTTTAAATAAACTAGCAAAACTTTAATTACCGATTAGCAAATATTTTAACTTTTATTAAGAAAAATTATGTAGATGTTGTCGTAATTGAAAACGGAAACAGAATGAATAAAAGAACAGAATAACGCACACAGAAGAACATAATAACGTTATTATAGAAAAGAAGGGTGGAAACAAAAGTCCGCTGTTAACATGTGTATCGAATAGAAAAGAGCGGTCGCGGCAGTAAAATTAGTTTCCTCCTTTTCGAGGCGCCGGAAGCGCCAAGGCGGTGCGTGGGAGAAACAGCGTGTCGCTGTGACGCCACAGTAGTACAACTAAACGACAACTCGGACGGCCGAAAATTTTCAAACATTCGGTAATGCAACTCGACGACAAGCCAAACGGTTGAAAATTGTTCGAAATCCTCGAAAATTTAGTTTTGTATTAGGAGAACGCGGTAAACCTTTTCTGTTTTCTGACACGCAACGGATTCGCGAGGAGAAGACGCCGAGGATCACGGGACTGGTTTTCCCCTCGAGTTTATTTCGACCTCTTTGGAACTTTGTCGTTGATTTGCCCCGGGTCGGATTCCTCTTTTTGCCATCGTTTTTTCTTTGTCTCCTTTCCGTTTCTTCTGCTACTTTCGTTCCATTCGGTCGGGTTCTACCGGTCCTAGTCCGTGAACTACGTCGCGTCGATCGTCGATATATCGAACTCTCTTGGCGTTCCACGAGGCCGATAGCGCACTCTCCTCTTGTGTAGTTCTGACGAACAGTCACGGTTCGATTCTCTTCTTGTTTCCTCTTCCGTGATGGCGGAACAGGCCGGATAGTGGAGAATTTTCCTGTCCCATTTGTCGGCGCTGCTACAAAGACCGTATTAGGAGAGGATTTCAAGAGCCCCTCGATTCGTCGTCCGGGAAATGTCACCGGAGTGATTAATTTTCTGCGTTTTCTGGGACTCCCGAACCGATCGACTTTGATTAACTGCGGTCACCGGCGAGAATTCGTTTTTTTGTCGATCTGTCTTGCGTTGAATAATTCCTTCCTCCTTTTAATTCCATTATTTCATTCAGCTGGTTTTCTATTAAGAGTTTTGTTCGCACTCTAGTTTCCCCTTCTACCACCCTTCCAGCGCGGTCTGTTCACGTGACGCGTTTCGTCTCTGTCTGGATCTCCTGCTAGGGATCTTCATCGCACCTCACCACGAAATACGATTAATATGTATTGTAATTCTTTTGGTGAAAAATAAAGAACATTAGTTACAACAGTTACCGTGTTCTTTTTTCCACCCTGTACATGAATATTCTATGGTACAATCAAATTAGGCAACAGTTAAGTTTTTTATTAGGAAAATATCATAGTAAAGAGGTGGCAGGAAAATTTGGTGCCACCACTTTCTACATCATGTTCTCCTGGTGGAAAGCCGAAAATTTCCAAAAATCTCGAATATTGAGTATTATATTCGAGGAGGCGCGAAAATTCAGTAGCACAACCAAACGACAAGCCGGAGGGCCGAAAATTTTTCTAAAACTCAGTATTGCAATTCGACGACAAACCAGACGATAAAAAATTTTTCGATTTTTTCGAAATCCTCGAAAGTTGAACAGTTTATGAAATATTTTGAAATCACAAATCGAGGTATCTCATGAAATTTGAAGTAAGAATTGTTGATTTTTTTAAAATTATGCTTCAATACTTTCTTAGTGCACGCATTAAAAACCCGAAGGTACCCCCGCGTCCCGATAAAAAATGAAAGCTGAAAACGACTGCACAAAATTTAGTCGAAGAATTTCTGAAAATGATGTAGGTGCAGTGGCTCGTGTGACACAAGTCTTTAAAAGCAGCGATTGAAATTTCCCTGTCAATTTTCATTTAAAAAATAACAAAATATTTTTGTAAGGTAAACGAGTAAAAGCAGTACCAGTCGTAGCTAACTGTCGAAATTCTATTTTCGACAGCAGTCGTTTGACCTGAAAGTCGTTTGTCATTCTAAAAAAAAACGGGATACGTGACCAAAACCTGCTGTGGTAAATACTAAATGATTGCATAAAAATCACTGCACAACGGTCGAGCTAAAATGGTAAACGAACGCTGTTTCAAGAGAACTGCATTTAAAGTTTCGAGTGCAGCATATACGTATAATACCTGAATGTCGTATTTCTATGTGGTACTTATATGGAATTTTCAGTTTTACAAATTTTTCGGTAACATTTTCTCTGAATCTTTCTATTATAGTAAAAGTGCTCTTGATGTTTTGATGAAAAATATTCCGAAAAAAATTAATAATTGTGAAATTAGTATTTATATTAACATTCACGGGTTGCAATACTTATAATTTACGATTATTCAGATTATAAGGACGCATCCACAAGGAATTGTTCAACAAATTTATTTCTTTGGAAATGTATTTATATGCAAATAACAATTTATATATAAATATGTATTATACGTATGCACGAGTACATGCAGTGGATGTAGAAAGTATTCGTACACCTTTTAAAATAGAATAACATTTTTATATAATAATTGTACCAAACGACCTGATTTTTTATAATCAATTAGAAGCATTGATTTACGAAACGATATGAAAAAAAGATTTTACAAAAATTATAATTTACAAGGTTACATGCAAAAATGAAAAAAAGGCATTTTTTTAAACTTTTCTATTTGGGCCCTTAAAGAAAAAAAAAGTTTAAAATATATGTCGATACTCCATCGATCCACGATATAAAAAGTAGGTCTTTTCATTTAAATAAATCATGGTCACCTTGAAATCTTCGAACCGCCTTCGCCCACATAAAAAGTGTTTACATCTGATATATACTTTTGTATATATCATTTTTTCGCATTACTACAGGAAATATTCTTTGGTGGACCAAGCTATTACTCCTCCCTGTATAAGGTTCGAAAAATTTATGTTCGCTAAAAAGGGAAAAGGATATTCGGACACAATGCACATTGAAATTCTATAAAGGACTCGCTAGTTAAGAACAGTCGTGTAAAGCTTACGAAAATAGAATTGGAAAATTTACCGTTTCATTGCGCCTCCTCGCGCGAAGAAACGTGCAGGAACATTTCTCTGTATTTTCAAAACGTCTCTTTACAAAGTGCAAACGTGTATCCCGGTTCTACTGCCACTTCGTCGTCCGCGTTACTTTCAAACCTTCGTGCTTGGCTCGTAAATGTTTCGAGAAGTTTTTCTTTACATCCAGAAAATGTGTTACAAGTTTCCGAATGTACAAGCTGGCTGCGCGAAAGCACTTCCGTTGTTTTGCAACTCGCGGAAGAAAAACTTGCAACTAAATGTAGATTTTCGAACGTTTTAAGAAACATTTCTTTGTATCGTTCAGCTTATGGAAAAGCTAAAATATCGACATCGATAGCAAATATACAGGGTGTGTATTTTAACACCTTACCGTATTTTAACGAATCAGACTCGTCACGAAGATTCGGACAAAATCCAACAAATATGAATGTTACGCGTTTCTTTTTACATGAAATAAAATTTGGTTCGTTTGTAATTAATAGACTGCAGAAGTTTATGTCATATGCAATTTTTCCAGACGATTTTTAAGAAGGGGAAACCAAATAAAATATTATTTTCAGTGGTAGTAGCCTTTGTAGATCTGAAATATATCAAAATTTGACTAAATTCTGTCAAAGGATATATTCTGGTATTTTCTGAAAATTTTCAGAAGCCATGAATCCGTAAAGATCTGCAGTCTAGTAATTAATATTTAAGCATTTAAATGAATATAGCCATAAGGGTGGCTCTTATTTTCGACTTTTGAACTTTTGTTACAGCACCTCCCCGGGTTGTTCCAAATAATAATTAAAGAAAAATCTGTGCATAGTTTGAGTGCCCACAGATAACGGAAAAACATGCCCCAAATTAATTAAACATTAAAATGATTAATTTAATGCTTATAAAATCGTTTTTCTCAAACATTTTCTAAACTATTTACCGCGTTGAAAAATATGTTGAACAAAACCTGTAAATCTGGAAATCTTTTTCGTAAAACAACGTTTTTTTGTAAAACAAACGTCGAGGAAAAGGTCGGACCAAAATCGAAAAATGTTTTCTGAAATTTGAAAATTGAAGTGTGATTTCATTATCTTCTATCGATAAACATTAGTGTTTTATCAATAAGCCTTAGCTGTCCTTCTTTGCGTCCAAAACTATCATCGTTCATTACAAACGTAAATATAATTGGAATTATATCATATTCAATATAGTAAAAACAAATACAAGAATTTAAACATACCGGTTATGATTTTCGACTCGGTAAAATTATTAACCCTTCGCAGTGGGAGCTGTTTCAAGCCCTTTATGGCGGTCTCGTTCGTTATGACGTCGGTAGAGGTAGACTAACACTTACGGTGGCGCGCTTGTCCCTTCGCAGAGGGTTTTACGACGGAACAGATACGTTTCCTACAAATACAAAATATTCGGATAATAAAGTTAAACCTTATGAATTTTTTTAACTCGAAGTCGAAACCTATTCCAGATTCGCACCGTGGTGCACCGGTTACCGGACATATCTAACAAGTTCCGCGATTGTCAGCGGAACGTATACCCGCTGATTCGGCCGGCGCGGCGGTCGCGTCGAAATAAAATTATACCGTCGGCGGTGGAGTTTTGAAATAGCCTGGTAGCTTGAAATTAAACAACGATCGCGGGGAGCGCGACGAGTTTGGGAAATTCGGCAGATCACAAAAGCCGTTGACCCCGGCGGGGCAGCATCATCGTCGTCGAACTTTCAGCAGAGTCAATATACACGTCAATGAAGTTGTGTCGGGGAAAGTTGGACGCGACCCGAGCAAATGGGGCGCGCGCGGAAACTGATACCGGAACACCGGCCGGAAACAAGCGGGTCGAATCGAATTGGAAAACCGAAACACCCGCGCGCGCGCGCGCGCGCCCGTTCAGAACTCGCATAAAACCGGGGCAATGCCAGACAAGTAACGCCCCCGCGAATTCAATTCGCCGGAAGCGGCTACGGAAAATTTGATTGGTTCCGATCAAAGTTGTTGTTTGCTTAATCGAGTTAGCGCGAAACGCCTCGCCGCGCTATTAGGCGAACGCGCGCGCGTGTATCTCGCGTGCCTAACAGAGGGTCCAGCCAAGTTTCGTCTTATCAGCGAGTCCACAAACCCGCAGCCTCGCGCCTCCGAAAATTGGAGTTTCTGATTAAGAACGCCCGGTACGTACCGCACGAATTAACCAGCCCAAAACACCAATCGGGTTCCTCCTCGACGACTGGTCGTCTACTCGTGAACTACCGGCACGACGAGACCCGGACGAAAGACGTTCAGGGACCACTTATCTCTGCCGGCAGGATTTATGAAACGCTCTGTTCCACGAGTACCAGGATAAGAGCCTGAAAGGACGACACAGCCTAGACCGTAGACACGCTGGATAATGCAAGGATTAGGTAGCTCCGTCGCTGAGATGAAGCTCTCTCTCTCTCTCTCTCTCTCTCTCTCTCTTTTTTTTCCTCTCCGACTTTAAATCTCGACGGGGAAAGAGCTGCGATTCAATTAGCGAGTATGGCTTTCCAATGTCGTTTTAACCTCGTAATTTCATTCTCATCGCTACGGGTCCGTTTCTTTGACCGATATCACCGGGCACTACCGCGATGGTGGGTAGGAGCAACCGAGGCTAACAGTTCCGATTACGAAGGAACATATAAAATGACGTACAAATAGTATAAATATTCTCATCTTTAACGAGTAATTTATAGTTTTTATTATATTATGCTGTTGCGTCGGGGGAAACCCATTCGTTGGTTGACTCGAAGAAGGAGGATCTTCCGAGGCAACCCTCGCCGGTGGAGGAGGAAGTCCCCATCTCCAGTCAACCTGGGGAAAATCCCGTAATGCAATTACCGGACCCCGATGCAACGCCAATATTTTTGGCCCGTAACTGGTTTACTACCCTCTAGCCTAGGTCCGGAGACGAACGCCAGAGATAAAAAGACTCGGACGGTCCGAGAGCGCCTCGTATAGGCGCAATAAAACTGACCCAAGTGGCTAGCACGTTCGGCACAAGGCGTGCGACACCTTGGCCGCCGCATATGCTTAGCCATTGGCCGCTATCCTTCTCGATGCCATCAGCTCGAACCCTAGAGTGCGTCTTGCGAGCGGCAACTCAAGGGTTAGCGTTCTTCTAATTCAGACCTGGGCGCCGCTGGCCCGCGGAACAGATGTTGCTCTTCTCCTCTTCGCCTGCTCGGCAGGGCAGTCCCCACCACGGCCATTCCGACTTTTCCCTTAGCTTTTTTATCGTGGGGCTCGTGCTAAGCTGAACCTAAGGGAAGAGTCTGAGTGGCCGTGGTGAGGACTGTCCTGCCGAGCAGACGAAGACGAGAAGCTGCAATATCTGTTCCGCGGGTCAGCGGAAGAACTGACATACCTTTGTTATTTTTCCACCAAATGAAATGAAATCTTGACAGGTTGGTAAGAAATAGATAAAGCTTTAAAAACTGCATGCTCGAACACGTACGAGGTGTGATCAAAAAGTAAGGTGACATTTTGAATTTCGCAGGATACCTACAGTCGATTTTCGTTTTCTTTTTTTTCTTATGCTGGTACACTCGTCCCGAACATATGTTCACAGTTTCAGCTATATACCATTTTTTGTTTGTTTGCGAGAAGCTAAAGGTTAGAAGTGTTTTGCGTGTTCGGTGATTTTCTGCTGTCGAAAAAAATGGATCAAAGAATTTGCATCAAATTTTGTGTAAAAAATGGAATTGAGTGCTCCAAAACACTTGAAATGTTGACAGTGGCATACCGTGAGTGTACTCTGAGTAAAAAAAATGTTTATAAGTTGTACAAGCTCTTCCAAGAAGTTATCGAGTTAAATTGTTTTTCAGTTCTGTAAATCTTACGAGATAATGTTCAAGTTTTCTTTTAGTCCCCGGATTTGAATATTATTGAAAAAAATTAATTTGATCAATTATCTCGTAAAATTTTTTCCGAAATGGTTTGAACCATCCTCGTCGTAAATAATACTAGCTGCCTCGAAGTAGTCGTTGCAAATATTATACGTTTAACTATTTATAATCTTTTAAAGTTTTACAAAAAATTTCTTTCTTAATACATATAATAATTACATTAAAAATTCATATTCAGCTTCAAACTGAATATTGCACCGTCGCCTGCAGAAAAATAAAACTGAAGTGGCAGTCAGACTCTTAAATGCTTCAATTAACTGTTGGACTTCACGGTCCAAATTGACCCAGTTAAGTTGGAAAGCTGTTTGATTAGGTTCACTGAAACAATCAAGGTGTCTAGAAAAAGAACCTTCGAGAATGTATTTAATCACTTGCCGTATTATTTCCCTCGCAGTTATAATAATTAGAACTTTTTTTATCCCGAATATTAGTAGAAAATTTTAATATTAACAGTAGACTTTTCTCTAGATAGGGCGTCTCAAAATTCCTTCAACATCCGGAAATTGGAGGTTCCTGAGATCATTTGAAGCAATATTTTCCTTTGCAAAAATGGCGAAAAACATGGACCAATCGGAGCGCGACCTAGACACGTGTTGGCACAGTTAGCCAATTGACAGTTGGCGCGCCGGACCGACTGTGCCGACACGCGTCCAGATCGCCTTCTGATTGGTCAAGGTTTTTCGTTAATAACTCCTAAACAAAGTCGCGGACGCCATTTTTGCAAAGGAAAATGTTGCTTCAAATGATCTCAGGAACCTCCCATTTCCGGATGTTGAAGGAATTTTGAGACACCCTGTATAGTTATGCACGATTTACCTCCCACATCGTCCCCCATGCAAATTATTATGTTAATTATGATTACGTTCGAAGCGTCGCGTCGCACAGTGGGCTGGATCGAGATATTTGACAACATTTTACTATAACTCTTGAACCATAAGAATCGATGTGTTTGCTTGTAAATTTCTTTGTATTTCTTGAAATGTTCATACGAAGACCAAATGTCAAGAAAAACGAAGCTAACCAGACATCATTGATTTAAATTATATCTGGAAATACTCTGAGATGGTACTAGAAATAGTGATGGAGGAAAATTCAGCAAATCTTTGATATGTCTTCTTTAAAATCGTCCACAAATTGTTAGCGAACCTTTGCTGTAACATATCATCGAACGTTAACGCTAACCGTACCGAGCACAATACGCAACTGCTATACATTGTTTTATAAAAATGACAAGACTGAATTTATTTAAATTTCTTGCGATTTTTATGACAATACGTGCTTGAATGTGCGTGAAATTCATTTAATAATTTCTAATATAATTATCCTTGCAACTTCAATGATTATAAAGTAAAGAATGCGACACAGGTTATTTGACCGGTCGCGGTACTAGAATGCGAATTTGATGCATTTATGACAAAATGGATGGATATAATTTAATACAGTAAAAACATTAAAACGATTTAAGAACATCCATGTTGTTTTCATTTTATTACAATTGTTAAAGATAGGAAGAAATTTTCATATGGTTCCTGCATCTCGTAAGCGAGGAAGAAAATTTTTATTTTGCACAAAGATCCGCAGTCTAATTATTACTAACGATCCAAAAGCATGAAGACTGAATCCAATGTCAGCCAAATTCGAAAATACAAGTGCCGTACGCCACCGTGCAGAGAGTTGGAAACAGGACGGAATTGTCGAGGGATGAAAATGGATAGTCACTTTACAGGTGGCAGGCAATTGCGAGAGGAATTGCGTTTCAAGGAAGGACACTGTTATTCGGTCGTGATCGCTATGAGAAGTAGGTGATTATTGTTAATCTCGGAATAAAAGCCGCGAGCTAGAAAAGGGAAACATAACATACGGGGAGAATAAAAGGCCGAAATAAACGGATTTATCATATCGCGGTGGAGAAGCACCGTGGCATCGCGTGGCCCGTTGCCCCGCGTCGCACGCGAGCACACACGTTAGCGGGGATGGGTTTTAACGTTTCAACAAAACAAACGCGTGTCAACCGGCCCACGATGTTACGTGCCGTGTAACCTAATTAGTGCTCGACATGCGTGTATAATGCTGCCTTTACCGTCATTGCCGTGAGTGCACTTCAACCTAGCTGGTATAAACGCACGACAAAACATCGATGCACCATTGTTGCGTACGTGCTTTTCCAGAACTAACAACATCTTATTTCGAAATAATCTGAGAGGGAGACCAGCTTCTAATGATTTTATTCTGACAATTACACGCCGAAGCACAGGGTGCCTCGCGTAACTGTCGTCGCGATGTTTCGGACACTTCCGGTAGCCAGAAACAAAAATGTTTGAAACAAAGTTAATTAGTTTTTAGTCGGCTACAAAATGCAATAGAAACAAATTTTTTGTCGAAATTATCTGAGAAGGAGACTCGTTATCTAATGATTTTATTCTGAAAATTACACGCCGAAGCACAGGGTGCCTCGCATAACTGTCGCCGCGACGTTTCGCACACTTCCTGTAGCCAGAAACAAAAATTTTTGAAACAAAGTTAATTAGTTTTTAGTCGGCTACAAAATGCAATAGAAACAAATTTTATTTCGAAATAATCTGAGCAGGAGACTGCTTATCTAATGATTTTATACCGACAGTTACTTGTCAAAACACAGGGTGCCTCGCGTAACAGTCGCCGCGATATTTCGGGCACTTTCGGTAGACGAAACATTGTTTGGAACTAATTAATTAGATTTTAGTTGGTTACAAGATACAAGAGAAAAAAATTCAAAAAAGAAATTTGTTTATGAAGATCACCTTCATTTTTTTAAATGGCACTGCATATCTTTTAGTATATGATATTGTTGCTTACGTCAAGAAGAGTTCAACAGTCTAGTATACTGTGACTTCGACATGACCTTGACGGTATGATCTTAATAGTAAGGCATGCTTGAGTTGTTGATATTGGTCAAGAGATATATACAGATCTCCTGAAAAATAAATATTCGTTATAATATTAGTCGCGTCAGTCATTTATGTCTTACATTAAATAAATGATTCTAGTTTATTTAACCCCTTGCCTTACAATATCGTGTCTGACTCGTGATGAAGATTCTGAACAGATTTTGATGAAAATGTGTGTTAATAATTCCCTTCAGATCGAAATAAAATTCTATTTTGATTTTGTTAATGTACAGCTATTGGAAAACATATAGGCATACAGTTTATATCAATTTTTCTTCTTTTTTTTGGAAATTACGATCTTCAAAAACGTTCTAATCAATGAAACGTAAATGGTAGGGCGAAGTGTTAAATCGAAATAAATTGAAATAATCCATGAATATCGATGAAATCATGATTTCTTGGAAAATAAAAGAGTAGACAGGAAAAATTACCAGAGATAAATACCGATCGGATATATGCGTTAAGTGTACCTAATAAATTAACCCTTAGCACTCGTGTAGTGATTCTGAGGCACCACTAACAATTGCTGTACCATGCTGTATCTAATCGATTACTAAACGTTTAAGTATTGTACGAGGTATTATATCAATTTCATATCCACCAAATTTCAAAAATCATAGAAACTGGAAATATTTTGGGTCCGAGAAATTTTCAAGTCAAAATAGCTCCGAGTCCAAAGGGTCAATACTGGTATCTAAAAAAAGAGAATAGGCTGTTTAGTCCGAGGAAGTTCAGTGGATTAAAGCGGTGCGCGAAACCATCGTCCATAGAAAATATGAATTTACATAGTCTGTAACACGCAACTAAAATAACTCCGAATGCAAAGGGTTAATACTAGTATCTAAAAAAGGAGAATGAGTTGTTTAGCCCGAGGAAGTTCGGTAGGTTAAAGCGGTGCGCGAAACCATCGTCTATATAAAATATGAATTTGCATAGTCTGTAACACGCAACTCGATAAAAATGTGAATTGACGTAAACGTAAAAAGTTACGATTCGTTGCAACCCATTGTTGCTGAACCGCGTTACATAAAACAATGATAGGTGCGCGCATATAGTGTAGGTCGCGAGTAAATACCAAAATAAGGAAGAGCGAAGGGGCAGGCAATGATCATCGTTTAGAGGTTCGAACAACACGGGCACGCATCGATCAGTTCGCGGAACTCGCGCTGAACCGCAATACCGATATCCTGAGGGAGAACTCCACTGTCGAAGACCAGCTGTTCGGATAATCATGCGGTAGGGTCGTCGATATGAAGCCATAAACGCGATAAAGAGCGGAGTGCGCCCAGCATGTGCGCTCTCCGGTGCCACGGACCATGAGACGTAATCATAGGCATCGATCCGGTTTCTCGAGTATCGTATACTCGTTCGATATCCTTGTATTATTTCGATACCACCCACCCTCGGGGATCAGAAATCATTCAGCAAGCAATTCGCAAGACATGCCTCGTTATCTCGTGAAAAGTTTTACGCACAATCGGCCGTCCCTTGCTTGGTTCCACGACGTTGTAAATCATGATCTCATGGTCTCTGTTCAGGTAGTGGTTTCTGTTCCGAGGCAATTGTTTGCAGTCAGTACTTTGCAATCTATTCCACTCGTTTAGGTGCTTTCTCTCTCTCGGAACTTGTATTTTCGAATTTTACAGACATTGTATTCACACACACACACGCACACACACACACACACACGCGCGCGCACACACACACACACACACACACACACAATCTTCGAGCTTATGGATCGTTAGTAATAAGTAGATCTTTATGCAAATCAAAAATGTTTTGCATTTATCGTGGAAAGCAAAAATAAAATAAAAATTGATTTCACCTATTAATGACTTCGTTGCATTGAAAACGACATTACAGTATTTTCTTAAATTTCCCTCCTGTTTTACAGGTTTTTATTTCGCCCAACCAATTTCTTCATAAATTCATAAAGATTTCTGAAGAAATTAACTGCGTGAAATATAAAACAGTGAAAACTATAAAAAATCTTAGAATATTATCATGTTGTTTTCAATGTAAAAAACCTATTAACGGTAACTGTACCACGACCGGTCAAATTAATCGGTTTCATATTTTTTATTTTTCAATTATTGAAATTATAAAGATGTATTTTCCATTAGAAATTATTACATAAATTTTTTTGTTCGAGCACATATTCTTATCAAAATTGTGCGAAATTTAAATCAGTTCGATCTTGCAATTTTTACAAAACAATTTATGTCAGTCACCTTTTGTACTCGGTACGGTTAGTGTTAAGGTATGAAATGGATATTTATTTGACTACTGCTTCCCATAATTGATGCAGAAAATTTTTATTTTGCATAAAGATCCACAGTCTGGTCATAATGATCGCTTAGTAATACCCAAATGTTATGTTATTGCAAAGTTTCTGTCGCTCTTGTTGCGATTGAAAGAAGACATTTCAAAGATCAGCTGAATTTTTTTTCATCGCTATTTCTAGTACCATCTTAGAGTATTTTAAAATTTGCAGAAATTGAAATGTTTACAGCATTGTGATAAATCGATGTTGCCTTAAATTATGAAATTTTATTTGGTAAGCCTTTCTTGTGTAGTAAGTTTCCGTTCATGTTCAGTATTATAATGCAATTTTTATATCGAGATAAAATATTACATCAGAGCTCCTCGAAATCATCATAAAATATAACGTTTAGTTTTGATATTTCAAAAGTTATTTTATTCTGAATGCAATTTGTAAAATGCTATTGACCTACATTATTAAACTGCGAATATTTGTGTACTTATAGCTGCTGAAACCTGTAAAAAAAAATAAAATACGAAGCTTAAAGTATTTGACACAGTTTTTACATTTTTGTTTTGTTTCAAGTGCATTTTGTAAAATATTAACAAATTTTATATAAATTGTTGACTCATAGTTAATAATAATTGAACTGTGAATTTTGATGTGCTTTTGGTTTGTGAAAATTTTGTAAAAAGGAAACACGGTAAAGATTTAGTGTAGTTTTGCATTCATTTTATTGTATGAGAGCCATCGCTTGTATAAAACATAATGGTGTTTAAGTACACATTGGGATCCACAGTTTATTAATAACAAATGATTGGAACAGTCACGTAAAATTTTATATTTTGAATTCATTATGCAATGTTTATGATTATACATATGCGTATTATTGTTTTTATAGAGTATTTCAGGAATCAAAATAAAACAAAAAGTACAATAATTACTTGAATTAATATGTACATTGCATTGACCTATTTAAACACGTAATGTGTGAATATAATTACGCGTACGCAAGAACGATCATGTATGTATACTAAATATTAGCACATTTAGCATCGACGTCACGTATTGTTGACAGCCAAATCTAGCGCAAACGAATTCAAATTAGTTTTACACACAACGTTACTTCAAACCGTGACACATAATGCGATACTCAAATTATCGATGTACATTGGTCGCGACATATAATTTTGAAACACCCTGTACAAGTTGCAAGCTTTACAATGTAACGAGGTTTATTCTTGTACTATTTTCCTTAATAAAATGATCACAGCGTAACCCCTTGCCCCACAATATCGTGTCACATTCGTGACGAAGATTTTCTCCTTTCAACCGAGATGAAATTCTATTTTGGTTGCGTTAATGTATAGTTATCGGAGAACATGTAGGCATACAATAGATATAAATTTTCTCCTTTCTTAAGAAATTACGGACTACTAAGATAGTTCTAATCACTGAAATCGTAAAATAAATCGTAGGGCAAGGGTTTAAATATGGATGATTTTTCGGAAATCGGAAATGCTGTGTTTAAAAATACCTTTTGGATCCATTGTACTGTTGCCAAGCTAGAAAATGGAGGTACCGAACTTAGTATTCTGACTTAAAGGGACACGATTATGAATGAAACTGTATTAGGCACGGTTTCGTCGGTAATTTAGTCGCAGATTACAGTGCAGTGCATGTAACTAACCGGCTAATTCACGATTCGTTGCGTCGAAATGGGTTAATCCGTAATAGAGGTCTCCCGTGGACAGGATGGTTGACTTCGAGGACGGTTTAGCGGGATTTGTTTACACCTCGACTGTATCCCCGATGAAAACACGGGGAAATCTGGGTTTTCGTCGACGTTAACCCAGTAAAACCGAAAAGTGTATACGGAGGTATGTGTGTGCATGTACAGACAGCTCCGATATGCACGTAAATAAACGATGCTGTTGACAGTAACATATGACGGAAGTCCGGTGTACGTTGTACTCCTATTACGTGTGCACCGTGTTTTCGTATCGCAGGCGTGTTCGGGTGAACGGCGAAATTGAAAGCCGGTATACAGGCTATTTCGTCACGATAGATATAAATCCAACAAGCGGGCAAGATGTTACGATCGAACACCTGAACGGTCCACTTTCAATCCAATCGATTTTCATAACAACCGGAAGTCAAATTTGCTTGGTTGCAAAAACTCTCGCTGGGAAACCTGACAAATTACGCTGACCAATTTTTAACCTTTGCTTTTGTACGATTTGTTTACGTTTAGTAAACGTAAAAATAGGAGTTTTGAGGGCGATTGCGGGCTACATTGATTTTTTATCTAGCGCTTTTGACTACTGAAAACCACCAACGCATGCATTATCGAAGAATTAGAAGGCGCATCCCGCATGCTTGCAATCCTAGAAACGAGTCTATCCTGTCAACCCTAGCACCTCCAAGCCTCGAGCAGTGACGGCAGATCAAGACTTGTGTCCCCACTCTACCTTCCCCTTCTACGACGCTACTTCCCACGCTTCCGCCGCGGCACGATCACGTGAAGCGTTTCTGACAGTGAGAGGGTAATTTTTCCCCGCAATTCGTGCTCCCTCCCCTCATCTGGCGACACTTGACTCGAGCCGCCACACAGTGGTCCGGGCGACCAATCCAGCAGTTCATCATGATTAGACTACGGATGTTTATGTCATTTTCAATTTTTGTAGACTTTTAAGAAAGTGGAATAAAATAGAATCGTATTTTCCGTGGTAGTAGCCTTTTTAGATTTTTACATTCTGTCATTATTTGTATCCTAGTATTTTTGGAAAATTTTCAAAAGCCAGAATCGCATAAAGATCTGAAGTCTAATTATAATTTTATGATTTTATAAAGTCAAAATGTATATTGATATTTAAAAATGAAAGGTGACCTTTCAATATTAATGAATCAATATTAAAATTGTACTGTTATTGCACATTTCTGTGTACCTTCGCTTCTTCCGTTAGATGAAAGCGGTCGCTGCCTCTTCGGTAAGATGTCCAGATTGATCCAAGAGATTCCATTAAGCAACGCGTTAGGGTACGCATCAAATTACATAACAATTAGCTATTTGTATTGGGTCGAATATGAAAATCAACGTTGATCGCAAAGGAGAGGTTCAGAAATATGTGAACATTATAGCACATTTCTGTGTATTTTCACTTCTTCCATTAGATGAAAGTGGTCGCTGCCTCTTCGGTAAAATGTCAAGATTGATCCAAGAGATTCCATTAAGCAACGCGTTAGGGTACGCATCAAATTACACGGCCTTTTAGCAAAATTTTTCGCGTTGGCGTGAACGACCACATAAGCCACCACATAAATTTCACTGTTGCGAGTGCTTCGCCGTTGCGAACATTCTTGCTGGTCTGCGAGATCCTTTAACCCCAGGACACAGCCGACACAGCACCGGTCTGTTCTTTTACACAGGTTAATTCATAAAACGGAAACGCTGCGGTGGCCCTCAGGCGATTTTCTGCATGACAGCACACCTGACGAACTCGCGCCGCGATGAATATACAGAGGAAACCTAGGGAAACCGCAAAGATTCAACAAGACGAATCTGTAAATCGTCGTTAGCTAACACCGATGCGAAAGTTTTCACGGAACGAGCGGAACGATATTTTAATTCCGTTATGTGAAATTTTATTAATTCACAGAGCAGAGTGGTTACAATGAAATAGCATTAAACGTATGCTATTCATTTACGACGTGTTACGCGAAATGGGAAAAATTAATTTTATATGCTGCCCTGGAATTCTATGCGTTTGTAATGTACGGTCATTAAACGAAGATATATTTAGTATAAAATTTCAGAGCAATTTAATTCACTCTTATATTTTTTGTCATTTGTCGTGTAGTTGTCTCGATAATTGTGCACAAAAGTTTACACCTCACCGATTTTCATCAAATTTATCCCTTTGCACTCCGTGCTATTTTAACTCAAAAATTAAACAATTTCCTCTGAACTAGAACAATTCCATTATAGATATCAAATTGACATAACATTTTATACAATACTTAAATGTTTATTAGATACCAACTTATTTAATAATGTAAACAATATTTTGAATAATGTTGCAGCAATTCACTCGAGTGCTCCGAGTTAAGTTTGACAGCCATCAATAGCGAACGTTCTCAGTGAATTTGTAAACATGGAAAAAATTGGTCATCGTTATGTGAAACAATACTTTCATTTGAAAGGTCTCGGTCCAACCACTATCAAAGCCGAGATGAATTCTACTCTGGGGGAGTCTGCTCCTTCGTTTACAACAATAAAATGTTGGGTGGCAGAGTTTAAACGAGGTCGTACGAGCTACCAAGCCGAACATGGCACTGGTCGACCACGTGAGGTGACCACGCCAAAAATGGTAAAGAATATCCACAAAATGGTATTGGATGCCCGTCGATTGAAAGTGCGCGAGCTAGCAGGCATGGTAGGTATTTCAAAAAGTGCTGCATATAGCATATCGACTGAAAAATAGGACATGACAAGCTGTGCGCAAGATGGGTGCCGCGTTTGCTAACAGAGGAACAAAAATAGCGTCGTAAGGATGTTTTAATCGAGTGTTTGGCGATGTTTCGCAGGAATAAACCCGAGTTTTTGCGTGGATTCATAACCGCGGATGAAACACGAGTTCATCGCTTCACACCTGAGACGAAGGAACAGTCAAAACAATGGATTGAAAAGGGAGAATCGGCTTCAAAGAAAGCGAAGACAGTTCCGTCTGCTGGCAAGGTCATGGCGTCAGTTTTTTGGGATGCGCGTGGGATGATTTTCATTGATTATCTTCAAAAAGGAATAACAATCAACGGCGAGTATTATTCGGCAGCATATCGCCAGCCACGATAGGCGGCAGCACCGTCGCCTGTCCATTGCTTCTCGCGGCTCCGCGATATGCTGCCGAATAATGAGAATTACGCGTCGTAAACGTAAAAGTAGGACTTTTGAGGCAAATAGCCCCCTAGATTGATCTTTCATCTAGCGATTTTGACTATTAGGAAACCCCGTCTTTGTATTATTAAGAAATCAGGAGTGGAATTCCGGACCCTTGTACTGTGGTGACTGTGTGCAGTCACCCGCGAGTGTCGCCTGTCTAGGAGACGCAGTCCTTAAGCTAGCTCCCACTGCAAAGGGTTAATAATTTTACCGAGTCGAAAATCATACAACAATATGTTTAAATTCTTGTAATATCATGAAATGCAGTGTTTCATTTTTAATATTTTGACTATGTTGTATTTGATCTCCTGATAATTGTCACGAACGCATAAAATCCTCAGTCGAGTTATCGGTATACTTAGCGTGGCCCATAAGGGGGTGTCGTCCCACTCGCTCAGCCAGGTTTCCGAGTGAAATGCTACAGTCGGAAATCGGAACTTCCGGACTATAAGTCAGCCTGCCTCGAAGAAACTTTTGTAAGTGGGCAGTTCTCTTGAGAAATTACTGGCATCAGTCTGCCGTAATCACGGCGCCAGAAGGCTCGCCAGAAATGTAAACGCATATAGTAATTCACTGCTCGCGATGTCTTCTTTGTGGGACAATGGCTCGCTGTTGTTTCCTGATGTCCCTCCCCCATCCACAAAGCGTGCTTTAATCTCCGTTGACCTAGTCCTCCTGTCTGGTATCCAATTCCCCTTTTTAATTGCTTCTTTATTTCGTAGGACGCGGCTTGATATAATGAGAAACAATTTTGCGGGTTACCCAAGTTTTAAATTGGCGTGAAATAAATGGCCACTCGCCATTTATACTCGCAGGAGTGTTCTAATTCCAGGCGGACTCCAGTCCCCTCGATTCGAAGTCCATGTTTACAGAAAATACTAGTCGAAACGCTATTTCATTATTTTTCAAATTAATGCAATTGTTTAGAGTTACTTAAATCCATTGATTTAATAAGTGTACTATCCGAATTACAGAATAATTCAAAACTTTCGTTTCTTTTATAAAGTTGTTTATTTATAACTAGACAGCGGATTTTATGCATCTATGGCTAAAACGAGTAGGTGCAATTTGAGACAATAATAATATTAAAAGAATTTAAAGATACTATTATATTATTTTCAACCTATTAAACTAATTAAAGAACCTATTAAAGAAACCTACCTACTATTAAAGAACGTAAAGAAATCTCTATTTTATTTCAGTGTGTCGCAATCCAGGTAGAAAATTTTTATTTTGCATAATGGTCCGCTGTGTATTTATAACGGTCGCATTAACGTCGAGTGTTATTATCATGTATTGCACAAATCAAATATAATTCTGAATCTTTCTTAATAAATCCTTTTGGTTTTTAGCGATACAGATATTGTGAAAAATTGTTTTCTTTGGCAGTTTCCCAAAATATCGGTGCAAACAGTTTTTCCGAAATGTCTGTATGCGTTAACTTTTACAGAAATTTATTGCAACCTACATTGAATATTATATTATGGATCTTTGTACCACTTATCTTATAATGCAAAATAAAAAAGTTCCACCAGAATTGCAACAAACTGAAGTGAAATAGTAATTTATTTTCTTTCTTAATTTGTTGAATGAGTCGAGGAATGTACAACGTAACAGTATTTTTAAATTAAATCTACTCATTTTTGTCATAAATGCATAAAATCCGCTGTTTACTTTTTACCCACTGTAATAATTTTTTGGAAACAACAATAAGGAAGATAGAAAAATTCGAAATGAAAGTATTATTAGTTTGCATTACGTTCAGCAACATTTTCAAAATTTGCATATGCCATAAACGCGCAAAGAAAAATCTGTAGTTTATCGATGGTATTGTACAATTTCGATGATCCGATTTTATATTGATTCTGTGTAATGACTACCGTATCGAACTTACAATGCGATTATAGAGCACAATGGACACAATTGTGCCATCGTATCAGCTGGTTAGCGAGTCACTTCTGTTTTGTCAGAATTGAAGGGGACAAAAACCGTTCGGCTGAAAAGGGTGACAATACTACTATAAGATGATCAACGAAAAGCGATTATAAGGGAAGGGGAAAAAGATATTTCGAATCCTGTTTTTACACGACAGATAGGATCACGAAAAAACTGCGTCCAAAAACAACGCGGAAGCAGATTCAGTTCACATAAAACCAATCAATTATTTCGAAACATTATATCAAATCGTTTTAAACCGTCATATTATTTTCCTTCATTCTAGTACATTAATTATTTTATAAATGTTCAGTTACGCATATAACTGATCACCAGACTGCGGATTTTATGCAATTATGACAAAAATGAACACATACAATTTAAAGCAGTGGACAGGTTAAAAATATTTAAGGACATCAATGTATTAGTTTCAGCTCAATAGGATAATTAAAAGGAGAATACAATTTTTATTTGGCTCTTGTGTCCAGCAATCAATACGAACACTTTTTAGTTTGCATAAAGATCCGCAGTCTACTGGTCACACATATTTTAAATCTGAATAACTTTTTTATGAATGGACCAAATGACTTCAATTTCTTTGTTAGGCTAGAAGAATTATAGTTCAACCTACCACATATTATAAAAAATAAAATTAATTTCTATTTTACTCCAGTTTATTGCAATTCAGGTAACTCTGATTTAAAGTGTGTGCGATCAGTTATGCTTCTAACGTAAATATCCGTGGCGTCATGCGAGTCTTTATACAGGACGTGGTCTCGGGACCAGTTTGCTCCGGCATTCTCTAAACTCTAGAACGTTCGAATATATGACGGACAGGAAACTTAGGATCATCCCAGTGTTCCTCGTGCCGCAATTAAACTTCCGGACTTTCCCCGGAAAATATCGGTTTTAGGAAATATCAATCGCGATCTTCCCGAAGAAAATAGCCGGGGCCAGTGGCGGCGTCGTAGATTCAAAAAGTTTAGCTCCGGCATGCAGGTGGATAAGGAATTATTCGTGGGAAAAGGCACGGAAACGGTGCGGTGGAAACGGTGCGGTGGAAACGGCCCGGGAAACGAGAAAAAGGGTAAGCAGCGAAAGAAATCCACCATTAGTCTTCCCGACGTTCTCATCCTGCAACTACCACTCATCCTAGAGCTGTGGTCCAAAGTCTTTACATTTTAAGAGGAGCATTTCGTTTTCTTGCTGACAAAAATAGATTTGTTCTAGAATGTTGTAGTGCAACTCTTTGGAAATATCTCTGCAATACCTTCAGCTAGAATTCATTATATTTTCCAAGTTATTGACTACCGAAGCGTATAAGGTATTCCGAGATGCCACTTGAAACTTTAACTCCTCGCACTGTAATATTGACAAGGAGAGGTCACAGTGGGGTTTAATGAAACTGTTTCTAGTGAATCTAGAGCAAAAATAAGCTGACCCATGTCCGAGTGTTTTTGACAATACCCAGTATTTATCTAGGTAATTATCATTTAATTTTATGATATCCAAAAAATTAATCGATACACTTTATTTCTTAATCGTATCTCAATGGCAGCGAGGGGTGGTAGAGGTTACGTTTTTTTAAATTTTTCTTTAATTTTCTTTCAGTTTCAAGTTTTATGTTCCATTTTCTTTGTTTCTCTTTTCTTTAACCCTTTGCACTCGGTGCTATTTTAGCTTAAAAATAAAACATTTCATTCGATCCAGAATAATTCCATTCATTTTCATTTTTTAATCCGGATCAGTCACAACTCGCTAATTGATAAATATTTTAAGTTAAGAAAAATAATGAGGAACACTCTGGAATAAGCTGTTAAAGGTTTGAAAATATTTTTCGGATAAAATTGTAATTCTGCTGATGGAGCATAGCCCCTTTAAAAGGTAACGTTCTGTTTCGTCGATTTTTTGGAAAATTCATAACCGCGTAGTTGACGGTACTAATGAGATATCTAATAGAGGAAAATTATCTTGATAACAAGGAAAATCTCTCGGATCGATCGGGAGGTTTCGATGAGAAGATTAATATTCCTCTACTCTGAAATCTGTTCAGATGCCAGAAAACCAATTTAAGATTTAATCAAAAATAGTATTTCCCTTAGATGTTCCCCTGTAGCCGGTGCAGCGAGTGTTTGTCATAATAATAATACGCTGCTTTAACTTCAAATGAAAACATCCCTTGAAGTAAAGAAAAATTAATGTTAGTTACCTGGATTGTTAAAAAGATTTGAGAGAAATTCTGGTTTAAATAACTGACAAATCCTTGCATAATGGTGCAACAATTTGTGTATAGACTTTTCCTTTTTATGGATGAAATTAACTATTGTTAAAAGAAAAATGGTGATGCAATGTCACAATTTATGTACAGCAGGTTTAGCGGATTCATGGCTAAATATTTCAATGTTCACACTAAAATTATGTAAGGAAGTTTTTATCGACATATAACTACCGCTTACTTATACATATAACTAGACTGCGGATCTTTATGCATTTATAGGAAAATTTAATAAATTGAAGATGTCGATATATGATTTCTCCTGTATTAGAATTATTATGGGAAGAAATAATAGTAAATATAGTTTCTATCTCTTGAAATCGATTCGGACAATTTTTATTTTGCATAAATATCCGCAGTCTATACGTATGTATATAACTAAAATTATATACTACGTGATCTAAAAATGTGTACTTCCATGAACGAGGTGATGCCTGAGGTCATTCGAAGTGTCATGCGAATCATTTAATTTCTTTTGAACCGAAATAAAAGTTTACTTTGTTGCTGTCGATGTACAGGGCGTCCCAAAAGAAAGTACTTCCTTGAAAGGAGTGATTCCTGCAGCTTTGTTAACGAGTTATCAACGAAAAACGTTTTTTCAAGAAAAAAATTTGTCCGTACGATGTATTGGATAAACCACGATTTTTTTGAAATTCTGCAAGTTTAACACATATTTTCCAATGTTCTGCAATATTCTAGATTTAATTTTTTTTAAATCATCGCTCTATCTTATTTCTAGTTCTTTGATTCTAACACAAAATTCAACGGTTTACCCCACTGTGCGGCATCGCGTCGGGTTATTAAACCGGCAAGTGTACGACAGTCGAAGAAAACCGGTGACCTTATTTCAAAATCCAGCGACGACGAAATTTCAATTTTAGCAAGGAACATAAATTTCGAGCCGCGGCGGTATCCTCGTCGGTGCGCGACGTGCCGCCACATTTTCAAATGCAAAATACCAAGCACGTATTAAACTCTCGCGTAGAGAGGTCGCTAAAGGAATTCTCTATTCTTACAGGACCGACACTTTCCGCGTACAAAAGGACCAACAGAAAAAAGCCCTGTCAGGCGTGTCTCGGATTTGCATCATACTTGAATTTTTCATGCCCGCGGCCCGCTCATTTTTCGTTTCTCCGAGGCCGATCCTTCACGCGAGTTTCCGCGTTAATCTTCCTCGCGGCACGGCGCGCAGCGCGGCGGCCACATCTCCGCGCGGATCCTCGTTTACTCGCGCCTACGACTGAACTGTGAACTTACATCCATCTGAAAACGCGTTTCCATTAGGTACCGGAGAAATTGCAAGTGCTATGCAGAAACACGAAATAGTTTCAATTTTTCTCTACGTGAAAAAAATATGCTCGATATTTGATATTTACATAGTTTATGTGTTTCTATACATATAAGATCAAATACGAAGCGTGATCAGCAGGCAACGGATTTTATACATTTATTAAACACATTAGAAGAGTTTAAGAATACTGTGTACTACATATTATAAGAAAGAAAATAAATTCATATTTCACTCCAGTTTATTGCAATTCAGGTAGAAACATACAGATTTTACATACAGATTCGCTGTTTAGTGATCAGTTTAGATTATTCTGCTGTTAGTGGTTCGAACGCAAGTTTTGTTAGCTGTTTTCGTGTTCTCCAAAATACTGCATTGCCAAATGATCTTATTACAAAACCTAATGTTGATGACTTTATTACGAATAGTCCAAACGACTTCAATTTCTCTGCGAAGCTAGAAGAATTAGTTTAGTAAATGACGTCTAATAAATATTTTAAAAAAATGCATTTGGTCGGTATTGTGAAAAACAATAGTAAAAATTGCATTTTACAACTTTTTTAGCTGGGCCAATATCAAAAATTTAAAAGATGTGTTTTGTAAATTCGTATAAATTATATACGTTCTCAAAATTTCATTGAAATTGGTTAATTGGGTTACGAATTATGAACAATCAAATGTGGTGAAAATTGCAATTTTTCATGATTTTCGGTCTATAACTGCCATTTTTCCACATTTGATCGTTTATAATTCGTAAACCAATTGACCAATTTCAATGAAATTTTCAGAACGTATATAATTCACACGAGTTTACAACATATATCTTTGAAATTTTCGTGATTGGCACAGCTAAAAAAGTTGTAAAATTCAATTTTTACTATTGTTTTTCACAATTCCGTCCAAATACATTTCTTCAACGTATTTGCTAGACGTCGTTTACTAAACTAATTCTTCTAGCCTTACAGCAAAATTTAGAGTGTGTGTGGTCAGTTATGCTCCTAACTGTATGTATATCGAAAACTTCGAGATGGCTCGGCGTGTATTTGAAGCCCGTTAGAAAGTTTAGTTCTTGCAAGACTCCACATGTTGAAAACTTTGATCGCGTTATCGAGAAATCGTATTACCCTCGACAGCGAGACACAGCGTGGATCTATTTTCATAGGTGAAAGATCGAGCGGCGACGACGACCTACACGCGGCTGGAAATTTGCATGTAAAGTTGAATTTTCCTCTAGACTACGGGGATACCTCCCGAAATTGCAGATTATTATGATATCCAGCGCAATTTAGAGCTCGCATTATAGGGTATAGGGCGAAATTGATACGACCGCGACCTCCGCGGAGAGTTTTAAATCTTTTCCTCAGACTGAATCGTGCAACTGATTGTGCTATTCTCTAGCAAATTCCCCGCTCCCGTGTCTGGAAATGCCGGATCTCCATGGAGAGCGAAACAATTCAAACATTGCTCAAACAAATAATATAAAGAAGACCGGGGCAAATTCTTCCGATCATTAGTTTTAAAAATGAAGAAGAACGCGCGATTCGTTTTCAGTTATTTTTGTTATAAAAGTGGGTAAAAATATTCTTACATTTTTGGCCTGTTTCGATTATTTACGTAATAGGTTTTATTAATTAATTCATACCTACAAGTAAAATATTGTTGTAGATTTTCACATGTGGCAAATTGTTACCGTCGCAATAGTACAAAAATAAATGTCGACCTTTTGTTGAAAATGCTGACTCGATACCTTTGTAAAAACATTGGAAAATTTATTTCGTATAGAATGCATTTGAATTTTGAAGTCTTCCTGTTGCAACGACCTCTTAAAAATCTTCGCACGATTTTTCCCCCATTGTTTTATCAAAACTGAGGAACAAGTTTGTAAATCTATCATTGATTCACTCAGCAAAAAAGTTTTTACGATTTTGTAATAATCGAATAAATATATATGATATGAATTTTCTTTAAACCGAAAGAAAATGCTATTTCGTTGCAGTCAATAAGCATACAATAAATATAAATTTTCTTTATTTATCCTATGAAATTCTGAACGATGACGAATTTCTAATCACTGTAACCACAAAATAAATAGTAGTGCTTACGACCAGTAAAGGTTAATACCAAGTTATATTAGTATCAGGAATATGAAAATGAATAGAATAAATATATAAATATTGATTCTGTCTGTTATCGGTAGACTGCGGATTTTTACGCAACGATGGCTTTTGAAGCTTTATAAAAACTGCCAGGATCTAAAATACGACAGAATTTAGTACGATTTTAATTTATTTCAGATCTAAAAAGACTACCGCCATGGACAATAAGATTTTATTTTATTCCACTTTCTTAAAATTCGTCTACAAAAATTGTAAATTACATAAACATCCGCGGTCTAATTATTATCAGTATTTAATGCGTAAAATGAACGCAAGCTTGCAGGAGATACTGAATTCCTTTCTTGCGGCAAATAAATGATTAAAAAATGCGTTAACACTGATGAGAAAAGTTGAGGAAGAAAATCGTGTTGGGTTAATCTCCGCCCACCTAAGTGGTTTCGAACTTTCCAGGCGACAGAGTCTGCAATTACGAAATCATACACGATTTTTCCTACATGGAAGCGTTTAAATGTCTACAATTTTCACAGTTCAGAAACAAAGAGCACTCTCGCAGGAAATTCAATTTCCCGCGATTCAAAAGAGTTGTGCATCTGTATTCGCATCCATACACAGTGTGTCCCAAAAACTATGTACTTACTTGAAAGGTGTGATTGCTGAGATCATTTGAAGTAACTTTTTCCTTTGCGATAATCTTCTCACGCGTCCCCGTGTTTTCCGTTTATAACTCCATACAAAAGCCGCGTAGAATATTTTCGCAAAGGAAAAGGTTATTTCAATTAACCCTTTACACTCCTTTGTCGAGTGTGAAAAATGTAAATACAACGGGTTCTTATATGTATTTGGTTCTTCTTTTATTCATTTTTTAGTTAAAAACAAATATAAGTTCTGGAAATATAAACTACAACAAAATTTGAGAGCTATATTTAATATAATTAGTAAACAAAATTGTATGAAGCAAGTAACAGTCAAGGAACTGTACTTTCAAGTAAATTTCAAATAAAACACTTAATATAGTAGGGAGTTGTTGGCGATAAAATTGAAACATAATTCGGAGTGCAAAGGGTTAAGCTGAGGAATCACCCTTTTCAAGGAAATACAATATTTTTGGAACACCCTGTATACGTTTGGTTTCTGCGTAATTATTAGACTGCGGATCTTTATGCATTTCTGGCTTATAACAATTTACAAAAAATGCTGAGTATTAAATTCAACAGAATTTAGTACGATCTTTGTTTATTTTCGATCTACAAATACTATTACCAATGAAATTAGAATTTTATTCTCTACCACTTTCTTAAAATTGAGAATTGCATAAACATCCGCAGTCTAGTAATTATATCCAAATTTATATTCGTTCTTATTCGCAATTCGGTTTCCACGAAATGAACGCGTCCCGTCTTGCTAAATGCCGGAACGGTTCCTTGATTAAAAGTTCACCGGTGTGGGTATTTTATTGGAATTTCCTTAAAAGCCTCAGTGGTATCAGCTGGAAATTAATTTTGCTATTGGAAAAGCTTGTATTTCGATATCACCAGTCTTGCATTTATTTCTTTGGACCGGATATATATTATAAAAGTTGAAACTTCTGTTTTATTGATTAAACTATTTCTGAACATTTTAGTTGAGCTGCTTTATCTACCAGTATGGGAAGTGGAGATTTTCAGATACTAATTACGATTCACGGTAAATATTTTATAATTAATTTTCCCAGATTCGATATGCGTTCTTTTAAAATCGGTGCTTTCAATTTCGACAGCTGCTATTGAACTGCCTCGTATATTATTTCAGTATTCGCTATCAATGACACTCCCTACTTTTATATTATATACGTATATAATATATAATAAACAATATTTTGAATAATGGTACAGCAATGGTGACTCTGTCGCCACTCGAGTGCTAAGGGCTAAAACAGTTTATCCCGTTTGAAAGGATCACGGAGTCTTTTCGTCCGACTGTATGTGACAAAGTCCCACCGAAACACTGTTTTATTTATGAAACTATCTGCGAAATTTCCAGTCCGGTAATTCTATTTGCTGGTGTATGAAGCGGAAATTTTGAAGTGGCAACTATAATTCAGAGGAGACATTTTCTAATTAATATTTCTGCGGATTTTCGCAGCGTCCAATTTGTCTGGTATACTCGTTCGGACTTCGACTCGATAAGAATAGTTGAAAAGAAATTGGAGCTTTCGAGTCCGCTGTAAACGGAAAATATTTTCTGGCAGCGGATGTTCGTTTTCCTCTTCTTACCAACTATGATGTTTAATGGTCTGAGGAAGGTTCGATCTTTTTCTCGCCGTACCATGTTCTGAAATAAGAGTAAGTATTGATCTACATCGGCTTTTGAGGCAACTCCCTCGCAACGTGTGCCCCCAGGCCTGAAAGAAAAGGTACACACTGCGGACACGGAACTCATTTACCGGTTCATTCATTCGAAGAATCAAGAATGAAAGGTAGTTGCTCACCGTAGAGCGGGCACGACGTGCCAGATCGAGTTCTTGGATAAAGAGTTCCGATCAGTTATCAACGACGTCCGCCCATTTCCCATTTATGGCTGTGCTCGTTGTATGACAGACCGTTGCCATTGCCTTCCGCGAACCAAACCAACATGCTCTTCCAACGCATTTTACTGTCCGCGTTTGTTCCTTCGATTCTGCGACAGATAATTCAACTTGACATTTATGTAGAATTTGGCAAATCGAGATCGACAGAAATAATTACACGGCTGGCTTAATTTAATCTTTAATAATAATCAATACATTAACATAAACGCGAAAACAATATACATTAATACATTATACATGAGTATATTAACATAACTAAAAATACAGTATTCTCGCTATAACGATTTTAAGAAAATTATAAAATTTCCATCGACATAGTGCAAACATCTTTAATCTTTCAGAAAGATATTTTGCGAAGTAAATTCGACCAGGCTCTATAAAATTATATTATAGGTGTCCCCGTCAACTCTAAAGCGACACTGTTCCTGCCACTACAAATATCGACTAGCTCAAAAAGAAAACTGTCTTAGCTTGAGCTTAAGGTTCAATAAGGAGTTAGAGATATGACTTTTTTCTACCCATAGAAGCCCCATAGTAGACCCATCGATCACTGTTCCAACTTCAAAATCGTTATCTTTTGAGTTGTGTCAGTATTCTTGCCGAGGTGCGATATGTACAGCGACGCAACCGACAACCGACTAACGACGGCATTCTTATCCCACACATACGCTCGCCGCATGCTACCTTAAGGACTGCGTCTCCTAGACAAGACGCTAGACCACGCTAGACACCGCTAGACCAGGTATACATACACGAGGATCGCAAGGGTCCGAGATTCCACTCCTGATTTCTCAATAATGCAAAGACGGGGTTTCTTAGTAGCCCAAATCGCTAGATGAAAGATCAATTTAGGGGGCTATTTGCCTCAAAAGTTGTACTTTTACGTTTACGACGCGTAATTCTCATTATTCGGCAGCATGTCGCGGAGCTACGAGAAGCAATGGACAGGCGACGGTGCTGCAGCCTATGGTGGTTCTCAATATATTTGTGGTTCTCCTTTAAGAATGTTGCATGAGCAGTAATTGTTGAATTTCATAATTGTTAATCAAATATTGTATCGAGTTACGAACGATAGAATTCAAGAAAACCATAGGATATGTTTCACAGCCAATTACTTGGGGTTATCAAGTTGATAATATCAACCCATGAGATTTATTTCAACATCAAAATACATGGGTTGACAATCTCCCGCGTCGTTGGCTGCGAAATGTACTCTGTGGTTTTCCTTAATTCTATGCTCCTCGATAGTTTAACAATTACGAAAATCAATTACGATATTATTGAATAAGAACCAAAACTATATGAATGATTTTATTAATTATTACGAATAGCTGGATCGCAAGACGTGATGTTCAATCTCTCTAAGATGCATTACCCAAAAAAGGTGCATTTCTATGGGCTCAATAATACCAGAATCCCCGACAATGTGCTCGAAATAGAATTAAACAGACCTGTGCATTATTATTAATATCATTTACTTCTTTAATAAATTGAGAACATGTAAACTATACGTTCTACATAACGATGAACGTATAAACCAAAGGATCCACATGAGTTTGAATGCTTCATCATATTCTCTTTCATTCCTCGTCTACCCAGAGCAGATTGAACAACCGCAAAACGTATGACAATCCGATGTACATACACCAACGGTCGAAATTCGTCACAATAACGCGGTTCATATACCAGCCATACGTTACGTGATTGAACATAAGTCGGTGCATCGAACGACCTAGTTCGCATTCTTACCAGAGAAAACAGGAAGAAAGAAAAAGATGTCGTCCCTCGTACGCGGGTGCAAAACTTGCTCAATGCCGTACAAAAAGCTCTTGAAGTTTTCAGTTTGCATCTAGATTCCAGAACATATTTACTTCGTGGAACGTACGAGTGCAATTTTTTTCTACTTTGTCCCTGGTTCCAAAAACGTGGTCGCATGAATATTAATTTCCTCCGATACTTGCGACTTTTTTAGTTTCGCACAATAATTTACATGGCACTGTATGTCTATTAACTAAAAATATCGTTAAACTTAAGTACATTTGTCTGACCTCGCTAAAATGGAAAATTGTATTCACAGTTTTTCTTTTAAACCACTAACAATTTTGTTCAATCTTTACTTTGCCAATTTTTATATAAAATGTATTGATAAATGTATATTTAAATTTGAACTAATGATTATTTAGTTTTTACGTTGCAGTATACATATATCCGCAATATATATTTAAATTGATTATTTAATATTTCTGTTGTGCAGTATACATACGTATATCTACGATATATATTTAAATTTGAACTAATGATTATTTAATTATTATGTTGCAGGTGAGTGTTCCTTGTATTTACAACTTTACAAAATCAAACGTCAACTATACGAACAAAACGTGGAAGCGTATTGTAAGTAAATTTCTTAACTGTTATAAATGTTTTTATTTTATATCAATTCATTTGGAACCTCGCTTTATCATTTAAGGCAATTTGCTAGAAAAACCTCGCACGTTCAACCACGCCAGCGATTGCAAATATATTCGATTTTTATCCCGATACAAAATGGCCAACATATAGACCTGACTATAATTCCTGGCAGACACTCATATTTCTCTCATATAGCGTCTGTAAGTAGATACGGGGACACAGCGTGCAGAGAATACGAAATGTTCAGCTGCGTACGGCAACTTATGCGAAAGGCAAATGCTAGGAACTGGAACATGCGAATTTTATTTTCACAGAAAGCACACCGATAGATGCATAGTTTTTACATAACTTGTACACTCCGGATAAATGAAAAATGTAATATCTTAAGAAGAGCGTTTCACATTCCGTCATGCACAGCGTCCAGAGGTCGAATTTTACATTATTCTGTGCATTTTTGCACATGGAAATTGGCCAACAAGTTTTCATGGATTTTGTAATAAGTGTTTGATTGCCACTATTTGCCTTTGAGATAGAGGAACAAATATCAAGGATACAAATATGTACAAAATATTGTAAAACAATGCATCGTGTTGCTAATGACCTTTGATATTGAAGCAACATCAAATAAATAAATAAAAAAAAATAGCGCAAACAGTGTAAACAATTATGGTAGTCCCGGGCAATTTTTTCCTCGTTGCACATTACTTCTACCGGTGCACAGTGGGCCAGGAGCCCTCTTTTTGTGAGCAAAAATAGATTTTTCAAGTTTAATGTATCGAAACAATTTTTTCCCTATAAACTGACAACCCTTTAAAACTCTCAAATGCAAAATATTCATTTCAGACGATTCTGTAATGAGTAGACTGAAGATCGCGTCCTGTGATCCAGCTATGCATCATGGATGCATATTCACAATAATCGTGAATTAAAAATATTAGAAGCCGTCGTTTCGACGGATCTCGTAAACTCAGTGCCGAAATCGATAGATCGAGCAGAATCAAATCGATGGATAGTTTAATATCTCTCTCGCGGATAATACCATTGTCGCAATGCCCCCTCCCCGAACTAGTTTCCTTTGGTAACTTCCGAACGAAACAAGGAGCTTGGTCGAAGAATTTAAGTATGGTCCATGAAATACCGTGCACGTGGTAAATCGGTCGCAGTTTCTTCCTCGGATCTATTGAAAAACTTTTCATCATATTCGAAGAAATATCCTGAATCCGTCTTTCCCAAGTTTCAACCGAGGAAATCGGTTTTCCCGTGGGGATCATCCGGCACAAGTAGTTTAACCTGCGACGGCACAAGTGTGGCAAAATAACAAAACTTGTGTCAAACTGGATCAAGTTTAATTGAAACAATTTGATTCCGCTGAATTTTCGTCTCTGCACGCATTTCGTTTTACCTTGTTTCATCATTCTATTTTATTTTTTAGAAATTCCAAGTTGTTCCAGAGGAAAACGATATTTGATCTTTTTCGTTTTATCGAATTACGTTTGATCGCATAATTGCTATTACAGTAATTCTTCAATCGATGTCCAACAGCCGTGTTCTGCACGGACGGCGATGGTGTAGAGACACTATTTTTGTTACGACTAATATTATTCCACCAATTAAATTGTGTTTCGTATACACAAATTCATAAAATCCGCAACCCACGAGCTTACTTAACTATGGTCTTTAGATCATAAATGATCTAATAGATCATAATATGTCACGAGAAAATCCGCAAATGCATGAACATCGTAAGCCTGCAAGATACACAGTATGACATAACTATTGGACTATAGGTTTTCGTGCACTTACGGTACGCGCAAATTCGAAAACTACAAAAGCCTTGTCCCACGCGAAATTTTGAAAAATTCCTGCAAGAAACTTTTACTATAATATCAATTTTATATATAGAGAACAAAGTAAAAAAAATGAAAATTTTCATAGAAATTCTCTAGTACTCTTCGAGGAAACGAGAACCAGTTGGAAAAAAATAAAAGAACATTTTCCAACATATTCGACCCCATATTCCTTTTGTAAGATAGTAATAATATGCATTTATGATAACAATGCGAGTAGGTGTAATTTGAAATGATAAGTAGAAAGAAAGAAAGAAAATAAATTTCGACTTCAGTCCAGTTCAAATCAATAAATATAAAAATATTCTATTATCACGTATGTTTTAAAGACCAGTCGTTTTGACTGGTTTTAAAGACCAGTCGTTTTGACTGGTTTTTGTAGAAATAGCTTCGTCTTAACTGGTTTGGTAGTTCTAGTGTTAATAAAATAATTTTCAATAAATAAACTCGAAACAATTACAACCTAATACGATCCACAGCTCTTTACGTTGTACGCTCCTCTTTTGTTTGTTGTGTGGAAAGTACAAAAGTGTATCGCACCTCCGTTTGTATCAATCTTCCAATATTTTTACTTTTTAACGTCGCAGAGCTCATACGTTTCAGTAACCGTGACTGTTAATTTTCGTTTGTTAATTGGAGTTTCTCGCTATAAATCGGCCTCCTCAATTTACGGTGTCTTTCAACGTCGTCGGCGAACAGCGTTTGTCGTACGGGGCGCGATCAGTCTCGTTTTACGTTCATTATAAAGTGCTTTGAACGCTACGCGCCGGCAAGGTAACAAGAAGGCAAGGGGCGCCGCTCGATCGTAAATGGTTTCCTGTCCTCGAATCACGAAAATGACGTTCTAGGTACCTTGTGCAAAACTAACGACGGAGTGGAAGGAAACGTCGCGCGTCGCGACGCATGCTGTCGCGAGCTCGCGTGCACTCGCGTACACTCCGCTGACGCGCGAGGGGTTGTCGGCCTGAAAGATGGTGGATGCATTAAACGGATATGAATATTCATCGACTGTACGGCAGACCCAGTTAGAAACCGCTCGATCCCGCCGTTAGATCTTTCTCCCTTCTCGATTCTCTCCGTCCGCCCCGAACGGAAAAAATGCGGAAACGACGTATGAATACCTTTCAAGTTATTAGGAGAACTTTTTTACGAAACTTTGTACAATTTTCCATACCGTTAAAAAATTCTTGTGCAATTCTTGTGCAATTCTGAATGCAGTGCTGTTGAAAAATAGTATTTGAAATTAAAAATTACAATACATAGTAGAATATATTACAATATATAGTAGGATACACTGGAATACATTAGAATACCCTGGAATATATTACAATATACTGGAATGTATTCCAATGCGGTAGAATATACTGAAATATATTACAATATAGTAGAATATACTGGAATATACAAGAATATAGTAGCAGATATTATGATTGAATTTCGTAGCTTGGGTTTCATTAATTACTTTGATTCTGTGCGAAATTTGAAAGTTAATGTTCTTCGCTGGACGCGTTAAGCGTGCTATCTGGGATCCCTTAAAAATTGGAACCTACGAAAAGATCCTGAAAGTATGTGGGAAAACTTGAGCGAAGTTTCAGGATCGATGGGGATAATCACAGCCCGAACGGAAAAAAGAGATTACCAGGAGTGGACAACGAATAGATCACGTCAGGAAGGGGTGAAAAATGGCGAACGGCAGAGTGATTAGGAAAGTGCTTAGGGCGTACGAACCACGGGCATCGTGACGCACCCCTAGGTGTCCTACTTTGCTATAGATCGCGTAGCACGACCGAAAAAAAAACAGCGAATAGCTCGTGTTTTCGCAAAAAAGCCCGAAATAATTTAATTCGGATGTGTCACGAATTGGCGAACGCCGAAAAAGCCGTCGGTAAAGTTAACTGCAACTAGAGATATTTGTAATCCGATGTATGTATCGCGCCGCGCCGCGCCGTCCGAATTGCACAAGCTCTCTTCGTTGTTACAATGTTTCCCCGGTTGTTACAGAATTTTCGCCGCTACGATATTTAATAATGAAAACGTGAAATTGAAATGGAGGCTATGCGATACCAAGCAGCCGAGTGTTTCCAAACCGTATATAGAAAGTTTACCAGATACAGAAACGGAGGGCGGGAAAATTGGTCGCGCGTAAACTCGAGACCTAACTTGACACGGCAGCCCGGTGAGACATATAAGTTGTGGTTCGAGTGCAGCTTCCTTCGCCGGATTCCAGCTCATCGTTCGACCCCCAAGGAAATTGCAAGTGGTCCTTTTCGAACGCGTCGACGAAGTATCAGTGTTACGGTTTCTCGCCGTTACATCCGCCGCGCGGCACGTATCGTCGCGGTATGTACCGTCTGCATATCAAATCGGATTCATGTAAACCCACCGCAAAACTTCTGTCCTCTATCCTGATTTGTTGTGATTAGACTGCGGTTAGAATCTACTAGAATATATTAGAATGTACAAGAATATACTTATATACACCACAGAATATATCAGAATACACCTGAATATCCCAGAATACACCAGAATACACAACAGTTTGGAAAACTGAAATTTGTATAAAGCTTTATAACTTAATCATTTAATAATAAACAACTTTCGGATTTTATCGACAAAGGTCGATAAAATACTTTGTTTTTTCATGTTTTACATTAATTTTTCGTACACCTTATAAGTATCGTATTTTACGTTACCTTGTTTCCTAAATATTTGCAATATCAAATTCTTTAATCCACTTGTCCAATGTATTCAATAATTTTTCAATCGACGATTCTCTGCCAGTGTTTGTTACCAATTTGTTGACAATCATATCGACGTCATATAAAAGAGAAATCGGCTGCTCGTATACCATTTGTTTTATTTTTGGTCGAATATTTCGTTAGATAGTTTATTTAGTTGGGATAAGAATTAACAGAAATATTTCAAGTACCGCAAGCGATGTTCCAAAAATTTTATCACGCGCAAACGCGATATACAACGTATGTATAGGAAATGCTTCGATACATTTTTTTATTGCAATAACTTGACCGTGGCCCGTTATGAAATATACGTTTTATTAAAAATGATTCTCTATGTTGTCGACATAAAACAAACTTATTTTCATCGCACCAAATTTTGATATATTTCATGTAGTAGAAAAGTGAAAAAAAATTTTGGGTCTACCACGCGTCGTCGCTATACGAATTTTATGCAGGTATGGTAGAAACGAGTATGTACATTGATTAAATCTTTGGCTCTTGTCTAGTACAATTAAAGCAGAAATTTTTTATTTTCCATAAAGTCAGTGAGTAAACTCTCAAGTGTGCTCGACTGTAAGCGGAATCCTTGATAAATAGACCGCGGATCTTTCTGCAAAATAAAAATATTATGCATCGATTGTGGGAAGCAGGAGTAAAATAAAAGTTGATTTCATTCTTTAATGACTTTGTTACGTTAAAAACATTACAATATTCTTGAATTTTTCTAATATACTACAATTTTTATATTTCACCCAACTAATTTCTTCATAAATGAATAAAAATCCGCAGTCTAGCGATAACATTCGGTTTGTGTCAGTATACATACGTATACACACGTATGTCTCAATAATCTGGTACTTCCTTGAAGGGGGCGATTACCGAGGTCCTTTGAAGCAACTTTTTAAATTTAATTTTTAAAAAGTTAATTTTTAAAAGATTCGTCATCGAAAGACGTACAAATTGGATTTTTAAATTTGATTATTGAGATTATCGAGATATTGAATAAAATGAATTTTTCCAGACCCTTTACACAAATGTACATATATTAAAAAATACGTGTATTTTTATTTTATTTTATTTCATTTTATTCAAATATTTCTTCGAGTTCTATAACATACAAAAATCCCATTAAAATCGGTGTGTACGATTGGTTAACCTCTCTCGTTAGTCGAAAAAAATTTGATCTTCTTGATCCCAATTAATTTTTCTTTCACCGCGAATCGATGAAAATTTCGAACCACTGAAAACGTAGAATAGAATTGATACAGCACTGGATAAAATTGTAGATTCGAAATTACCTGTCTGTTTCTCGACGTCGCGCAGTTTCCATTTACATAAATAATGGCCCGAAATAAATCTTCGCAGGAGCATTATTTTACTGTTGCGATCGTAGAACGGGATCTTGCCTGAACTCTTTCGATCTCTCGATCTCTCGATCTCTTGATTTCTGTTCCGCGAGTCGGAAGTATCTCTTTGGTAATACAGCAAGCTTAATGGATCCATAAATCGTTCTGGATTAGCCCGAGTGCCAGAATTTAAATATCTACGTTTCTCGTCTCGTCCAGCTTCGCCCAGCCGCGCGCCGGCGGCGTCGGGTACCGCTCGCACACATGCATAATCGCGCGTAACGTCCCTCGTGGACATACAAACGACGAGCACTCATTGTTTGAGCTGTTTCTGTATGCGTTCTCACGCTTTGCCTGCCGGCAATCGATGGATCCTTGCCAAGCGTTTGGCCTGCGAGGACGATTCCGATGGCACGACCGGCTTCGTTCTCCTTAAAATGGTAAATCGTTACCTTAGATTTCGGGAAATCCGCGCGGTATGACCGTTTTAGCATACCACATCGGAATTGCTTCAATCGCCTAGAGTGTCACCCAGATTGTTAATTCGACAGCGTACGGAACTCTGCAAGTTTTTCGCCCGCAACTGTTACCGCGAACACCATTTGCGCCATTCTCACCATTTTACTTCAACATGAGTTCGTTTTAGACGGCCTCCGCTACCCAAAATTCGAAGGAACCAAACGAGAATTTAAAATTGTCACATATTTCTAGGTTTGATAGACAGCACTCGAATAATTAAATCCCGATACTGCGGATCTTTATGCATTTATGGCATATGCAAATTTTCAAATAATACCGATATATAAAATTCAATAGAATTCAGTACGATTTCTATTTATTTCAGATCTACAGAGGCTACTAACACTGAGAATAAGATTTTATTTTATTACAATCTTAAGATTAGCCTATGAAAATTGAAAATTATGAAAACATCAAAAATAACAACAACGAACACAAATTCACCATTTTACCATTTTACTCAATTCTCACCATTTTAATTTAACATGAGTTCGCTTCAGCCGGCCTCCACTACCCAACATTCGGATTTCATTGATCTTCTTTCCGATTCGGATTGTTTGAACAAGTTTTTTTGTGATTGCGGAAGATTGATGGAATTGTTCGCTTTAAAAGCAGTATGGTCACTAGATAACAATCGTAGTTTAACAATAGATTGACAGAGCACTCGAATATTTCCATTACTAGACTGCGGATGAGGAAAATTTTCAAACAATGCTGAAATATAAAATTTAATAGAATTTAGTGCGATTTCTATTTATTTCAAATCTACAAAGGCTACTACCACCGAAAATAAAATCTTATTTGATTCCAATATTAAAATTAGCCTACGAAAGTTGAAAATTGCATAAATATCCGCAGTCTATTAATCGCATATAAAAGTAACAAGAATGCACATATTTTTTTTCATAAATGCTCTTCACAACTTTAATAATTGTCCAAGATAAAATTCGCTATCTGTTATTCATAATAAATTATTATGAAATTCACCGATTTTTGGTTCAGAAAATTCTTCAAATTACAAAAAATTTTAGTCTACCGCTTACACTGCGAATTTTATGTAGATATGGTAGAAATGGGTGTGTGCAACAAAAACTGTAGGAAAATTAAAATAATTTAAGAGTATTAATTAAATGTCTCACTCTTGTCTTTTGTAATTAGCGCAGAAAATGTTTATTACACATAAAGTCATACACAGAGTCGCCAGAAAAGGGGAGAGAGCACGAAATGAGGGGAAAAAGCTCTTTGTAAAAGTCAGTGAACCTTTTTTAAGATACCTTACTTAAAGATACATATACATACTATACAACTTGTAGTAAAACTGAAAAACCTTATATATGTTTTTAAAACATTATCACAATATCATGCGTGCACTTTCAAATAAAGTGCTGCTTGAAGAAACAGCCTATTTGTTTTTGCAGAAAAACTTAAAAATGCAAGCTTTCTAAGGTAGATAACTGGACGTAACTCCTTAAAAAATATAACAAATCGTTCTTACTTCATTTTACGAAATCAGTATTTCCATCCGATAAAAAATTTAAAATTCAAAATCTGAACACAAGGCGATATCACAAAGATTTAAGAAACAGCACTGACCCAAGGGTTTTACTTAGATCGAGGTATATGCATACTCTTCGAACACAAAATGAAATTCAATTGACAACACAATTGAAATTCTTTGAACGCATTAATTCATCTTATTATTGTGTTAGATTTTGAAAAGGTTATATTTAAATCAATTTAAATATCGTCGAAGGATCTGTAGTTTACCTTTCCGCTGAGAAAAAGTAATATGCCAGAATGAAATGTTAATTCCAACGGCGCGTCGGGAAACATGATTTTCCAGGTCAAGCGGTGCGCCAGTCGCAACACGGTTTAATCCGTTTAGCGAACAGCTTTAATTTATAATATGCGCGGCACTCAATTACAAGATCATTTACTCTTCGTTATAAAATTCTGTCCATCTTGATAGACCAGGTTTCTTCCTGAAAATTATATGTAACTCGCTGGAATACGTTCTGTAATTTATTATAAATTGTCTAGATGTTTGAATTACTACTGTTGTTCGATAATCTCGATATTTATATTGCGATGAAAATAGAGATAATATCTTACGAGTAATGTAACATTTTGTAATAATATTATTTTAGTCTTTAAAACCGTAATCCGCTTGCAGATATCGATAAGAATGAAAATTTTCGCAAGTCTGAAAATATATACTGTAGAAAGATTTGTACTTATTACCGCAGCTCTTGTGAAAATATCAAATATCGTGAAAATATTACGTTTATCCGTTTAATTCAGGTTATCATTTCATTAATTCAAATATTCCCGAGCACCATACATGCTTCAGAAGTATTTGTAAATTGAATAAACAATAATTTAAACGCACTTCTGCGTAACAAGCAATAATCTAACCGTACGTCAATGTAAATTTAATAATAATCATCTATGTTAACATGTTCTATGGTAACTTCTAAACAGATAGAAACGAAAAAATTCTGCAGTCTGCGTTCGAAAATAGGCAACATAAGTTTTAAACTTTGGAAGAGAAGCGGATGATTCACGATGCTAGAGATAAATAGTAACTTGCGAAACAGACAACAGGGGGAGCTAATTATTAACAAAAGATAAAGACTCATAACTCACTGTCGCAAGTAGCAGGAAGAAAAACGATCGGACGCAACGACTGCTAGCTAAAAGCTATTACCGCAGATGTAGTCAAACCGAAGTTGCCACGAGTTTGCTGAAGCAAAATTTACAGTCTCATATTCGTGGAATGATGCAATGTTATGTGTACGTTTTAATGCAGTCGAGTGATAAGTAAACTGCGGATGTTTATGCAATTTTCTTTTTTTGTAGACAAATTTTAAGAAATTTTAAGAATGTGGCACCAAGTAAAATCCTATTTTTATTGGCGATAGCTGGACTGCGGATGCAATTTTTAATTTTTGCAGACAAATTTCAAGAAATTATTTACAGCTTTCTATCGATCGTGTAATGCTTTCGGCGCAATCGTTAACAATTTTATTAAATTTCGAGAAAGTGGGTATAAATAAAATCTTATTTTCAGTGGTCTTTATGGCCTTTATAGTTCTGAAATAAATAAAAATTTAAATTTTTTTAAAGATTTTGCAGCATAGAAATTGCTACAAAGCTGCATAATATATGCACGTTTAAATATGGACAATAGATATCTAATTTAAATTACATTACAATCGCACACAACCTACAAGGAGTGCCTCCTACAAGTTCGTCAAGTGATATACGTCAAGTAAACGTTCAAATACTTCGTTATATTTATTTTTATGGTGTTTTATATATGAGAATACGAGATACCTTCATCCTAATGAGGTATCAAATCATTTAAACGGAAAAGTGATTACATTAGTTTTGTTCACAAAAATCAATTTTTAGCAAAATCCTGAGATCGTAGACAAATTTTGAGACCAGGTTTTAAATCAGTGTAAAAAATCTACGGGAAACGATGTATAGCATGTTAAAAAAAATTTATTCCGCGCGTGGTATTGGAGAAACCAAAATTTTCTTGAAATTGTACAAGTCAAACGAATTTTTTCAAGGTTAAAAAACGTTTGTACCATAATCTCCCTATTTTTCCCATATTCTGAAAAGTTTCAGCTTTAATTTAAAAAGAATTTCATCGTTATATCTCATTTCTATCGAAAGTTCTTTGATTTTAACACAGAATTCATCGAAATTGCCCACTGTGCGTCGCCTATTGTAATAAGTGCACTACCAAAGATATCTAATACAATCGTTTCTTACGAAATCATTTTTATTATTTTTCTAATTGCACAATAAAAACCCGATCATTTTAACCGGTGTTGGTAGGTTTAGTGTGTTAAGGGTAAATAATATAGATTCTCTGAGAAAAATCGCGAGAAAAATCGCGAGAAAAATGTCGCGCTAACAAGACGTTTGGCCTTGTTGGGTTAGGTTCGTGCTCATTGTGCGATGAAGAAGTATAGTCCGTAGAAGTTCTATTATGTTTATCGACGGGAGTCGCACCTATGCGCGTCAAGAAGGCCTCCAGGTGAGCGCGAGGGCACACCTTTGCGAGCGCGCGAACTGCCTGCGTTCGCCATACGCGCGCATGGGGAACAATGGCGGCTGCGAACGAGTACAATGCGCGGTCGAAAAGTTGGCTGGGCCGGTTCTTGGTCGGCTGGGTTGTAGCTCGCGGTGCCCTAACAAAAGTCTTAAAACAAAAGTCGACCGGCCGCGTATGAATGGGTCGTCCGCCGAACTTTCGTGCGTCAGTTCCGTTTCCTTTGACGAAGTCATCCGTTCAACAGCCGCATCCATTGTCGCTAACGGGGCGCTAGTTTGGACTCTGTCAACTCCAAACGAAACAATACTCTACTCGCTACCCCCCACCCCTCCAATCCCTTGGGACCGACAAGTTTTAAAGTTACCGTTGTTGTGGACACAATAAATTTTTGGCCGTAACTTTGAATAATGCTCGCGATGATGTGTATGTCCGCGCCTAACCAGAACCACCAACTTTGCGGATAAATTAATTTACTCGTTTGTTCGCTTATATATTTGCTGATCTCCTTATGTCTGGACCAGCGTTTCCCAACGTGGCGCCCACAAAGAAACTTGCGAGACTTGAATTATTTTGCAATTTTTGTTGCCAACAACTCCCTATTATTTTAAGCGTTTCATTTGATATTTACTTGAAAGGACAGTTCCTTCACTCCTACTTATGTTAAATAATTTTGTTTACTAATTGTTAGACATCTTTATGCAAAATACAATTTTTTTTGCCTGATTTGCAGCAAACTGGAATGAAATAGAACTTTATTTTCTTTCTTAATGTATTTAACAGATTCACAATAATGTAACAATATGTTTACATTCTTCTAATGTTTTTACTGTTTCAAAATAGACCTACTGATTTTTGTCATAAACGCATCAAATCCACTAATTATATTAGATATAGCTCTCAAACTCTGTTGTAATTTTGTATTTGTGGAACTTGTATTTGTTTTTAACTAAAAAATACGACTTAAATAAATACAGGATGCACATTGTCCTTTCTCCGATGTCCGAATCAAGATTCCGATTAAGATCGTCCGAAGGTCATAATATAAACAATATAATCAATGATTAGTAGACTGCGGATCTTTATGCCCTTATTTTGTGAGATAAATTCAAAAATATCCTCGAAAATTGGTGCAAAAGTGGTGTCGCTCAGTCTCGAATCATTGTTTAAACATGTTTAAACGATCATAATGTATTAATATTGGATATCACTGTATTCGAGAAAGTTTACAGAATTTTTTGCCGTAAAGAACAATTCAATATCTTCCATAATAAAATCACAATATTTGCTCAAAGTTGAAAAATATGTCTTTTTTAAACTCAATTTTCTGAAAAACTGTACGTCTAGGTGAAAAATTAAGGACAGATTCGCAATCGAAATAATTTTTGGCTGTTGGACAGTGTGATTAATAAATCACGCTATTCGGAAAGCGCGTTATATGAATCTCGAGAAGGTCTGGTGCAATGTTTGCACCGCGTGGAATGTTTGCGAGCATATTTTCAGAATATCGTGTTACGAGAGGGTTGACTGTATTACGGAGCACCCTCTGCCGACATCATAGAATATTGTTCAGCCCATTCAATGTCCGAAAGTGAGCGTCGAGTCAATCTTTTCCATCGGGAAGATTAAACTGTCGCTTTGACTCCGGATACGAATGCATCACCCGGGCAAGCGAAAAGCAATAGCAAGGGTCTTTTGAGTTTTTACGTGTGGGGAATGCGAATCTATAGAACGCGGTGCGAACGCCCAACGAAATAGACGCGGAACAATTTTGTCCCGGGCCTCTAGCAACCCTGCCGACCCGGATACCAATGGGAAACCGCGTGTTGCGGTTGCGCGTCGAATTAGAAGACATTTTCCCCCGGATCTCTTTTTCTTCATTTTTGCGGACAGTGTTTCATTTTTTCGCCGGGACCCGCGTACGAGGCGCGCCCGGCAAAAATCGGACAAAAAATGACGTCCCCTCGGAATCGTCGGACAGTTAATTTTTTTCCCGCATCTCCCTTCATTTCGTTTTCAGTATTATTCCCTCCGACTGTTTGCTGAAGGGTTTCGACAGTCATCGGGCTACCAGCGCGAATGAAATGCACGGCAAATGAACGTTTCACTGTTTGAAACGGTCTCAAGTTAAACTACGCGAGTGATCGTAAAAAACGGGAAAAAGAAGATGCCTCTGTAATTATTTTACCATGGAAACAGAGAACGCGGAGTTGCTCCGAAGTATGTTCGAAAATTAAATTAGCATTCGGAGACGGAAGGATCATTCTCATCCTAATATGCGCCATCCATTTTTTCGATATCAGTGTGGAAGTGTTATAAAAACATTTTATTAATATTATATATAAAATTCATAAATTTTTAAAAGTTCTCTTTCGTTTCCAGAGAACCACGAGGAATCGCGAAATAATTTTAGCCGTTGTGAAACTCTTCATAGAAGCCTAACCATTTTGTGAAACGTGGATATTTATGCAATACTTATATTTGCAATACTTATATTACGAAAAATAAAATTCGCGATTCCATTATTCATTATTAGGCTGCGGATTGTATGCAACTATGACAAAAATGAGTAGGTGTACTTTAAAATAGCAAAAATACCGCTACATCACTCTCAACGTACTAAACATAATAGGGAAGAAAATAAATTTCTATTTCACTCCAGTGTCTTGTAATTCAGGTAAAAAATTTTTATTTTGCGTATAGATCCGCAGTCTAACGATTACAACGCGGAGTTCACGAGAGTGCACGATGAGTTCTGCGTAGAAGTATTTGTCAGAGCCTCCTTAAAAGATGGCCGCATAGAAATTTCTTGCATATACTTGCAAATGTAAAAGTTATAACAATAAATAGGCAACGCGTTGGTAACAATCCAAATCGTCAAAACATTGCCAAAACACAAGGAGTACTCCAATTTCGTCGCTGAATATTGAATCCGCCGTTTTGTATTTGTAATTTGAAAAACAAATTCATATTCAGCGACCCAAAAAAATATGGGAATACTAAATTTCAAGGTAATCTGACAATTTTTTAGTAACACATCGTTTTTTGAAATTTTGGCGGTGCTGAACCACTGTGTTACTTTTTGTCATGGATTAGATTATTCATTCTCTCTTGTTTGATTAAATGCAACTCTGGGGCGGTGCTCTTGCGTGGCATTCAATAAATGAAATATTTATTCGGAAATTGTATCAATTTGTACCATAACGCGTTCGTAATATGTTAATTTCGAGGTTTTATCGGGCTGGATAATTGCTATACGAGAGCAACGTGTACCACTCCAGCAAAACGTATTATGCAAAATCGCGTGAATTTTCACGTTATTATTGTATTTAAGTTCCCGCGGGAACAATAAATCCCGTCGCGTTCGATGAAGGCTGGGAAAAGGACAAATGACCGGATGAGACAATTTTCCACGTTGCAAGATGTCTCGCGATACCGAACGATGCGACGAGGACGTGATTTATCAACTGCATCGCGCAACAGGCAAAACGAGTAAGATGCTGATGGACGGTGAGCAGCGTTTATTTTATTCCCGGCGGAATCGTCGTTACGAACCGCTGCAACTAGGCATTTTCGCGGAATGTCACGTTTCACTCGAAAAAATCCTTAAATCCACGCTCCGTTAGGCCGCCATCGGCGCGCGACGCATTTACCCTCGGGATACGTCCGTGGTTACTAATCGTGGACGCGCGCATAATCACCACGCTCCGCAGAGGCCATCGTACCGAATAATAAATTAATCTCTGTAATCCAGGCGTCATTACCCGTCATCGGGTCCCTCCTCCAGCAGAGCCGCCTACGCATCTTCGTTGCTTCCCGTTCAATCAGTCATCCAGCGGATTGATTTAGTGCTGGACTATGAATTCTCTGCTGTCACTTCAAATCTGCTTATTAAAAATCTCGGTTCCTGCTGACCCCGTGCCGCCCCAGTCATGAATCTGCAATCAGAATCGATTAAAATCGTTAGAGTCGCACAGTGGGGTATTTGGCCTGAAAAAGTGGAAAAAATTATTTTAGCGTTATTTATACGCTCAAGGTTATAACGATATATATCGTTGGTTTGGTCTTAAGATCAGCTACAACATTGTGAAATCCAAAATATATTTTAGCATTTAAAAAGTAAAATTCACCTCAATTTTTTGAAAAAAAAATTTTTTTTCAACTTTCATACATTGAAATTTGTAGACGTCCGAATACCGTTCCTCGTTTGTTGCAAACATTTTTTCCTCAGATTACACTGTCCAACAAATTTCAACTTTTTTTATGTTTCGTTATAATTGTTGGGTGGCCCTTATAGAGTTTTTTTGCGCTGACTCCGAATCTGCCCTTAATATTTTTCCTACACGCACAGTTTTTGAGAAACATGACTTTGAAAAAAAAACTATTTTTAAACTAAAGGCCCGCACAAGAAATGTTTTCAACGTGCACTACATTCGCAAGAAACTTCTAAATTGTTGTGCATCTTCTATATGTAATTTTTTTATAAGTGTAGAAAATGCATCCACTTTATTGCGTCGCCATTGTCCATGGTGTAGTCCAGCATATTTTCTTTTTGAAACTCTTCTTTCTTCTAATGACGTTCGCTAAAATCAAGTCCACATAATTACAACTCGCTGTACAGCGGTAGACGCATTGGATGTATTTGTTTATAACTTTAAGAAATAAATGTATTAACCTGATGTCGCCAGTACGACGACATTCGTTCTGAAAGGGTTGGATCGGACGAAGGTTGGTGTAAACGAAGACAGTTAGTCTCTGTCTAATTTGGAACCCGGCAATTCCATTGCAATTAGAAAAGTCAAGAAATTATAGTCTCTCGGGGAAGACGTTCCAGCGAATGAGAAATTAATCTTTCTTAGCCGCGGTATTACGCGGCACGGCGTCGAGTCTTTCTCTTCTCTTTTATTGGCCATGCTTGAACCGCATCCACCTCTCTTATTGTTAGCTGCCTCCGAGTTACAATCCGTCACTGTACCAGCAAGTGATCTCTCCTCGGTTTGCACTAACGGTAACCACCTGCCTTCGTACTCTGCCTCGCCGCGTCCCGACGTTATTCCAGCTAGAACGAACGCCTCCGCAAGAAATTTTGTCGTCACCGAAGACAAGTCCGGGAATCTTGTTTAGTCACCGAATCTAATCAATTTCCGTGCAAGTGGCGCTAATTTAATAGCCAACCTTCTGACTCTACTGCCCCTCGGTCTCAATCCTCTCGAGATACCGATACTGTGGTTTTTGTTCTTCTACAGTGGTCGAAATAACGATAGGTTCACTAGTAGCCGCATCGGCTGGTTTACTGCTTCTAATTTCATTTTAGTTTTCAGAAGTGTACTGTGGCATTTGTTTTTATTTCGCAAGAATGTGTTCTACGCATTGTGCAAACAGTCAGTCGACTATCAACAGTATTAGCGTAAAGACGTACCTGTTTCAAAAATACTTTGAAAATTATCTAGTACAAGATACGAAATAATCTTAGGTTCACGGAGAAATATTTAAAAACTACTATCGATAATGCAATTTTTGAACGTTTTTGTATGGTCAGTAATAAGTATAATAAGCTTAATAAATATATTATCAAGGACTACGTCTCCTAGACAGACGACACTCGCGCGTGACCGCACACAATCACCACGGTACACTCACACACCGCTAGACCACGTATACGTACGCGAGGATTGCAAGGGACCGGGATTCCACTATTGATTTCTCAATAATGCAGAGACGGGGTTTTTTAGTAGTCAAAATCGCTAGATGAAAGATCAATCCAGGGGGCTACTTGTCTCAAAAGTCCTACTTTTACGTTTTCGACGCGTAATTCTCATTATTCTGCAGCATGTCGCTAAGCCGCGAGAAGCAATGGACAGGCGACGGTGCTGCCGCCTATCGCGTCTGTCGATATGCAGCCGAACAATACTCGCCGTTGATTGTTTTTCCTTTTTGAAGATAATCAATGAAAATTATCCCACGCGCATCCCATAAAACTATATGTTAACGAAAAGGGCCAAATTATTGCTTTCGACAATACGAGTCTCTCTAACAGAGAAATTGCAAGAAGATTGAAAAAGTCATTAAATGTCATAAACATTGTCTTAAGATTAAAAGAAAAATACGGCAGTAAAAAAGCTACAGGTCATCCAAAAAATTAACGCATAGGGAAAAAGGTAAAATGTTTCAAGAAGCTCGGCAAAATTTAAGGGGGACAGATAGTCACGTGACAAAACTGGAAAGGAACTAGAATCTAACTAGATTTTGGCTCGAAACATGAGTTTGCGGGAATAGATTTTTTTTCCTTATTTGAGCGAATTTTGGGCTGGGTGAGGGCTCATTCTAAAGAGGAAGGTTAAGTGCAACGCGCTGAACCGATGATTTAACGAGATTATGTTTACATCTAATAATATAAGTGTCCAAGGTAGAGTAAAAATCGAGAAAAATACTAGCGGATTCCATTGTATTTTTCTGTCTCTTAAAGATTTTTTTGACTGACATGATGGGGTTCAGCGCGGTGCATTTAACCTTCTTTTATCAAATAAACCTTTGTGCAGCTCAAAATATGCTCGTATAAGGATAAAAAATCTATTCCCGTGATTGCATTTACATATGTTAATCAACTGTCTACTCAATGTTAATCAACATTTAGCGTTGATTAAGTTTAATTCAAAACATTTTCTTGGCTCGTTATAGAAACTGCCTGAAAAATAATGTTCAATTTTAAAATAAACAATAATCCATAATTCGGTATTCATAAAATGTTGATTTTTAAATTCATAAAGATTCACAGTCTAATAATAGCATTTGTAGATCCAAATTCTGTTAAATTTAATACTCCAGCAATTTTTGATAATTTTTATAAGCCATAAATGCACAAAAAAAGATCCGGAGTCTACTAATAATCTAATAATTAATAAATAATTTAAGATACGTATAATGTCTGAACGACGGTCCATTGATATGCGAGTGGAAGAAACGTGTAAAAGTATCGCGTGACAGAGATTATTTTTGTATCACTTGCATGGCCAGAAGAATGTTTGAAGTGTCTGTTCGTCAGAGGCTGCTGGCGGAGAGAAGCGAACGTAAATACTTAAAACTGATGACAGCTTCCGTTACTGTTTCCCGGAAGGGATTCTACGTTAGGTCCAGAAGAAGTCCGATCTCTCGCTAAGACAAACAACGGTGCGGTTGTACGCCGCTTTAAAGGGGTCTACAGTCTTTCCGTCCCTTCTTGGTTCTTTTTCCAGCCAGACACTCCGGTAAACAGTTTATCTTGATGCTTTTCTACTTAACACCAGAAATTGGTTCTGCCGTGCAAAGTTGTTTTCCACGGTAACGGGAAATTGATATTTACGTGTATATTTGTTCACGGGCCTGCTCCCCGTTCCTTCGATTCACGTCACATTCTCTGCTAAAAATAGTTTTACATTTTCATGTACTCTTACTCCTCGATCTGCCTTATTGACTTTTTTAATTCTAACCATTCGGATTTTGACAACAATTTACTGTTATTATATTTATTTTTAACGTTACACGTACTGGTAAATATTAGTGGCACTGTAAATTGCTATGCAAGTAGTGCAACCGGATTGCAGACCTTTATACAAATTCTTACGTTTGTAGGTTAGTTTATTTGTAAATTATGATAAAGAAAGAATCTGGTATATTCTGGTATATTTTAGTGTATGCTAGTATTTGCTGGTATATTTTAGTATCTTTTATTGTATTCAAGCATATTCTTGTAAATTCTAATGAAAGAAAAATGTATTTTATATTACAACTGAACCCCCAGAAAAATTATTTAATAAGACTACAATATGTATAAATGTTTCGGATGGTAATAATTGTATAAAATTGATAAATATACAGATAAATATTTTAATCTGCAGATAATCGAGCTGCCCGAGGTTCGGTAAAACATTTAGAAAATTTCTAAAAAAATATTGTGGTAATTTTTGTTCGAAACACGATACGCGTTTGTCGGGGGAAAAAAGGGAAGAGCAGTGTTTTATAGTACAAAGGTCAGACGATATATTTACGGAGGTAACCAAATCGCACGTTTTCCACGATTCGGGTAAACCAGTTCGAGCGTGCACAAATATCAAAGGGATTTTAGAAATATTTGTGCACCCTGTCACCGTCACACGTATTTTCTCGCGTGCCCGATCAACAACCCCGAGCCTATAGGTGCGTTATCTATCCACCCCTCCAACGCGTTCTCACCCCTGAATACAGCGTAAATTTCAACAAAACACCTGAAAGCCGTAGTCCCTCGTGTTCACGTAATTCATACAGCCGATAAAACAAATTGACGATGGTTTTATAGATTCATATATCTGCGGCATGTTATGTGTGATAAATTTTTCATGACAAAGAAGAGTACGTTCATCGACACCCTTTGTGTATCGGATCACAAAGATCGGCTAGTGTTTATGAACGAGTGCGGACGTTTACCACGATGCAATAGAAATTCGAAAAAATTTATTCCCGAATTCTACCAGTACTTCAACTTTTTATCGCACTTATTTTTTTTATCAATCGCAAGAATTCATTTTAATTATTGATCCCAGTCGGCGTGAAGTATACATCGTTCCACTTTCTTAAAATTTGTCTACAAAAATTGGAAAATGCAGAAACATCCGCAGTGTAATTATAAATCTTCAATTTGTGCAAATCTGGGACTAATTCCTTTTGCAGTATGATCAGAAACCTTTATCGAATGTAATGATACCAGAAATAGCACCGGATATTACTCGATAGTATAACAAAATCGTCAATGAAGTTTTATAATCGTAAAAAAACTTACAGAATGATTGATTATGTTCAAATATTAATAACTATACTAATTTAGATGATAACAAAATGATATCTGAGGTGCCGAGGTGCTCTGTATGCGCAGTGCGATGTAAGAATTTACACAATTTCCTTAAAGCAGTTGAGCATCGCCAATGAATGAACGCTGTTTCAGAGAGCACTTCACGAGTGTACAATAGTAAAAACAATAATAAAACCTTATTCTTCAGACCTTTAACACTTATCGCTCGAATGTGACGACTCTGGGAGAGGCTCCACTAATAATTGCTGTACCATTATTCAAAATATTTTTCATTTTCATTGGTAATAGCATTTTTAGATCCAAAATAAATAAAAATTCTACTAAATTCTGTCGAATTTGATGCTCCAGCATTTATTTAAATTTTTATAAGCCATAAATGCATACAGATCCGCAGTATACTAATCAATTACAATTTATTTAACCCTTAGCACTCGAATGGTGACTCAGAGTCGCCACTAAAAATTGCTGTACCATTATTCGAAATATTGTTTACATTATTAAATATGTCGGTATCTGATCAATTACTAAACAGTTAAGTATTGTACGAGGTATTATATAAATTTCGTGTCCACCAAATTTAAAAAATCATTGAGAATGGAAATATTCTAGCTCCGAAGAAATGTTAATTTTCGAGATAAAATAACTCCGAGTGCAAAGGGTTTAAACGTAGCTCGATTCTCCTCGTAGTGGGAATAATGTGACGTTACGTATCCTATACTTCTTGCCTCTGATACGTGCCTCGTGCAGTGAGTCGTGAGAGAGGAATCTGATTGTACGGTACAGATTTTTTCTGCAGCGATGGTTTACAAATTTGTGTTCGTTCGAATGCCGAGCGCGAGAGAATGTGCATCGTTAATGTTATTAATTGTTAATAAACGTGCCGCATCGCTGTACGTCGAAATTAAGCATTGAGCTGAACATTCAAGCATTCATTTATATGAATTCATAAAATCGAGCAAACATTTTTCAACCATTCTGAACGGTCGGCGAATACTTTAACGAGCATAGATGAATGCTCGTTTGAATTTAAATTTTGTCGAAGTGGGGGGCCGTTCGTTTGGTCTAAACGCGGCATGAGAACTCGGCGGCGATCGTTAGCAAAGCTGCACCGCGATCGAGCCCGGTAATCCAAATCCTATACTCGATAATCCGAGTGTGTATTCGCTTGTCGTGCGCCGAGGACGAGTTTTATATTCCCAGAACCGCCTGTCCAAGGAAGAGAAAGAACGTGCCGTCAGCTGCGCGCGGAGCGTGTTCGGCATGCGTGATCGAACTGCGAGCGGAGACAGTCATCTCCGTGATCATCATCGTTATCCTCATCCTACAGTCGCCGAAATAATGATAGGTTCACTTCAATTTGTTGACATAATGTTGCGTTTAATGCAGTATTTTTGATTTTACTTATTATTATTTATTCATTCTAATATAATTAACAAAATACACAGCTCAATCGAATAACACAATGTCAATTAATATCAATTACAAATTTTCTATTACAAAACTTGAGAGTTTGTTGCAAAATAAACATAGGTTCGTTATGTATTTTAACGTGAAAAATTAAAAAAAAAGAAAATAAAAATAATTCGATACTTAGTTGAACTTCCTTTGTGTTTTATAACTTCAAATATTCTGCGTGGAATCGATTAAATTAATTTTTGTAATGTTTCTAATTTAATTTCAGACCACGTCTTTCTAATCCCATTTTTCAATTCTGAAACAGTGCTATACCGTTTTCCATTCTCGTATACCTTTCGTGCTAATATTCCCCAAAGATTTTCAATCGGATTTAGGTCCGGACTCTTTCATGGCCAGGGTAAAACTTCAACTTTCACTCTCTCAAAGTAGTTTTTAATTGTTTTTGCACGATGGATTGCTGCGTTATCGTGTTGGAATATTAAATTAGGTCCACCAATCTTGTCGCCATATTCGTCCAGTACGTATTCCAATAGTTCCTGATATTTTTCAGTACTGACTTTTGGAGGGAACCACATTATCGGAGTCTGACCGTTCCAGCCAAATGCAGCCCAAACCATTACAAATCCTCCTCCATGGGCTCTTGTCATTTTTACATGTCTTTATCACGCAGATTGTGCCGACGTGTACATGAACGTGTCGTCACATCTCTAAACATAAGATACAGTTGGTCATCAGCGTTATAGCAGCGCGCGTTCTGTACGATCCATCGCATTTGAAGAGCAAAACAGACGCGCGGGATAGTAGTGCGTCTTGATTGGGCTCGTTCTCACGAGCCGGAGGCCACTTGAAATTTCTATTCGAGCGGTCCCGAACGATTTTCCGGTAGCGTTTGTGCAACGTGTCTGTCTCCGAACGATAACAAGGGGGAGGAAAAACATTACGTTGATAACGACGCGTTAACGGCGTGGACCGGCACACAGTTGGACAAACCGATGAATTCTGTGTAAAAATCAGATCCGGTAATGGTATTCTGGAATATCTCACGTCACCAACAAAATTTCTCATTCATTTTCGGTAGTGTATCGCACAAGAATTGCAAGCATGAAGATTCTTTAACTTCTTTGACAGATTTGACGGATCTAATGTAAAATGATGCATCTAAAAGTCCTTGGTAAATTTGTACACAATTTTAAAAACATCTTACCATGATACGCTCGCGAGACGACTTTTCTCCCTTTCCTACTCCTAGATTCTCCCTACCAAACTCCTATGGTATGTAGGAGAAGCTTGAGAACGTCGCACATTGGAACAATCCAATGAATTTTGTGTCAAAATTAAGTATTGTACGAGATATTATATCAATTTCATATCCATCAAATAAAATAAATCGTATAGAACGGAATTTATTCTAGGTCGAAAGATGTTCAAGCAGTGGATGGAATTATCAATGTTTATAAACGGACCATTTATTTAACAAAACATATTACATGTAACACAAACGATGCTCAATCAACGACTAACAAATGTTAAAAAGAAGCTCCTTCGTGCATAGTTATTTAAAATATAAGCTACTAAAATATAAGATTCAAATTACACATAAAAAATTGTTTACTTTGTCAAAATTGAAGAAGGTATGCTGGAGTAACTATTAATTATTAATATCATGAATAAAGGATTTGAAATATACAAAAAGGACTTCGAAATTTAGTAAAATATGATCAAAAGTTTTATATTTGACCAGAGCAAACAATTGTGATTTTTGTCGCTTTAATCTTTGATGCTTATTTTAAAATAAATTGTTATTTGACTACGCTTGCGGGTTGTACCATCGTAAAATGTACAGTTTATTGATTATTCTGGAATATTGATTTGTGTAAATGGTGTTTATTTTTATTGATCGGTAACATTGATACTGTAGTTACTTTAGAATACTGTACTGAATACTTGATAATGTTGATGTAGAGATACAAAACACGAGGAATTTTATTGAATTAGTTTGAAATGGAATATAATGAAGTCATGAAATTGCTTCTGGACATTAATCAAAGCATTTTTTTGAAGGGAATAATATAATATAATAAAAATTCCTTTCTTCAAAATCCTATGCCAACGTAATAAATTATTATTGTTACTAAATATTGTATAGTCGCAATATACCCGGAAAATGTATTATATGAATAAAATATAAAATGCAATATGAGGGAAAAATGTTATAAAAAATTCTTTTCCAATGTTCTGCTGCTGGTGCATTCTCCAAGAGTTGGATAATGCACCCAAACAGAAATCTATTCACAGGATGGTTTAATTAAAAATATTGACAGAATTTCATAAAATTGAAATCAGTGTCCATCTACAATCGCGACAAGAAATCAAAATTACATGATCAGTGCTCGTTCGGATACTCGCGTTATGCGAACCGTGTTCGTAGAGATCGATATGAAAACTAAGGGCGGTAAAATTATTATTATCATTATATGTATCCATACAGACGCAAAGACGGAGTATTCTAAAATCTCTCTCGATGACATGCAAAATTGGAATCCGATTCGTTGACACGGAAAACTTTTCATCGGACGTCATCACGAAAATTTGTTGCGGTTGAATAATTCATACCGTGATTAAAGTTGTTTACGATAGTCGCGCGTAAATGTGTATCATTTGGAATATATACGTACAGTGGGTGTAGAAGGTATTCGTACACCTTTTAATAGAATAACTTTTTTTTATAATTGTACCAAACGATCTGGTTTTTATGATCAATTAGAAGCATTGGTTTACGAAATGATATGCAAGAAAGATTTTCCAATAATTATAATTTGCAAGGTTATATGAAAAAATAAAAAAGTCATTATTTAATACTTTTTTATTTGGGTCCTCAATAAGCTTACAACGTCATAACTAAAAAGTGTTTCATCCCCATTATTTCCAACTTAAATGACCTTACATGCAGGTTGTTGCACTCATCCTTGACGCGATTATTAGAGTAGACAAAAATGTATCGATCCATTTAAAAATAGCGGACGACCTTCGTATCTGCTGAACTGCGTTAGTCTCCTCAAAATTTTCGTCGCGCAATCACCCTTTCGAAAGAACAAGGTAGAAAGAACACGTAGACGTTATAAAATACGAAATAATTAATAGCTGATTTATACAAACACGTGTCTTAAACTGTACAATTTATCGAAGAGAAATAATAAACAATAAACATCTCAATATTTCCTTAAATAAAATCCACAGTAACATTCATATTCGGACTACCATGAATTTCATATTAAAAATATATGTATGTACAGTGGGTGTACAAGGTATTCGTACAGCTTTTAAAATAGAATAACTTTTTTATAATTGTACCAAACGACCTGATTTTTTGTAATCAATTAGAAGCATTGGTTTACGAAATGATATGCAAAAAGATTTTCAAAAAATTATAATTTACAAGGTTGCATGCATAAATAAAAAAGGCATTATTTAAAACCTTTTTCTTTGGGCCCTTGAAAAAAATTCAAAATATATGTTTCGTAGATCTATAGTAGTTACACGCATGCTGAAAATTTCATCGAAATCGTGTAACGTACACACGAGCTACAAGCGGTCAAAAATGATCAAAATCGTAGTTTTACACGACTTTTGATTTGATCAGTTTCTGCTTAAAATCCACAGAATCGTACATCTTTCGATGCGAGTCGTTTTTTCCTGCGTCAACCGATTTCGATGAAATTTTAGTGATTCGACAATGAACGAAAGAAAAGACACAAAATCATCTTCCTTCATTTATTTGTAACGCTTTCTTGAACCTTTTCGATTCTATTACTTCATTGGCGCTATTTTCACCAATCTCCAATAAATCGATATCGGGATCAACGTTTGGTAAATTTTTTGCTGTTAGTAGGTTACTATAAAATGATATAACATCAGGATCAATAAGTAATTTGATCATATAATATATATGTATTCTCTGTATTCTCTGTATTCTCTGTATTATCACTATACAATTGTATAATATTGGTTATTAAACTTTACTCGATAGCTGTAACACTGGTCACGACACAAGACGCGAGATCGTACCGATCAGGAGCGCACAGAACGTCTGACATCGACGGTAATGTTTTGTTTTGGAACAACTACTTAACTGCGACACAGTCGAGAAGAACAGCACAAGTCCAGTGCACTTGCGTCGTTTTACCTAAAGCCGTTACGAATTATCGCTATTGTTCCTATTATTATTCACGTAAATTATACAAATATGCAATATCATGCAAAGTGGAAGAAATAAACACTTATATCTTGAAAAGAAAACGAGGAAACATCGATAGAACAAAAAATCAGTGATCCAAACTTTAAACGGCAATATCTCGAAAGTGAAAGTATGTGGCACGCGGCGTTCTTCCTTACAACCAGAGAAATATGGACATACAGCAGTTTAACATTGAATGGCCGAAACGTAGGTTAACGCAAGCCGGTTGCTTGCCGCGGCGCCTGCGATCAGACAAAGTTCGGCGTTCGTCTTCGGGTAAATTGACCAGCGGAACAATTAATCCAGCCACCTCCTTCAAGGTCCGGTAATTCCGAGCGACAGGAAGCGGTTGAATACACCAGGTCCGGTATTTCCCAGCGATTAAGCAGGAGGAAATAAACCTGTCTTCGGTGCCGTTGTGGGGCATAACGGGGGGACAAGCTTCCTACTATAGCAGAAGCCATGGTTTCCCCAGGGTCTTCTTGCTTCGAGAGGAACGAGGGCTCGGAACGAATGGTGTGTACGAGAGAGTGAGAGAGGAGAGAGAGAGAGAGAGAGAGAGAGAAGGTGAGACACTGGAGGGCTTCATAGGCGACCGCCTGCAGCTGCATAATTCAGAGCAACTTCCCAGCCAAAGTTCAGGATGCTGCACGGCCGCATTCGGGTGCCGTAATGCTGGAAGCCTCGACTGTTTCGATCAGATCGAAATCGCATCGGTACTCGAACCCGTCTATCCTGCCCGTTATCGTTGTTACGAGCCAGCAATGTCAGGCTTATGGTTCAATTTTGACGGGAGATCGGATGGGATTTCGCCAACTACAAGCAACCAGGACAAGCTCGATGCTCGAGAGATGCTTCGAGCTACGAGCCTCAACCTACAGCACGCCTAGCAAAATTTTTCCAATTGAAGAACGCCGCTTGAATACGGATTCCATTTTCTTCCCATTATGATGCCTCCATACACTATTTCTATTTCCCTGGTTTGGAGACCGGTTGCATGCAAACGGTTGAGAGAGGGTTGCAACAGAATGTCGTGCTATCGAAATTTTTGATTCGAGACCAGTGCTCGAGATTATTCGAAATTATTCTTCTGAGAGGATTACAGTAACTGTACCGATTACTGCGGTATCATTCTTCGATCGTACTTTAGTTTAAAGCCTTGTCCTACGATTTATTTTACGGTTTAAGTGATTACAACTTTTTTGTGGTTCGCAAATCTCCTAAAAAAGGAGAAAATTGATATCTATTGTATGCCTACATGTTCTTCGATAACTATACATTAACGAAACCCTTTCGAGGGTTTTATTGTATTCAAGACAAAAAGAAGACATTTTTCTTTCAAGCCCCGTCTTTGCATTATTGAGAAATCAAGAGTGGAATCGCGTACCCTTGCAATTCTCGCGTACGTATACGTGGTGTAGCGGTGTGTGAGTGTACTGTGGTGACTGTTTGCAGCACGCGCGAGTGTCGTCTATCTAGGAGACGCAGTTCTTAAGTGTTGTTTGTTAAACACATATACAATACATATGTATAGAGATGCGGTGTTTCCACCCACTTATTCCCACATTGATCGCGTGCCCCGCGTTATTTCAACTTGCGAGATTGCTGATAGAAACGTGAGATAGAGAACGCGTTGCGATAAGAGGTATAGCCGGTACGTTGTAAATTAATGCGCGAGCAATCGTGCCACGCATTTACATCGACATATTTAAAGCCGGATATAGTAATCCCTGTAAGAAACTTGGTCCATCTTCCGCAAAGGAACCGACGACAGGTTTACTTCTTCTGATTCGATCGGAATCGTGTCTGTTTCTTACTTGTTTCTTGAAACGTCTTCTCGGCCTAAATGATTGAGACGTCGATATACCCTTTTAATTAATAAGATTAATTCCTAAATTGTTCGTTACTTCGCTGTAAAACATCAGCCAACAATGGTCGGAGAGAAATCTAAACAATTCTAAATAAATTATTTACTACATGTATTAATACTTTGAAAATATTGCAGTTTTATATGATTGATCGTAGAAAATGAATGAATACAGAAAAATTTTTTTAATATTTAACCAATTATTCTAATGCTACTGGTACCACTTTTTTAATTATCAGTGCATCGAAAGTTAGCATCGTGAAGAAGTAAAGTGTAAAAGTAGAATTATGAAAAAAATTGGGGAATTTATTACATCAAATAAATGCAGCATGCACGTATAATTTAAAAGCACGATGAAAACAGTTTCATTTGACAACAAAGTTTCGTTTAATTGCTTATTCGAAAAAATACAAAAAATATATAGTTTATAATTAGACTGTGGATTTTCATGGAAAATAAAAATTTTCTGTATCAATTGCAAAAAAGGGGAGCCAAATAGAAATTTCTTTTTCTTGTATTGATTTCTATAAGTCGAACATAACATATTAGTTTTTGTAATATTTTCATTGGTTTAAATTTTACTTATTTATTTTTGTTATAAATGCATAAATTCCGCAGACAGCTTACGAGTAGCGATAGCTGTAAACAGGGCCGTGCCGTGCTATGATACAAAGAGTAAGCATAAGCAGCGAAATGAAAATAGAATTTGAACCGTTCAGTAATAAAATATCTTTACGCAAGATGACGCAAGAGGAGAATAAATTTTAAATAAACTTTTCTCCACAACTATATTCTGGAAATTATTCTTAATAGTTGATATCATCGTTTTAAAGTAGTTTATATCTTCAAAATAAAAATTGTATTCGCGCGTATATTTTGTGCAATTTTTTAAAAATCACATAATCGAAAGTTATTTCAAAGGAAAAAAATTAAAGGGGCGGCATTTTGAAGACTCGCATCGTACCGAGCTAATTTACAGCACGGCCCTGGTTGTAAAGTCAAACAAAAAGGATCAAGGATCGGAGCGCGCATGTGAACCGATTTCTTAATCATCTAACCATGCAAGCACCTCGCCAGTCTCGATAGGCATTGAGACATTAGTGCCACGCATGCTGAATTTACAGCGCGATAACGTGTCCGAGCTCGATGGGGCTTAAATATTATAAAGTTTATCAACGATCAGCAGTGAGTTACACAGACGCGAATGAGATTACAAAATGGTCGCGCGAGGCTACATTTCAGCGCGGTGCGCTCAATAAATTGTTCTCTTTGATAGGCCGTGCGCGATAGGTAAGTACATAATGCAGTTTCTGCCCGACAACGTATCGCCCTATTCCTCGCTTGACAGTACTTTTCCTGTATTCGAGTCATTTTTAACGGATGACTAGGTTCGCTTCTCTCATGCACCTGACGCTACTGCTCGTCCCACGTAACGAAACTCACTGGTTTCTCGATTATCTCTTTTCCATGTACCAGCAGAACCCGCAAAGTAAGAACCGATCTCGTTTGGAACTTGCACATGTCCCGCCGCACAGTGGGACGAAACGACCTGGCGACGATCAAAAATCTGTAACTGCTTCTGTTTTATACAATGACTCTCAAAACTGAATGATTAGAATTATTGATTAAATATTACAAAAAATATCACATAAACGCTTTCGAAAAAAATGAATTTTTTTGACAATTAAGGAAACATTATTAAACCTTGAAAAATACGTGAAATAATTTATTTTGGTCCTTAATAGTATATATAATCATTTTTCTTTTCATAATGCATTTCAACACTTTTGCACCTAACTAAGCAGATCATATTTTTAGTACTTAATGTAGCCGTCTTTGGATTTAACGATAGCATTTCATCGTTTCGGGACACTGTTCACCAAACTGTTCAAAAATCCTTCGGGAATACCGATCTATTTCCGATTCGTTGAAAATGGTGAATAAGGCCTTCGGTGATTCAGTTATATCGAGAGCACGACAATATATGAGTGATACAATGCGATCAATACCTGGATTTTACACCACAAAAATTCGTGGATTTTGCACCACGACGATGCGTCATCTCACAATGCGTATTTTTTTATAACCGAATTTTTGGCCAAACATTCGACAACTGTCATCGACCAAGCACCGTATTCACCAAATATGGCCCCCAGTGACTTTTTCTTATTCCCCAAACTCAAGTTACCCCTTCGAGGTCGCCGTTTTGAGTCGGTGGAGGCTGTGAAACAAAATTCGCTGGAGGAACCGAAGGTCATACCAGAAAACGCTTATAAGAAGTGCTTCGATGATTGGATTTTGCGCTGGCAGAAGTGTACTGCCTCGGAAGGGGCATATTTTGATGACGATAAATTGAATTTTTACGAAAATTGAAAATTTGTGTGTTTTATTTAAGATGTCTTGGTATTTTGTTGACATAATGTATTGAATTTTTCACAAGTTAATCATTATTAATTGGTTACAAGCATAACATTGCATAGAGATGTAAGGTCTAAACTGTTTGCCATGAAACCCTGTTGCATGTGCCAACAATGCAGTTTGAACATCCCAACAAGCACGTAGGTGTGCTATGTGCGCGCAAAGCGATTTTACAAGGATGATGTACGCAAATCCTTGTGTAACTATTTCAGTCCTATCAGGTAAAAGGTATTCTTTTGGTGCTGCTATCATCTTCTAGAATGTGTAGTCACAGTTTTACAACAGCGTAACACAAACATTGCATAAATTTAAGGAAAAACATCTTTCGTATCCAAAAACATTTTTCGTAGAGAATTTTAGAACTGAGGTTGATTTGAAGTAACTTTTTCCTTTGCGAAAATGTTCTCCGAGGCTTCGCCGCGGAGTTATTAACGAAAAACACGGGCCAATCAGGGCACGACAATAGCAGACAGGGCGTGACGCAACTGGTCCCGTTAAGCATGGCATTGGCATTGGCCGAGCTAGAATCCGTCCGTTATAGTCGCACTGTAATTGGTCCGTGTTTTTCGTTAATAACTCCTGAATAAAACCGCGGGGAAGATTTTCGCACAGGAAAAAGTTACTTCAAATGATCTTAGGAATCATCCCTTCCAAGGAAATACATTTTCGTGACATGCATAAATTAAAATTTGAAAACACCGCGATAAAAGCCCGTAGCTTACAAAAATTTCAACGCTACATAATCGTATTATTGTAACACGATTGTTTTTCTCGAAGTTTTCTTATATTAATTAGTAAACGGTATATGAGAAGCTTTCGTGTGTAACAATTAAGCTACCTTGAAAAAATGCATACTTTTTTGAAAAGTCGTCTGAAACTCCTTCATCAACCAAATTGATGAAAGCTGCAACGATATAATAAATATTCATTATTTTCATGAACGTTTGAAATTAAGAGAAACGTAGGAACGCGTTTTTTCACATGAAGTATTGTATACAAATTGAAGAATAAACGATTTTTACGGTAACAGAAAATGCAGAATAAATGTTCTTATATTGGAATCCCTGAATTGTAAAATATATTCTGAACAATTTTTGTGTTGTCACGGGTTGCGACATAAAATCAGGATAACGTAGAAATTCATGTGCCCAACTTCAGGTAGAAATAAAGTGCAATGTTTCTTTGTTCTCCGTACAATTTATGTGAACGAATGGGCAAAAGTCCCCGAATTATTATACATGCTCGAAATTTGTGTTATGCAGTGTTCTTAATAGCATACAAAGTGTCCCGCCCAACACGAGTATTTTAAATGTTTCGCTCGTTTCTCATGATAAAGAGAATGATACAGAGAAAGCGTTATTAAATAAAGTCCGACCATGAGGTGATACGAAAATGTATAAAGGAATATTTAGATAATAGAACAATTTATCTCGCAGAACTTTTTCAAGTAATATATTCGCCCCATTTAAGCAGAGGTCGTAAAAATTAGCTATCCAAATTTGTATTTACACACGCGCGCGCGAGCACATTTTATAATTATAATACCGTGTGCATCGTTCATAAAATTCTGCAACAAAGAATAATAACGAAAATTTGCTGATTTCACGTGCCCATCACTTTACACGATGCTATTTTTATGAAATCGTAATAAATTTTCCGCAGAATATTTGAAGTTATAAAACACAAAGGAGGTTCAACTAAGTATCGAATTACTTTTATTTTCTTTTTTCTTAAATTTTTTTATGTAAAAATACATAACGAACCTATGTTTATTTGGTAACTATACCTCAAGTTTTGTAATAGACAATTTGTAATTGATATTAATTGACATTGTGTTATTCGATTGAGCTGTGTATGTTGTTAATTATATTAAAATGAGAAATTATATTAAGTAAAATCAAACATACTGCATTGAACGCAACATTATGTCAACAAATTGAAGTGAACCTATAATTATTTCGGCCACTGTAGCTTCGAGTGAAGTGATTAAAGAAATGTTACCGCAACATTTTTTCCTCCGGTTAGTCAAGCGTGCTATCGAATACATAGTTTCGTGGCGTATAGTCCACAGTCTAGTCACGATCAGAATTCGTTCGATCAGACCACGTATTGCTGGAAGACATCCTGTTTGGATAACGGGATCATATCGGGATATTCGTATAATGGTTGTTCGGATACGGAGATCCTTACTTCCCTTACAGGCCAGCGCGGCGTGAGACGGCTCGTAAAACGATTTTTTAATTTTCCTCTGGCCGTCGTCGCGACGCTCTGCGTCGCGGAAGGAAAGTTGGTCACATGTTCGGAAAGCTTATTCATCCGCGGGCCGAGTCAACATCGATGGTATCGGGAAATCCCCTGGAATAAATTTCTCAGCGGAGACTCGGCGCAGCGGTCTGTTTCATTTCGTTCTACGGCGGCCAGAGTCTGAAAACGCGAACTTTCCAAGTGGCGCGCCGTCGTGTGAAAAATACGACACAATGCCGTCGTTCGACCGGATACGAAACGAATATGCGGTCGGCACGTTGCATCGAACTCGATAAATTTCCAGAGCCCGCCGTTGGCCGCTTGTTTGCGCCTTCCCACTATTACCGGTATGTAACACGTTTCTTCGTTACACGAAAATGATTAGTGCTTTTTCCGGAATTCGTGTGTCTGTGCTTTTCTATATCACACGAGAAATTATCCAGAGATTAGTGGAGGTCGCAAATCGCAAATCTAAAGGGTCTAGCACAGTTTTTCCCAACTTTTTTTGTGTCATGCCTCGCCTAAGCCTTTCTAAAATTCTATTACCCCTATGTAATGATCCTAAATTTAATTCCTGTTTGTTATACTTGAAGTAACAAATTTTTATCTTGCATATAAAGATCTGCGGTCTACTTCTGACCAAATAAAAAATGAATATTCATTTACAATCTTTACGCAGACCATTTTTTTACATACTATCAAGCGGCCCAGAATTTAGTTGGAAAGCACATTGAAACCCCTTTGAATTTTTCTCTTTCCTTCAGAGTTAAGCTATCAGCTTTATCAAACTCTCTGTTCTCACTTGGACCTCCTGCACCCTCCTTTTCTTTCCCAAACCGGTAGGGAATTGATACCGCACTGGAACGTCTTCGAGAGTGCAATTTGCAATTTCCGGCGACTAGGCGCCGCCGTAAAAAAGTCACGAAACCAGGTAGTAATATTTATGATTCTCGAAGTACATGAAACTGAAACTAGCACCGAGATCCGACTTTGCCCGATCGTTTTCTATGCAAAGCAAAGTGAATTAGGTATACTCGAGCCTAGACTAGGTTTGCGATACCAAATATCGTGGCCACTTTGGTATTTCTAAAATTGTTGGTACACGTTTTGCAATAATTTCATTTTGTTCATTATTTCTATTTATTGTGAGATAAACTACAGACTCTTACAGTTCCTCTAAATGACACTTACTATTTAAAATGATTTTTTTAACGGATAACTTACTTATTTTTAATTGCATATCATTTTGCAGGAAATTGCATCTGAAATCAAACACTTTTTGTCACTTTTAATTTAAAAAATATATGCAATTTCTTGCAAAATAGTATGCAATTAAAAAAAGTTCCGCTAGTTAGAAAATTCACATTTTTTGCTAATAGTTTATTGGTAAAAGATAAAGAAAACACACTTCAATTTTCAAATTTCAGAAAAAATATTTGGATTTTGGTCCGACGTTTTTCTCAATTTTTTCGAGAACCGTAGTCTGTTTATCATAAACTTTCTCCAAGTTGAAAATACGAAAGAAACTAATACTAACGCATTGTGTACCTGTCGTTTCATCATTTTCAAATATCTACCAGCAATTTCAAGCTAATTCAACCCTAAACCCACAAATAAGCCAGAATAATACTATTTACTAATTTCTTATAACATTATTATTTGAAAAAGAAATTGCGAAGCTTCGTTTCGGTGTACCGCAGTCATTCCTAAGCCCATTTAAATTTCGGGGCAGATGGATTGTTCAATTCTAATAAAATTTTATCACGCTTGGCGATTTCTCTACCGCGTTCCTCTGTTCCGTCGATAGTTCCTCGAGTTCGATAGACATTCTATTGCGCGTATAAAGTAAAAGGAAACAACAAAGTATTTAATTTACGTTTCATCGATCCACGGGCTGACAAAGCCCATTTACACTTTATACGTGGAAATAATTCAGCCGCACACGGCTTGTAGTTGAAAATAAGAGCGAATTGATTGCAGCAGTCGCTTACAACGCAAAAAGTTGATACTGAAAAATCGCAATGTTTGAAAATGTCGACACGTTTACGTCGCAACTGTACGAGTTTAAATTTTCGAAATTCTTTCTCGTTTGGATAAAACCGCCCGAAACAGCCGGCCGATAATTAATTTTCCGCGTACAAACAGAATTTCGTCACGCGATGGCTCGTAATGTCGTTGCAATACTATGCATCTATACGTGTAGCCGTGATACTCGACGGAACGATGTTTCATTGTCAATCCAATCAAATATTCATCATATTTGACACTATACAATAGCAATTAACTTCGTTCGTTATAATAAACCGTATCTAAATACAATATTATGTTTGGACTGTACAATAGAAATTAATTTCGTTCATTACAATAAACCGTATCTAAATACAATATTATGTATAATGAATTAATGTATTCTACGTTAATCGCTTTAATATCTCTTGTGCTTTAGATAAATATTGGCTGTGAGTGTTCGATCCGTTAGGTTAGTTTCATGATACACGAATAATGATTAATTTCATCGTATTATGGATCGTTTACATAGAACAGGCACGAACAATTTCTTCCCCTACTATCGATAGACCGGTTCCCCCACTCCTAATCTCCCCACTCTCCTCCTACACTCCGCAGGAGTTTGGTGGGGATGAATGCGTGGCCCGCTATGGAAACACGGCATTTGTTTAAAACAATTGCCAAATAAATGGTGAAAAAGAAAACATTTTTTTCAAATGACATTTCGAATATAAACGTAAACCTAGTGTTAAATTTGAACAAAATCCGAAATTTTACTCCAAAAAGTGTCCGTTTTCGCGTTGGAATGTTCCATATGACTTTTAAAAATATGCTCCGTTCGATCAAATATCCACCGAAACATTTTTTGTTAGAAAATCAAGACGTAAAAATCAGGCGAGACATCCTGTATATTGTATATTATAATACGAAGTAACCGGTGCACTAGAAAATATCGCATACGCGCAACACACGATCATCAAATTGCGCGACTTTTTTGACAAAGGCTGTCAACAATGCGTTCAATTAAAGCGAGTATAATGGACACCGACTATACATATATCTCCTCGGGGTATAATTAGCGCCGATATTTTAATGGCTCCATTATTGAGTAAATCGCACGTGTACATATATGCTTTCCCGTTAGGTTACGCGAATGCTCAAAGGTACTGGCTGGTGCGAAACAGATCGTTCCATATCGTCTGATATCTGCCTCCATTATCACGAAATATCGACGTTCAATTAATACGGGCAAAAGAGGCGAATGCGTGGAACGAACGGAACACGGATGTGCACAACGCAATATGAAAAAGTCTAACTCTCCTTTAGCCAAACGCAGTATATGTATTTCAGCGGCAAATCGAACCTTGCAGAAATCACAATTTATTTCGTGGACGCAGTTGATCATTTATGAAGAAATTGGTTCGCGGCGAAACATAAAACAGTAAAAGATTTAAAAAATTCAAGAATGTTGTAATGTTGCTTTTAATGTGACAAAGTCGTTGAGAGATCAAATCAATTTTTATGTTATTCCTGCTTCTTACAATCGATGCAAAACATTTTTATTTTGCATAAAAATCCGCAGTCGATTGATCACTAGACTGTTTTCAATGTAAACAGACTATTAAGGTAGAAAAGTATTTATTTGAATACTGTTTAGAAGTCGGTCAATATAATATAGTGTAATATTGACTATAGTATAATATAGTCAAAGAAATATTCATTTCCTACCTTAATAGTCTTTTTACATTGAAAACAGCATAATAATATTCTAAGATTTTTTTATGGTTTTCACTGTTTTAAATTTCACGCAGTTAATTTCTTCGTAAATGCATAAAAATTTGCAGTCTATTGATCGCTTATAATTTTTCCTCGTGCACGTTAAGCATTATTGATACATTTAATGGGAAATATTCCAATACACGTTTATTAACGTTATTTAAACATTGTTATCGTTATAATTATACCGAGAGATAATAAGGTGTAGTAATGTAGACCGAAATACAATATTGAGAACAGAAGTTAATACAGCTTCATTTTAATTTGAACTTGCTGGTAGCATCGACGAAGCACATATAATTTCAATTATTTTTTGATTTTGTTAAAATTATGCATATTGCGTTTTTGCGTATATAGAGCGAGATTAAAAAGATTTTTAATCTTACACATCATTCCATGAAAACTAACTATTTAGTTAGCTAAATGGAAACATTTCTTGCGTCGAACATAATGTACAATTTTCTTTAATGTTTGTTAATGTTCTCTTGTGTTTCACAAATTTATAAATACCATAGACGCATAAGCATGTTAAACATGCTAAACATGCTGAAACATTCGAAAAACTAATTACCAGGATGCCCTGAATGTCAGGCTGTTATTAAAAATAAAGGTGGTTTTTAATGAAAGAGCTATTCGAAGAAAAATACGAATTCCTTGATAAAAAATAATACAAAATGTAAAACATGCTGCTCTTAAGTTTTTTGACAAGTTAATCTTCCTTGGATGTTCTAAAGGCACATTCGGTTCATCTTATAAACCTTCTGTTCCTCTGAGTTTACGTCGCGATTCGAAACTTTTGGCCGGTAGTGTAAATGGCATAGATCAAAGTTCAAAATAAAATAATAAATTTGGTTTTATCGTTAATTCTTGTATTTTTAATTCTTGTATTTTCAATACAGTTAAAATTAACGAAACTCATTTGTTAAAGTAGTCTTTAATTTTTTCTTAACCATCGCAGAATCGATGTTCTAGTGTAATATACAGTACTGTAATAATACTATTGGATCGGCAAGAAAGTATTTTCGGTATTTTAAGGTGAAATAAAAACGAATTTTTTTATTTAAGCAATAAACTTTAATCAATTTTCAATGTTTTCTATTTTTTCGATGATCTTTTACCATCTTTCTGGTAGCTTCATAATATTGCTTGAATAAAAAAATTCGGTTTTATTTCACCTTAAAATACCGGAATTACTTTCTTGCCAACCCAATATGCATGTATATTCTACTGAACTAGAAATCATCCAATTTCTCAATTGAAGTAAAACGACTAAAAAACAATGTTCAGTATGCTACTGCAAGAAGCTGAAAATTTAAATTTGTTTATAACGCATCCAAAAGGTCGTTTTACACAGCGCTATTATAATAAGACTTTTCTCGTCCCCTTTTGAAACGAGAAACGTCTTGCCTCAAATTTCAAAGCCCTCTGGGCTTTCCGTTACATCTTGCGCCATCCTGAAGTTCTAAAGGGAACACTATCGTGTCATCTCAAAGCAACGAATCGTCGTCGATGGTCCACCAATTATATCAATACGAGAGTTACATCGACTTCCTCGGTCCCTTATCCGTGTAACGCGTCGCCTAATTAACGTGAATCGACGTCGATCGTTATCAATGTCTTCGGTACACGCGCTGCTATCGCCACGGGCATAACATTCGTTTCGCCTGATAATCGGGACCGATTTGTTGGTAGCTGCGCCACCGATGGATCGTAATTTAAGGATAAGTGGCTCTTAACACGGTCTTACAGGAGCGCGCTCGTCGTAGATTGCATGTATTATGGAAATCTTAGGGCGCGCGTACGTTACGCGAATTGCGCGGTTCGTTTACGAGCGCACGTCGTCAGCGTTAAATAGAAACTCGAACGTGATCGTCACCGAGGCATCGTTTGCATAAGGTGCCAGTGGAGCTAATGCAGGCAATCAAAATCGGCATGCGCGAAAATCATCACCAGCCTTGATTAGGCGCTGTAGGCTAGAGTCGCCAGGTCAGGGGAGCGAGCACGAATTCAGTGGAAAAACAAAATTGGGGTTTTTCAGTAGTCAAAAACGCTAGATAAAAGATCGATCAAGGGCGCTATCGCCCCCAAAAGTCCTATTTTTTCGTTTACGAGGCGTAATTTGCATTATTCGGCAGCGGTTGTTTGCTTCCGAATAATGAAAATTTCACCTCGTAAACGAAAAAATATGACTTTTGAGGGCGATGGCGTCCTAGATCGATTTTGTATCTAGCGGTTTTGATTACTAAAAAACCCCATTTTTGTATTATCAAGAAATGAGAACGCGAATGTCGCGTCTATTTGCAAATGTTAAAAGTTCCTCTACCGATACTGTAATAAATGTTAATAATATATCAATAGATGATGAAGTATTATACTGTACAGATTGAAATAATATACTACCTTCTTAATTTGAATAATTATATATAAGAGAAAAACTCAAGATGTATGTTATTTATACACTTATTATATTTACTTTTGTCGAGCAACATTGCACGTTTCGTAGGTTATCAGCAAGAAAATCTCGCTAAAGAAAATGGTGTACGATAAGAAGTCGGATAGGTTCTAGGATAGAGAGAAATCCTCTCTCTTTCCGAGTCTCTGAAGGATGAACTGATGCGATTTATCAATTGCAGTACCTGGCTTTTATGTTTCGTCACAATTCCGAACTTGAGCTATCGAAAATCGCTTTGTACCGTGAGTTTCTACTTTAGACGTACCGAACGCGCATTAAGATCATCTCAATCCGTTCAATTGAGTGAAATTTATTTATATTTATAGTGCATCGTGTCTGGAAACTATTTCAAGTAGAATCACAATAAATTTTTCGTGGTTCATGCTGCAATTCGTAAATTTGTAAAGAATACGTTAACAATACATCATGCGGATCTTTATGCAAAATAAAAATGTTTTGCATTGATCGTGAGAAGTAGGAATAACGTAAAAATTGGTTTCACCCCTCAACGACTTTGTTACATTAAAAGAATTTTTTAAATCTTTTAGTGTTTTATGTTTCGCCACCAATTTCTTTATAAATGCACATAAAGATCCGCAGTCTACTTATGATAAATTTACACATTGTGTTTACAGTTAACACACAGTTCTGAAAAATAATGATTTTCAACTGTCCCAGTTTAAGATAACACGTAATTTATACAGTTTTTGTTTCACTGGATAAACTGCTTCAGCGACGCGGAATTTTATTTCAAGTAGAATCTCAATTTCAGAATTTCACTCCAGTTTGTTGCAATTCAGCTGGAAAATGTTTATTTTGCGTAAAGATCCGCTGTCTAATAATCAGCGAGCATCTTTATGCGAAATAAAAATTTTCTACGTCAATTACGAGGTTCTGAAACCAAATAAAAATTTCTTTTTCGTTTAATTATTTGAACAAGTTGTTAACGGTACATTGATTCCAAGTCCAGTTGATTGTCAAATTCAAACTTCAATTTCTAGAATCAGAATTGGGCACTCAGAAATAACCCATTCGTTTTTGTTAAGTAAAAAAGAAAACACGATCTGCGATATATATAAAGTACCAGTTAACACGAATCATCTAATAATAGAATACAAAAAGTATGAAAATGATAGAAAAAATGGTAAGTTGCCTGGATCCCATTCTGTTAGGTTCTAGATCAAATATGTACAAAATATTGTAAAAAATATGTACCGTGTTGCTAATGACCTTTGATGTTGAAGCAACATTAAATAAATATAAAAAAAAAAGAAAAAAAGTACATTGATCTTCTCAAACGCTCGCGATCTTGTTTTATAAATGCATAAAATCCGAAAAGATCAGATAGACGAGTCATCGTAAATATGTGAAACGTTTCCAAATCCGCCAGGATCGAATGGAGACCAGAGAAATATGTATTCTGAAATTACTTGTCATTCATACGGTTACGAATATCCAATACAATCTGTTGCGAAAGTAAGTAGATAGTTTATACCAATAACGAAGTTTACGGTCGCCACAAATACGTTTCGAAGCCGGGATCATTTAATTATTACCGGCAATGTGCCACTTCTATCGAGTCATTGGATTATTCCTGCCGTCGAAACTTATCGTTGTAATCAGCCGGTCTGGCAGAAAACAAACTGGCTTCAATGCTCGTGATTAACCGTCGCCAAAATAAATTCTTTTCCACGTGGATAATGCTCGCGGAAAACAATCGCGCGCATTGTTGTCGCTGCCTATTGTGCAACAAACACAATTAACCGCGCAAATTGAGAGCCTTCACACGACCCACCGAATGTCCATTTAAATAAACTCTCGCGTTGTTCAACGGCCGATTATTAATCCAGGCGCCGCGCCATGTTGGTCCGGCGCGCGGAAATTCCTCGCGACGTTACTTCCGCTGCGGAGGACCAAGTCCGGCCGAACTTTTTAATAGCGGGAACGTGGTCGGAGAAGCCGACTTCGAAGACGGTGTGAAACAAAGGGGACGAAAATTAAGAAAAAGTGCGGGCTCGCAAGGAATACTTGAAATTCTCGACTGACCCAGACGAACTGCTAAAAAATCCCAGAAGGATATTAAGCGTACAGATCAGGTTTGCACCTTTGCCCGCCCCTTTCGAACCAGGCTCCCACCCTCTTTCCAACTCCTCCAGCCAACTCTTTCCCCCAATTAAGGTCCATTTATTTAAGCCAGAACAGATTTTTGCGCCGCTTACATATGTCTGTGAGCGACGGACGGTAATTTCAGGAGGTTTCGTCGAGAGGTTCGCACATAGGCCAAGCGCCAAAGATCGTGGCACTTGCTACCCTAACCCCCGGGGGGTACCCGAAAAACCTTTAACGTTGGTTGTTCATCGCGAGTCTGACTCGATGTTACAGTGTACGGGGTTACGAAGATTCTGAACAATCTCTAATTCGGTATCTAGGCGAATTCTGTGTCAAAATCAAGAAACTTTCGATAGAAATGAGATAGAGCGATAAATTTTCTTTTAAATTAAAGCTGAAATATTGCAGAATATGGGAAAATACGGAGATGAGAAGTAGGAACGTTTTTAACCAGAGTTGGAAAAAAAGTATTTTAAATAGTAAATAATAAATAATTCTGTTTATTTTAAAGTATATGTACAACTTTGAAAATAAAATATTTTATTTGGTGCGGTAATTTTGGAAAATAAAATAATTTATTTGAGGCAGTAATTTTTGAAACTAGTATTTGCAAATAGTATCTTATTTGAAGAATATTGAAAATATTTGTATTTTGTCTTTATTTTCAATTTCAATTTTAAATATCATTGCTAAAAATAATGGTTCGGAATTCAATACATTTGTGAGTGTAAATCGCTTCTTAACGATAAGATATACTGTACGCTTATGCGGTTTCTCAGGGTATTATAACAATGCAAAAAATAAAATATTTTATTTCGTGTTTCAGATTGTTCAAATAGAAATATTTTATTTTCTGGATCAAAATGTTGAAATAGAAATATTTTATTTTGAGGTTCAGATTGTTGAAATAGAAATATTTTATTTTCGAAATGATATATCTTAACTAAAATGTTATTTTCTTTAAGCAAAATAAAATCTACGATATTAAATGGTATTCGAAATATTTGTTTCGCCAAATAATGCCCACCTCCGTTTTTAACTTTGTAAATCTGTGTTAAACTTGCAGTATCACAAGAAAATTGTGATTTATCCAATACCATGTTTCGGTTAGATTTTCTTCTTGACATGATATACATCATTTCCCGTAGATTTTTTCACGCTGATTTCAAATCCGGTCGTAATAATTGCGTTCCAACAGGATATTAACGTGCTACGTACTATTGGTAAATATAAAAGTATCGATTTTTCAAAAACGTATTTAAGAAAAACAATTTTGTACGATCTAAGTGGTTGTCATTTTATAATATTTTTTTTCTCCGTTCCATCAGGATATCGAAGTGCTACGTAATATTGGTTAAACGTATCGATTTTTCAAAAATGGTTTGGTATATTCTGTTAGCGTACGATCCTCCTGGAATGTTCTGCAAAACTTTTATTTGCTACTTCGTTGAACTGCTGGATTTATAGCTCTGAAAGTGCAATCGTATTGCACAGTGTTAACAGATGATTGGAACTTTAAATGCGTTTTTTTCGAAATGAAGTTTTGAAAATCGAGATACCAGAAATATTTGAAATACTTCTGAACTAATTCCGGTAAAATATTTAGTCCTTGATAAATCGAATTGTCGATTCGTATATTTCTGTTTTTTCCACGGTGAAAAAAAGTATAACTTTAAAAAAAATTGATTTCTTTCAAAATCGGCTTAAAGAAAAACTATTTTTTTCAGTTTAGTTAAAAATTCACATCCAGTACCCCAAACAAGGTATTGTAGAGATTTAGAAAAATGGTTGCCACATCCTTCTAGCTTAAGATACTTATCTAAATTTTTCAGCAAATAGTACTTAAATATTTTGATGTTTGAGAGGAACGCATTTTTATACATGAAAAATATTGTTGAATTTCTCTTAGTTTTCAACCGTTCAACAATTTGTGACCTTTTAAATCTGTCTTGAGAAGATCGTCCCATCTGTGATTTAGACCATCTGATAAACAGTTCAAGAGGTGCAGTGGTTTCGCAGGGAAGTTTTAGGCCACCTTCTACAAAGCTTTGACCTCGCGCCTGCATAGTACCACCTTTTCGTACAATTTAAACAGCTGCTCCATTGCACAAGTTTGAAAATGATAAGGAATTGGAAAACGGTGTTATCAAAGACTTCCAATTATGGATGAATTTTTCGAACGTAAAGACAAATAAGATCATCAGGTCATCAGGAAAAACTTGAACACTTCAGAATAAGTTTATTCATTTGGAATGCTTGAATATCATTTTGAATTGTAAAGAAGTTTCTGCTGAGAATACAAATAAAATTTAATATGAAATCAAAGCATACAGTTCTTAAGTTTCAATTGATTCTCGTAATTGATTATCGTTGATATCATTAATTTAATTATTATACTATTGTTATTATACATTAATGATTATCATTAATTTCAAGTAAATCAAGTATATCACTGATCGCATGAATAAGATTGTAATCTAAATATTAATACATACCAAATAAATAGAAACAAAAATAAGGTAAGTGGATAATTTTTATGAAAATTACTGAGGAAAGAATGTTATTGTAAATTTGTGTACTGGTAATTCAATATTGAAACTAACCTATTAAAAAAATGCAAACAAAAATAAATAAATGTCAAACAAACTGGAACAATGACGTGTGAATGGTTGCGAAAGATACAATGGGGCAAGGTGGACAATTTTAAAAACATTATTAAGGGAAGGATGTTATTGAAAATTTGTGCACTGGTAACTCAATTTATTGCGAACAGAATTGAAGAATATAAGAGTGCAAGAAATAGGATTAAAAATCTTCGGCGTGTAGAAAGTTAAGTAAGGTAAGGGGTTGCAAAGACACGAAACTTGTCCAGATCAGGTTTACCACCCTCCACCGCCAACCCCGTCCCCAGTACGGATAATTGAAAGAGTTATTCGTCCCGGAAACTTCGAATGTAGTCCTTTATTCGAGTTGTGGGTGCTGCACCCCGCGGAAATTGGGATGGAAGACGGAGCAAAGGGAGGGTGACGGAACTTTGTAGGTTCGATAAAACTAAGATATTGCGCCGACGGAATAAAAATGGTCAAAGCCAGCTCCTCCCTCTCAGCCAACCCTGATTGTTCGGTTGTACTCGCTTTAATACCGTTCAATGATTTCCTTCGGTGCTTCTAACGAGGCCTTTCTCTTCTCGTTCACGTCAATCTCTTTACGAGTAATTTACGAATTTAATTTGAATCCGCTAGAGACTTTAACAATCCTTCGGCTCGGTATTGAACCAAGCCCATAGAAAAAGAATGTATCCTTGATTTCACTTGTTGGAAATTGTTAGGTCAGTTATATACATCAAGGGCCGACGAACCAGCAGCGCAAGACCATTTTCATTCGTTTTATCAGATTTCATTTGAACAGACTCAATCGCGAAACGAACGATAAGACACAAATTTTTTTCGTCAGATAAAAACAGTTCTCACCGACTTCTGTCTATTGAATATTTCTCTAAGTTGAAATAAACGTTTGCAATCATCAGACTGCGGATCTTTATGCATTTATAAAAAAAATTGGTTCGGTGAAATATAAAACGGTAAAAGATTCGAAAAATTTAAGAACATCGTAATACCGTTTGTAATGTACAAAGTCATTAAGGGATAAAATCAATTCTTGTTTTACTTTTACTTCCCACAATCGATACAGAACCTTTGTATTTCGCATAAAGATCCGCAGTCCATTCATAATTTGATATTTTATACAATTTATTATTTGCCTAATTAAAGATGAAATGTAATTTTTACAGTTTGCGTTTCATTGGATCAACTGCTTGAGTTACGCGGAATTTGAATGATTATTCATGGGACGGTGAATGTTAACGGTGTTAATTGAAAATTGACATTAATCGAGGGGCGTGTGTCGATTAAGTTTGTAATTATGCGCGCACGTGCATTAAACTATACATACGTATGCAGGGATGTTCGGCAACAGGTGGGAGAGAATTTGGACAGTATTTCAGCATGACAGAATAAGACAAAAATCGAAGGACAGTGATCGATAGATTACCGAGTCCGAATTGGTACTATGTATTCGGTGCTCATGGTCGTTATTATATAAAATAGAATTCGCGCTCTGATTCCCTAACGATTGCTCTTTTCTTTTTACACTTGGATCGATCTGTTACACACTCTAGTAGACTTGATTTCGTTGGCGATTGACACCTATCGATTTCGGCAGTGTTACCAGGTGGACGGCTTAGTCTTATTGGTCAGTTCGACAGGTGTCGAACACCAGCTCGCATGCACGCTCTAGTTGATGCTCGTCAACCTAAGTTTGCAGCCATAGCTGGTCATGGATCTTCTCTTGACAACTTTTAACACTTTCGGAATGAATGTCGTCACATCGACGACATCGTGACTATGCTATTTTTTCTATGATTCAATTCCTAAAGTTGCAGACAACTAATGTAATTGCGTACATTAGTGTACAATATCAGTATACAGTTCTCACATAACTGATCGCTAGACTGCGGATGTTTATGCAATTTTCAATTTTTCTAGACGAATTCGAAGAAAGTGGAATTAGATGGAATATTTTCTTCCGTGATAGTAACCTGTTCGGATCTGAAATAAATTAAAATCGTACTAAATTCTGTCATATTTGATATCCTAGCATCTTTTGAAAATTTTCCAAAGTCATAATTGCACAAAGATCCGCAGTCTAATTATTACAATTTTAATCATGGAGTAATACACCCAAACTAATCATTTTTCGACATCCAAAGGCATAAAAAATACACGGTTCCATTTAAAATATCAAAGTTTTGACGTTCGTGAATCCTGACGATTTAATCTCCTACCAAATATTTCTCGCTACGTGTAACAATGATGACGTAAATCAAGGCGGCAATATCTGGTGCCCCACTCTGTATGTTATAACATAGAGTTTCAAAATTTTTTAAACCTAAATGTGTTCCATTGGAAAAAACAATGTAGATCTTAAAAGTTAATTTTTTAGAAAAATGTAAGAGTTTCTTACATATTTTGGTATTTTGCATTTGAATCTAACCGAATCATTCACTTTTAAGTAGAAAAGAATAAGAAAAGTGTATCTTTAAATTGTACATACCTATTTTTGCCATAATTGCATAAAGATCCGCAGTCTACTGATCACACGCACTTTAAATCAGAATAACTTCTTTACGAATGGACCAAACGACTTCCATTTCTCTGTAAGGCTAGAAGGATTAGTTCAGTAAATGACGTCTAATAAATATGTTGAAAAAATGCATTTGGTCGGAATTGTGAAAAACAATGGTAAAAATTGATTTTTACAACTTTTTTAACCGGACTAATAATAAATATTTAATTATATACAATACATTCTGAAAATTTCATTAAAATTGGTTAAGTGGTTTACGAATTCTAAACGATGAAAAGTAATGAAAAATTATAATTTTTCATGATTTTCGGCCTACAAATGCCATTTTTATCACTTTTGATCGTTTATAATTGGTAAACCAATTCCAATGAAACTTCAAATGGCCTCAGAAGTTACCCACTTCAAAGAAGTACAACATTTTTGGGACAACTTATATACCATTTCGTATTTAATTTCGTGGAAATGAATTTCGGTGGTAGACAAAAGTATTTACACACCCTATAAAAATAAACAGTTTCTTTAAAATTATACCAAACGTCACGAATCTTTTTTCCGATATAAGAGAAGAATTAATTTTCTAAATAACGCGCCAAAAATATTCTTAAAAATTGTTAAGATAATCTAAGCTGGTCAATTTACGCAAGTGTTTCTACTAATTTGATTACCCACTGTACATGCAAACATGCGACCATAAAAACTGAGATAAAAATGGTCTTTGTATACGAAATCGCAACTGAATTGTCTATAACGTTTTCAAATTATTAAGAGATTATCAATTCAGTTGTGATTTTGTATACAAAAACACTTTCGTTTAAACCGTGCAAATGTAATTAAACAAAAGATTATATTTTTCGAAAGAAGGTAATCGTATAGAATGTGTACAATACACTTTCGTCTTTTAAAAATTTAATGGATGGTTTTTTCAAAAGTTAACTGCATTTTACGTTTCTGGCATTTAATCCTGCATGAATTAATTATTCTCGCGCGAAGCGGTTTCATATCTATCCAGCATGGCAATACGGTCTCGGTAGCAAATAATACAGAATGATTTCTCCGACAAGAAGTTCGAGCGAGCAGCTCGTCAAAGGAAACATTATGTTTAAATTAGACATCGCGACGCTCTCAATTTATTCGAGCCTTCTCATTACGAATCAGACTGTTGAAAAGTGCTCGGTACCAAACTCGCATTACATCGCGCCCTATTACAGACACGCCCCGCCCTCGCGGCACGGCACAGCTACCTAAATCACGTAATTTGCCAGCTACACAACAAATAGGGACGCCGTATTATTAATTACCGTAGAAATTGCCTTAACCTACGCGGCGATTATCTCGAGTGAACGGTTAACGAGGCAAGTTACAGCGCGAGGCGGAATTAATACGAGGCTGCAGATAGTCAGGTCGCAGGACATGTCAAGTTTCTCGTCTTACGAGCACGTGCACGATTTCGACATCGAATCGAACGTCCTACGAACCTCATCGACTTTGTTTCGAACAATTTTTCGTGCTCGTTCTCGAGCACCGTTTTTTTCATGACGTACAGTAGCAGACAAAAATTTAAGACGACTATCTTTTCAGTAGATTATCGCATTTTATTAGAGATGCTAAACGTCTAATAGTTCCCAATTGTACTTAAGTGAAATAGAGGTTCGATAGAGAAATAGAAGTGTCCACGTGTCTCTGAGTTATTTGTGGGTTTAGGGTTGAATTAGCATGAAATTGCTAATAGATATTCGAAAATGATTAAACAACAAGTAACCCCCTAGTAACTCCCTAGTAAGTAACAAGTACACCCCCTAGACTGATCTTTCATCTAGCGATTTTGACTACTAAGAAACACCGTCTTTGCATTATTAAGTAATCAGGAGTGAAATCCCTTATACGTGGTCTAGCGTAGGAGACGCAGTCCTTAAAACAGGTTCGAGTGCAAAGGGTTAAGAAGTGTTATCGCCTTGGGCAGTTCGATTAAAAGTACGATTCTGTATTGATATAATTGCAAATTGAGAAATCTATTATGGCTTCGGGCGAGACGATGCGTGTACGATGAAAACTCATAAAACGGCAATTGGCATAATTTCCGTAATGATAAAAGCCAGCCGAATGGCGCGAAACCACGCTTGGTTCGCGTGTCCACCCGTCATATCGTGATTTCCATCCCCGGCGGGTTTGTTATTTCGACCATTCGTCTGTCATGATGAGGAAGGGTGCAACAACCCCTGCCATTAACCGACCCCTGCTTGTAAATTTTCATTGGTTCTCGACTCATTTTCATTGCATTCGTGGCCTCCGAAACGTAACTTCATCGACAGTTTTATTCATCGCTGTGGTAATGTACAGTGCCGTCAAAAGTATGTCAACACTAAAGGGTATAGCCGGATAAAATGCTGAAAAGATTTTTGGTCACACCGTTCGTTGGGGCTCCCAGAGAAAACTCTCTGTGACAAGCTTCAAATCGATACTCCTACCACAAGAGTACTTTTAGTTTTAAGGAACTATGTTCTATTTCTTCTGATTCTTATTCTCCTTATTTCAACATTCTACCTAATAGCACACATAACAATAAATTATTTCAGAATTTTTGAGTGCAAAATCGATTCTGAAAAAAATCCGAAAGCATAAAATTGCCGATTTTATATTGAAATTTTCAGAGTTCCACATTTACGAGTATTATTATGTTAGTTGTGTCGCATCGTTCTCTCAGATTTTCCGGATTATGCGAACACGTTTAAAAAAAATTGGAAATCTCCAAACATACGAAGAAAATGTATATTTCATACTGAAATTTTCGCGATATAAGTTTTATGAAAATTCAGTAATAGATATTATTGACACAATTGTTCGTAATTTTAGTTAATTAAAACCGTAGTTGAAAAAAATAAAAATAAAATTTTTCGATGTTCTTTACCTTTTTGAAAGGTGTATTGTATAATATTGAACATTTTTATATCCAGAAAAATAATGCACATACTTAATGATGCAATATAAAATATTTAATTTGCCTTATATTTCATTATATGAGCATTGAATGCACCGGATGATTTCTTTTTTCGTTAAACACTTTGTTTTTGTCCTATGTACGAAGTACATCGTGCCCCACAATCTGCCTAATGTTGAACAACAAATTGCACGTGTACAAAATATGCTTTTGCAATATTCTGCATACGTTCGAAAGCCAGGTGTATGCAGACTGTCGAGACTCGGAATCGCTTTGACCCCTTGCCGTATCATTTTCTTCACAGTTACACCGATTAAAACGTTTTCATTCCCAAAATCGTCGTAGAAGAGAAAAGAAAATTTATGTTTTTTGTATTGCTAAATTTATTTTAATGTGCTTAAATATTGATTACAAACGAGAATCAAATTTTATTTCATCTAAAAAGAAACACATAACATTCATATTTGTTAGGCTTTGTTATAGACTTCATGACGAGTCCGACTCGTTAAAATTCGGCAGGGGGTTAATAGTGGAATTGGAGTAAGTTTTTTTACGGAATATCCTGTTGTTACGTCATAGAAAATATTTATAAAGAACACTGATGTTCTATCGTGTTTGTAATATTTACCACTTTTTGATGAAAGGCGTAACATTCATGACGAGTGGGACTCGTTAAAATCCGACAAGGAGTTAATATTAGCAGTATCATTCTTCCAAGAACTTGTTAAATCGATCTAGTTACACTGAACGACAAAGTTAAGACGCCGCGAGCAAGGAACTTCGTTAAATCAGAAAAAGAGAGGAATTTAATGTTCCCGACGAATTATTTGTCCAAGTTCCACGACTGAATACAAATTTTCCTTCTCCTCCGTTGGTGCAGGTTTCTCAGGTGAATAAAAAAAAACAGCTTCAGGATTACGGTGTTCATGAATGCGTGCTGAAGATAAGAACGCGAATATACAGTGGGTGTACAAAGTTCCTACATCCTTCTAAAACCAATAACTTTTTCAAAATTTCAGACGTCAGAAAGATTGGTTTACTACGTAATGTGTAAACCATTTTTTTTAAATTGTTGTTGCTCGCAATTGCGAAGGAAAAAGTAAAAGTAACGATTTCTAAATTTTTTGTCAATACGAAATTTAAAAGATGTGCTTTATAAACTCGTATAAATTGTACACGTTTTGAAAATTTCATTGAAATTGGGAAATTTGATTTACGAATTATAGACGATCAAAAGTGAAAAAAATTGCAATTTTTATGATTTTCGGCCTACAACTGCCATTTTTACGACTTTTGATTGTTTATAATTCTTAAACCAATTTCAATGGAATTTTCAGAACGCATAATAATTTATACGTATCTACAAAACACATCTTTTAAATTTTCGTTACTCGCCCAGTTAAAAGAGTTGCAAAAATCAATTTTTAGAATTGTTTTTCACAATTACTTCTAGGCTTACCGAGAATTTGAAGTCGTTTGGTCTATTCATAAAAAAATTATTCTGGTTCAAACTGTGTGTGATCAGTTATTTGCGTAAATGTATATCTTCCATTTTTCCCAGCACTCCAGACTTTGATACTTGATCTCCTTCTGTGAGCAATATATTTTTTAATATTTTAAAACATCTTCGTCCGCAAAGTTTGTTAAACGTAGGCGTTGTTTGTTAAACTGTTTATTTCAGGCACAAGAATTATTAACAATGTTTAAATACTAAAAATTTAAACGAAAAGTATGTAATTGCTAAATAAATTTCTAATTGTTACTAATGTAAAGGCACATTACAGGTTTACTTGTGGCATAGTTGTGTTGATTACAAAGTAATTCAAATAGAATCCATTCAATTAAATTATGATGAAATTTGTAATTCTTGTCTTTTACTCAATTAACTTACAATGAAATTCGTTTTTATAATTGAATTACAATTACAACGTACAGTGTAGTACTAGAGTACCAGCGATGAACATGGTATTATTCATAAATTCATATTGTGTGATAAAAACTAAACTTGTTTATTACGTTCGTTCTAGAAAAGAAACATACAGTGACTCTCAAAATTGTTGCAATGATTAGAATTATTGATTAAAAACGCTTTTGAAAAATATGAATTTATTGACAATTAAAGAAATATTATTAAACTTTGAAAAATACCTAAAATAATAATTTATCTTTGTCCTTAATAGTATATATAATCTTTTTTCTTTTAATAATGCATTTCAACGCTATTGCACCTCTGCCAAAACATTGATTAATTTTAAATATAGATTTTAAACGCGAATAAAGCGGATTAATTGAATAAATAATTTAAAATACAATTCTAGTGCGAAACAGACGCTCCATAGTGAACGAACATTTAGTTAGGTTTTAAAAAACGTAGAACGGTATTTCTGAAGGATTTTTGAACAGTGTTTTGAAACGATTAAATGCTATCATTAAAGCTAAAGACGGCTACATTAATTACTAAAAATATGATCTGCTTAGTGAGTTGCAAAAGTGTTGAAATGCATTATTAAAAGAAAACAGATTATATAGGGACCATTAAGGATTATTAAGGACCAAGATAAATGATTATTTTAGGTATATTTCAAAGTTTAATAATATTTCTTTAATTTTCAAGAAAATTTGTATTTTTCAAAAGCGTTTATGAGATATTCTTTGTAATTTCTAATCATTGCAACAGAGAGTCACTGTAAATTGTCGAAAGACATAGTACAAAATAGCTACAAAAATTTTTAATTTTTGTTAGGTCCATCGATAAAAAAGTTATTAAGATTTAAAGCGTGTGTGATTGGTTATGCTCTTAACTGTATAGGAAGAATGCGTATCACTGTAGCGTGCGTATCAGACGGGCTCCTCTCAGAAAATTTTCAGTGCTCGTCGCGCCTCGTTTGAATTTATCGAGTTCTTGTTCGTTTGAGTTACCATATACCAAACCAATCGGCGACCGTCCCCGGCAAACCTTTTCAAGTTTGACTATACGAACGAGGCGTGATTGGAATTTCCCTCCTATAGCCGAATTTATTAGAAAAAGGAACGTGAGGGGCTTTCCAAGTTTTGATTGTCTCCGTTCGATAGGTCCGGACCAGGTGTAAAAAGGAATCGTGCCAAGTAACCCTTTCTATTTTTCGCCGTTCCACGACAAGTGCCTCTGTTATCTTCTCTCTTTTCTTCAGACAAATTCGTTTTAGCGCCGATGATATTTCTTCTCGCAATTTTTGAATTTCTCCAACTACCTGCTCTCGAAGCATCGAAGACGCTGCGACGCGCCGGCTCCGAAGACGTCTCGTTTTATCTTCGTTACCAACGGGACCGTGTATACCGAAAATGTTATATTCCTTTAACGATGTTGAAGTAACGTGTTCCAGTTCTCGGAAAATTTATTCACTTTTTTCGATATATTTGTTCGTTTGCTCGGTGTTTACCCCTCGCAAACCAAAATGCTTTTTTATTTTTGTTTCAACGGCTCAATCTGTTTTTTAATGGAACATGCATAGTGTGGATCTTTATGCAACATAAACATTTTTTAGTTACCAGTTAATCGAAAATGTTTCTCTTCCCTTAGTCATTTTAATTTCTCGTGAATATTTGTCGAGGACAACGATATTCTCTCAAATACGTTTAATGCCTTTTGGACTTTCGTAACTGCTAAATAGTTGCGTTTTTTTCCTGTTATTCCAGTTGACGTTGCACGCGCAAGTTCACGTATTATGTTCCGTATTGTAATTGTGAAATAAACACGTCCGGGATAGTTTCTCTGTGCTATAATACCTTCTCGTTAAAGCTGGCTGTATACACATCGAACTCTGTAAATACTCGATCCGTTCCCTATACTAATTTCGTTCTAAACTGCTTCTTGGCACACACTAGCCACTGTTGAGGAATACCCAGTCATAATACTTGTAACGAGCACGTTCGTAGTTACCAATTAGTCCTTTCGTTGCTCGTATGCATCTATCGCACCCCTGTTTCATCAAATACCGTAACCATATTTTTGTTCTGTCAATTATTGTCGATAAGTGATCCATCAATTTATAATTTAATGGTAACAAAAGTTTACTTCTCGTTCAAATAAATGGTAATGTTGAATCGATAAAAATGAAGTTATTCGTTGCTATATTAATTATGTAACAATTCATATTTCATTACTCGCTATTATACTGCGGATCTTTATGCATTTATAGTAAAACTGAGTAGATGAAATTGAAAATTGGTGAAATATTTTAAAAATTAAACATGTCAATGTATGATTTCTCCTCGATTAAAATAATTAAGGGAAGAAACAACATTAAATTTGGTTTCTATTTCTTGGAATCGATGCAGACAATTTTTATTTTGCATAAATATCCGCAGTCTATTGATCACTAAAACAAATAGAGTATTTTAGATCTTGCTAAATTAGATTTGTTTGTTTCAAGCATTGTATTGTCTTTTTTGATTTCTCTAGTGTGACTAGCATATTATTTATGTGAATGTCACGTCTTATTATTCTTCCCCAAGTTTCACACTTTCAACAGAATTAATTAAACTGGAAAATTATCGCGTTAACACATTTAAGATTGAAGATATTTTAAGTATTCGTTAATCATCGCTGCAAAATAAATGAATATTTCACACCGCTGGTATCCCCTCGCCAAGGAACAATATTTGTAATGTTTTGCGCAGAGTTTTTGACGCTAATTAAATGTATGATAGCCATAAAATTTCATAACGTCACTTGCACGAACATGATTTATTACCTAGTCGGCGGCACGTCAAATCTGCAGCGCGACTATTTCCCAGCTCGTAATTATTGCGTCGTACACGTAATTAAACCAACAGAGTCCTTCTACTCGCGCGACATTAAAAACATTATTCAGGAAAACAGCCACTTGGTTACTTGGTTTACGAATTACAAATGATCAAAAGTGGTAAAAGTGGCAGTTGTAGGCCGAAAATCGTGAAAAATTACAATTCAATTCTAATTCTTAATAATTGCGATCCATTTTTATTCACTATATCTTTATACAAAATCAAAATTGTCTGTATCGATCGCAAGAAACGGGAGCCAAATAAAAGACTCTTTTCATCTATAATGGTTTCAATAATTTGATAATAATGCATCTACAGGGTGTTTCGATTATCTTTGAACGGAAATATCTCGTGACGCTCTGAAGTTACAAAAAAATTTATTTACAAAAATTGTTCGGTATGAAGGGAATAATCGTATGGTGTCATTTTTTCGGGACTATGATGGTGGGGAGAGGGGATTCTAAAAACAAAGTAAGTTTTTAAAATGGAGCCACATATTTTTTTTGTCATACTATAGCATTTTCCGAGACGAATTCAACGATATATCACATTATGTTATTTATTGTTACAAAACATTAAAAATTATATTATACTTTGTTTTTGAAATTCCCCCTCCCCACCACCATAGTCCCGAAAAAATGACACTATATGACTATTCTCTTCATACCGAACAATTTTTGTAAATAAATTTTTTTGTAACTTCAGTGCATCACGAGATATTTCCGTTTAATGATAAACGAAACACCCTGTATACTTTGAAATTTTTTTTGAATTGCACCTGCTCATTGTTGTAATAAATGCATCAAATCAGAGTCTACTAATCAGAATTCCAATGTCCTCGAGGACCTTTATTACTCTTCCCTTAATTGCACCTTAAAATCCGACGAAAGGAAATGAATTTCTCCTGGACAAAAATTATTCTCTTCATTTAATAATCTGAGACTCGCGGAGACTTTCGTAAATATGCAGAAAAGCTCCAAGTCCCGGCGGTATTAATCATTTCTGTCTCAGTGTGCTTTGCTCGTGCATGCATTTCATTTGTTCGCATTTTACGAAGAATTCTTCTGTTCGGCAGACATAGGGTGCGTTTCATATTTTTCCTTGGAGTAGCGTTTGTGCTTCGACTAGCCTGTACAAGAACAAATCTGCAAATTTACGTGCGTTTATGAATAGTATGACAATATACGCCGCGGAAAACCGGGAGGAATGAATGGCAACCGTGTCTGGAAACGAGGTAGCCGCGGACAACATGGTCCCAGCGAGAATTTGCATAAAATATTATGCAATTCGAGGCCCGCATATGTCGTTGTGCTTTGTTGCGTTTCCATCGTGCCACCATTCATTTCGAAAGAAACGGTGTCGACGATTAACCAGTGATTCAACGTAATTATTTCTGTAATGTCAACTCTTTTATAAACAGAAAATTATTGCGCAACTATTAAGTATACAAATGAATTCACAGTCCTCATAATTAATCATTTGAAACTTGTTTCAATTTGAAATTTCTTAGTGGCTCCATTTACATTAAACGCGTGCATGTTTACCGTTTAACAGGTTTCGAGAGGGGGGGGGGGGATAAAATTCAGACATTTACAGTAGAAACCTTCGCGACAGTTACGGAGATAACACTGTATACGTGACCGCTTAGCCAATATTTCGCTAGAGCCGGAAACACGCGTGACTCGGGGGTGCATGCCCTTCCAGCATTCCTTGCAAAGTGACTTCTTTTCAGCTTCCAATAGTACCTGCAACGTTGCAGGTGTCAGAGAAAAAAGATCTGTCCGCGAACTCGTATTCGCGTAGTGTGTTCTGCCTTACAAAACATTTATTCCGAACAGCACGCAGCCATAAAAATTAACTTCGTTAAAGATACATTTCTCGAGTATCGGACTCGGTGTAATGCAATTTCCGAGAACGGCTAATGCGAACACGCCGATGAAATTCCTCCGCGTCATTACGGCGTTACGTCGTCGGGCCCGCGTGAATTTTTATGCAGTCACCTTTCACGATTTGTATTATTCATCGTCAAAGTTACGAGCGTCGAAGGGAAAATCGTGAAAATCAAGAGTGCAGCGGCTCGGTTCGCCGTTGACAATGTTAACTTTTTCTTCTTGTTCTTGTTCTTCTTCTTCTTCCCTGACCGATTAAAATTCAGAATTATTCCGGTGGCGAATGCCGAGCGTCGCCGCTCTTGTTGTCCCTCCTCGATGAACCATCTTGCGTTCTTTGCTTCCAATTATTCTATTCCGTCCGATCGAGCGGAAGAAAGGAAAACGAAGAGAAATGTGACAATGTACTGGCTCCTTCGGCTGGCATTTGTCAGACCACGTGGAAGCCATTAGAATTCTAGTCGTGATTTTACGTTCACGTTCTTTTCACCGCTTTCTTTTCTGTAGCACGAAGTGTCACTTCAGTTCCGCCCTTCCCATCGCCATAATTAGATTTTATTTCGGTAATTATATAGAAGTTGGGGGTAAACTTTACCTTACCGGACTCAAAATTTGTGCCTTTCTCCTATAAATTATGATGCATTTGGTATATAATTCAGTAGATTTGTACCCTGGACGGCTGCAGTCGAAGTTTCGATCCTGTAGGATCAATGGTTGAGGAGTTATGCTTGCTTAAAGTTGTTGATTATTCAATGTTTTTGACAGTAAGGGCGCCGCCATATTGGTTCGTAGTGACGATCGCGCGCTGCTTACCGAGCAGAACCGCTAGATGGCAGCACGGGCACACAGTACTATCGCTAACATAGAGAAAATATTTCAGAAAATGTTTGAGAAGAAATATCGTTGATGATACAGTGTTGAATTTTCTCTCTTGGATTTTCGTATATCAGCATAGGCGATCGCTTCACGGCGTTCATATCAAACACAAAATGAATAACAGGCATACAATATACAACATTTTCGCAGACGTCTAATAAATATGTTGAAAAAATGCATTTGGGCGGAATTGTGGAAAACAATAGTACAAATTGATTTTTACAATTTTCTTAGCTGAGCCAATAACGAACATTTAAAAGATGTGATTTGTAAACTTGTATAAATTATATACGTTCTGAAAATTTCATTGAAACAATCGAAAGTGGTAAAATCGTAATTGAAATACATATTTGTATGATGCTATTGTGCTTCTGTTAAACGTTGGGAATTTGTTTATTTCCCGTTGTGACTACAATTTAACCCCTCGCCGTATTTTAACGAGTCAGACTCGTCATGAAGATGTGATCAAAGTCTAACAAATGTGAATGTGTGTGTGTTACGCGTTTCTTTTTAGATGAAATACAATTTGATTCGTTTGTAATTAATATTTCACCATTACGACATTTTTGGGGATAAAGCCGATTTAACCCGTGTAACTTTAAAGACAATGGTACGGCAAGTGATTAATTAAAAAATGGCTACAGATTTATGAGAGAACATTATAATAGTGATTAATAGACTGCGGATTATTATGCAAAATAAAAATGTTCTGCATTTACTGTGGGAATAAGGAATAAAATAAAAATTAATTTCATCCCTTAATATAACTTCGTTACATTAAAAACAACATTACGGTGTAAAACAACATTAATGTTTCACTCAACTAAAATTTCTTTATAAATACATAAAGATCCGCAGTCTGGTGATTAAAATATCACGATACCTTGTTTGTCTCGTTCTGCGGTGAACGAAATGTTTAATGTAACAGAAACAGAGGAGCGTTGTTGAACATTTACATATTAAATATTAGCAACTTAGTACTGGGAACGAGTAAACTCCATCTTCTACATTTCTGTCTAGTTTGTTTTTAATCATCCCTGAAGTTTTTGAGCGGCTTTCGCCTCCGTGTTGAATCAATACCGGTCTAACCGAACTTTCCGTCCCTAAACGGCTTTGATTTAGACAAGAAGAGTCTTCCGAAACTGGGCTCATCAGAGATCTTAGCGAAGTTGACAAGAGGGCTTAGAATAGTCCCCTAAATCTACTTATCAAACTTCGGTCTCCGTGGATAGACGTGCATTCGTTAGGAAATCAAATGCTCATTTCAACCGGGCACAAATACATTCTTTAAGTTACAATTAGTTTACCTTGCGACTCAAATTGTCTGAGAGTCTTCAAATACGTCGATGTAAAAAATCTAAATGTTAGTGAAAATTAATTATAGAAATTAGATCTCGTACACGTTAAGACATTCATGTTTTTTTATCGTTTCACAAAATTATATACACTTGTCCTAAAAAAAGCGTTAGATATGTTCTTACCTTTATTATAAATTTCTACATATAACACCCTTAAACTTTACACAATGTACGAGTATCATCTTTAAAGTACATATCATTTTTGGAAATATTGAAAACGATTTTTTTGAAAACTGAAGTTTATATAAACTAGCCTAACATTGTTCAAAATATCTTGTTGATTAAAGCGGGTAGGTAAAAGTATGGCACAGGTTTTTAATGGTTAAGCTTTTCTTTGCGTAACCAGAAATTTCTGGCTTTTTACTATGTAATCCAAAGATTTGGGTGAAAAATGCAAGAAATCCAAGTTTCAATCCTAGAAGATCAGTGGTTCGAAAGTTACAAGTTTTTTAAGTTAAGCGATTTTCAGCGTTTTCGACAAGTAAGAGTGCAGTCATGTTGAGGTTTCATTGAATTCAAAAATTTGTAAACCTCTGAAGATGACCAGAACAATGAATTTAGTACCTCTGACAATTTTCGAGGAAGCAGTGTATGTATTGTCTATTTTACCATATTGTTCTTGATCTTGCCAGGTTAGTTACTAAAGAAGACTGTGTGCCTATTTGTTAATACTTATACACCGAAAATACTTTAATACTTATTGTATTGTCTATTTTACCATAATGTTCTTGATCTTGCCAAGCGAGTTGCTAAAGAAGACGTGCGCCATACGTAGCTCCCTTATGCGAAAGACTTGATGAAGGGTGACGACAGTGATTCCCTCGGGCATTGTCTCAGATCGAATGTTAAAGGAGCCATGAGTTAATTAATCAATCAACTCGATCAACACGACGATACACGGGATTATCTGTGGTCTACGCATCGATTATATCGTAGATTATCAGGTTCGCTACGCCGGAAATGATAATCTGTTTCACGAGCTTCAGGACTTGATCCACTTAGGCCGGTATCTCCATTTTAGCGTTTCGTGCTCCCATCAACGTTGACTAATGGGGCAGAATATATTAAATGAGTGAATTAAGTGATCGCGTTGAACCAGGTGCCATTTTCAATATACAGGGTGTTTCGTCTAAAACAGGACACTTAAATATCTCCTTTATCTCTGATAATACAAAAAATGTTTTTAACGTAATCTAAATGGTTTCAAAAGACGAATCAGATGGAAGTATCGTTTTTTATAAATTGTAATTTTTTAATTGTTTTTTCAAGGTCTCGTGTTTTTTTTACATATATACACACATTTTTTGTTGTTGTATGTTATAGCAAACATTATTGTGCATTCATCCATGTTTAATAGCACGACCTTGAAATGACCGTGAACTCTAAAATTTGCTAATTAATGCAGATCTTACTTTCACATTTCAGATTTCAACGGTAACAGAAATTCGACTGTGAACTTGAACTTGTAAATAAACACATTGTATCGTTCCTCTGTGTACATAGAGAGTGAAAGAGATACGTATTTAAGAGTTTGCTCACTGCTAGATTTCTCAGTGTATCGACAAGCGATCCATAATGCGTTATTCGGAACAGGAGAAAATTCAAATGGTTTTAATTTACGGTGAAGCTATTACTAGCTAGAAAATATTACATGCGTCCTATCAATTTGACCAAGCAAAGTCAGTCCATGTTTACACTACTTTCTCTAATTTCTTTTGTGTACAAGATACAAACTTGCAATTCTATATGGATACTTTGAAGGACATATCTAATATACAGGGCGTGTACTATGCACATATATCCTATTGCGTTATATGAAATATACAAATACATCAAATGTCTTATCATTTTGTCCGGCACTGTAAGTCCGGTGGATTTAAATGCGACGGATTGTGTATGATAGCATTGTACTGCAATTAGTTTGAAATTTATATAATATTTAACGCCAGTATTTTATGATACATTATATCGATATTGCGTATTGATGAGAAATCAATATTAGTGTAGGTCGTCCTATAACAATAATTAATTACAATTCTCGCATTATGATGACGATAGTAACGTAACTTCTGTTGTTACTGCACACACGTTTGAGGCAATACTGTATCATGTTAATTTTATTCAACAGAATACCTATAGCTTGTTTCTGTGCAGTGGTTAGTGGTTTACTCAACTTGTTAGGCTCGTTACCAATTAAAGATTCAATTGCATGGTTTCGAAATTATAGTCGATGGTACTATCTATGCCATTTATCCTAATTATTATCGATAGCTATTCTGCAACTGGTATTGTAGCAGATACTGGAAATATTTTACCTAATTAATTGTGTTATTCTCTGTTACGGTCTGTTATATACTAGACTACTGTAACATTTAATCTCGTAGCTAATACTATCATCATAATTTTTCTGTATTAATTTTAATAAAAAATAAATGATGTAATTACCCTGAAACCAAGCTTTAGTAAGCGCATAACTTTTATCCTTTGTATATTTTACAAAAGGACTGTCACAAATGATCCTGTAAATGATGTGCTGCATAATTACTAAAATTAACTTATGAAATTATCATTATTTTTAACTGCACGTGCCATTGCCCCGAGTGTGCATATAAAATGAGAAGTGAGAATGAAGTAAAACTGTATATTTTATCTATGCGTTACATGTATAATTACTACATTATAATATTTTAACTGTACACAGCCCCCCAAAAAGTATTTGAATACTTTATCCTAAAAAATGAACCTAGATAGCAACTGAAATATTATGCGATCGTTAATGTTCTTTTTAGTTTGATATAGTCAAAGTTCGATAAAACGATAAAAATAAGCATATATCAATTTTTAAGGGGACATTGTAGGGACAAACTGTAACTTTCAAATCTATGATACATTCAATTACAAAAAATGTTTGCAATGTTTATAAAGAGGTTTTAACTTGTAGAATTCTCAAGAAGAAACGTATCTTGAGTTTTCCACTCGTCACCTCATGTAAAAACATCTTAGAAAGCAATGAACGATGGAAACGAAAATGGTGGCTTCGAGTTTTGAAATGAGTCAAATAACAGTTTGGTACAAAAAGATCTACAATAAAAAGATACAAAATCGTTGACGGTATAGTCCATACTTACTTGCAAAACATTCATACTGGAAAGAAATGTGTACTACTTACTTAAAACATATAAAAACTGTCTCATCGAATTTTAGCAGCAAAACACGTACTACGAAAATCTCTAACTTTTGATGAAGTACAGCATCTCATGGGTGCTTTAACGATAAAAAAATATTAGTACATTGTCCCCCACATATTAAACTATAGCAAGCAATAAAAATTTCACATTTTAGGTAAAATTTTTAAAATCAACTTTTGGCCAACTAAATCGATGAAAAGGACCACTGTGCGCCGTAGAATCCGAATATTGTGCGACGTATTGTCTTCTGTTGTTGAATTTCGAAACATCTACTTCGTTCGGTGATCACATAATACGCAGTTCGTTAATTACCATCCAAGCTAATTCGAAATTCGTGCCGATGCTGATTCTGCGGCTCCCCTGTCTGCCACTCTCGCCCCTCCTCCTTGCATTTCAGGTTATGTTATTAGCGACACGGTGGTCGTCCGTGAGCTGTCGTACATCTGTTGTTTCCTGTTGGACAATTTTGGCAATTTGTCATTGGGGGATGAAGCGGCACTGAAAATTCGCGGACAGTTACGCTTCGCCGATGTTCGGAGTTTGCGAATCGCGATTCGGTAACATCAGAGCTCACAATACGCGCTTTTGCGTTTTAGATTGCTCGGAATTGACAATTCCGAATTAGGTGAATGCCCCTAGGTGTGGATACGTTCCTGTTATTATTTGTTTCGTCCGTGCTATTAATACTTAGAAACATTCAAGACTAACTGATTTTAATATTCCGTAGATTTGCTACAAATTAAAAGTTACATTCAGCAGCTATGCCGAGATACTGGCCAACTTTTCTCGCGCATGCGGCGATTTTAGCATCGGTAAAGTAAAATTGTCAATAAAATAGGGTATCTTCCTGTTTCAATCTTCTATACTCTGAATCAAGTCATTTTTATCGTATCTCAAGATTGTTCGAATAGTATATAAACTAATTTTAAATACTGTTGCAATAATAATCTGAACACTGTCCCTCGATCTCACCAGACACGAAGCAACCATATAGACGGAACTAAATTACTCTATACAACAATTAGTTCGTTGGCAATATTTACTCGATATAACAACGTTTGAAAGAGAAAGTATCTTTACATACAAGCGCGTTACAGCAATATAGCGGACACATGTAATCACTTATAGAGAGAGAAAAAAAAGACCGAAAGCGGTCGGAAAGTCCATATAAACAGAATAGGACTTTTCTGTTCTATCGACATCGGCTGATTCCACGGTGTTATCTTTGTTCGACAGAAAGATGTCGCTTATTCCAACAAATATTTTTCATCACCGTTGACGTATCGCGAATAAAATTCAGCGGTACAGACAATTAGTTTGAAAGTTTTTAATTATTCTCCTCCACGGATAACGGTACCTATTTTGTGGATATTTACGCAAATTATCTATTTGTAAATATTATTTTTATAGAAGATAAAATGAAGAACAATCTTGAAATACTTAAGCGATAAAAATGTCTTGACTCAGAGTACTGAAGATTAACACAGAATAATCCTTTGTTATACGAGAGATCATGAGATTTTTGAATGTTTGAATCGGCACGGTAACTGTATAAAAGAATACGCCAATCGTTAAATGTGGAGAATCGTTTGACTGAGAATCAGTTCGCGTAACTGGAAACGCTGGAAAATAGACTTCCCCATCGTTTTACCGGCGTTTTGTTCTCTTCGTGACACCATTACTCGTTAGCGGATTTAAAGGACTATGAAACACGGTATCTCACCTCTTTCAGTTGGCAACATCATTAACGTTGAACGACTTTGAAGCACGGTTCTTCGCGATTGTTATTCAAAATGTCGCCTAAAAACACAAATTAGCCGAAAAAGTCGTTGAAGAGCTGTCGCCATTTAACACGTAGTTACGTGTAAAACAAACCAACTCATAAAAACTGCTGTTCGACAATACCTCAAATAACACTGTTCAACACCAAATTTGTTTCGCTATAACTGTTGGGTGACCCTTATAGAGTTTTTTTGCGCTGATTCCGAATCTGCCCTTAATTTTTTTCCTACACGCACAGTTTTTGAGAAACATGACTTTGAAAAGAAAAACCCATTTTTCAACTTTAAACAAATATTCTGATGTTATTATAAAAGATATTGAATTGGTCTTTGCAGCAAAAGATTTAAACGTGTTTACACAATCATAATGTATTAATATTGGATATCACTGTATTCGGGAAAGTCTACAGAATCTTTTGTTATGTTGTCTTATATCAACAATGATAGAGTAAAGCTTATTAAACTATACACATAGAGAAACAATGCAAACTTATTACACAATGCTTTTCCTTCTCTAATTACAGGCACATGTCGTTTAAGATATTTAACGCTCAAAAGTTGGCGTAATTTCCAGGATATCGATTTAAAACTTGCGAACTAGTTTCTCACAGAAATTCGAATTTTACTAATACTCGTACACGATATTTTCGGAAGACATTCCGAAAGTTTTACCACTGCACAAACAAAAAGATTCATGATACAATTGCCATTGTGCAACGAAAGTTTCGCCTTATTATATACTTTTCCATCTCCCGATTATTAAAATGCAGGACGAGCATCGCGGATCGCCTTCTTTCATTTCCTTCGTTGCTAACTCGTTGCACTTCTCTTAAAGTTTACGTTCCTCGAACCGCTTGAATTGTCGTCTTTGTTTGTAATAGAAATGCTGGTAGTTCGGTTAAACGGATATTGAATTTTTGTGACTCTTTTACCAAATACACAATTTGTACGTCGAACGTATTGGTAATTATATTAGGCAGCAGATCTTTGTGCAAAATAAAAATTTTCTGTGAGAGTTGGGAGAGTTGTTCATCCCATTCTGAACAACTTTTTTCTTTGTATACATGTTACCGCTGCTCGGCTTTAGTTTTTTAGACATTCGTGAAAATATTTTTTCAGTTTGTTGCTTTTATTCTAAGCCAGACCGAGCCAAAATCCATTTAAAATGGCGGAATACATTGTAACGGTACTAACAGTTTTTTGCGAATACACATGTACACTCCCGCTCAAAATTATGTGGACGACCGGTTTAAAATTTTTTATGCAGTCTAGTTTATACAGTTAATGATAAATTCATTAGATATTTCACCAATAATTATTATTATTGTCTTGAGAAGACAGCACACCATGGTAATGGATCATCGTAGATTGAAACAGTCGAAGAAACTTTCATTTTCTCAAGAGATTGTAATAATTAAATTGTACAATTTGGTACTATTAAAATAAATTATACTTGCAACAAAGTGTCCACATATTTTTGATCTGGAGTGTACATATCTAGTAAAACTGTACATGTACACTAATATTTACAGAGAAAAACTGTTCAGAATTATCACATATTTCAAGTCCATGAAAGTCGGCGACGAGGACTCTTTTTTCTAAATGAATACCCATTTATTTTACCAAGTTTTACAGTCGGTGTAGATTTACGTATTTATCATATATTCCGAATCGTTGTCGTTAATTTGGAAAAATCTTGTTCGATTTAGAGTGGCAGGATTTTCCCATTTTTTTGCTCAGCATTCGTTCCCACGATTTGTTTTCGTCTATTGTGTTCTCATTGTCCATTCTGCAAGGAATTATTTGCAGGTGTGTGTATGTACCATTTGTGGCGCATTCTTCCGGAAATTCGGTGAAACAATTCCAGAGATCGTTTAGCACCGCTGCGAACACGGAAAACTAATAGCGTCAGGTTTTTCTCCAATTGAAAGGCAACCGAAATCAGATTTAATCGAACTTTTTTGCCGTTCCTCCTACGTTCTGGCTATTTACCAACCTCTCTATCAACGAGGATTTTGGTAAATAACCGTATTGTGTACGTATCTCGACCTTTTTCGACTAGCTAGGAGGCTTTTTTTGCATTTCTTTTCTATGTATTTCCCGTGAACCAGGGATCGCGTGACTGCGATTCGCGCATCTACTCTTGCTCTTTTATTAGACAGTCGTCTGAGTATCACTATTGACGTCTAGTTTTAGATGCCGCATGAAAGGAAGAAAATGAGGATATAAAAACGTGTACAGTCTTCTCTCGCATAGTGTGACTTTCGACTTTACGGATAAAGTTACTTTTTTATTCCCCCTACGTGTAACACGATCCGAGATCGAATGTCGACGAGGCAATACTAATACAATGATGAAACTTTATTACTTTTAGTTATTTCGGTACGAAACCTTTACCAGCGGATTGGTGAAATTTTTCTGATTAAAACGAGACCAAACACGACAGAATTGCAATTACATTTACTTGTTTAAGAAAGAAAGAGACGCTCAGATTCGCTCAGCCGATATAGATCAAAAGTTCAGCGGTGATAATTCGCTTTTCAGGTCTCGCATTGTGAGCTATTTAAAGACTCGATTTCGCTTCTTGGTGCTCGAAGGATGAGCTATGTAAGCACAAAAGTTCAAAGGCCCAGTGCCGCATTCGCTTCCAGGCTTCGCATGTTGAACTGTTTAAATTTAAAAACCCGAATTCGCTTCCAGGTCTTGCATTATCTGATTGTGAGCTGTTTGAAGAACCGATCATTCAACAAGACGTGGGTGAACTTTACCTTTCGGACTCAAAGTGTGTGCCTTTCTCATTTAAATTATGATGTATTTGGTATATAATTCAGTAGATTTGTACCCGGGGCGGCTGCAGTCGAAGATTCGATCCTGTAGGAGCAATGGTTGATGAGTTATGCTTGCTTAAAGTTGTTGATTATTCAGTGTTTTTGACACGTAAGAGCGCCGCCATATTGGTTCGTAGTGACGATCGCGCGCCACTTACCAAGCAGAACCGCTAGATGGCAACACGGGCACACAGTAATATCGCTATCATAGAGAAAATATTTCAGAAATTGTTTGAGAAGAAATATCGTAGAAAATACTTACTAAAACCTAACCCAGGCCAGTTGAAACGCAACATCGTAGCCATGTGTTCCAAAATTCAAACAACAATCGCAGTACCCGCGCTATATTAACAGCATTAACGCGTACCCGTGCTGTCATCTAGCAGTTCTGCTCGGTAAGCGGCGCGCGATCGTCACTACAAACCAATATGGCGGCGCCCTTACCTGTCAAAAACACTGAACAATGCTCAACTTTAATCAAGCATAAATCCTGAACCATTGATCCTACAGAATCGAAACTTCGATTGCAGCCGCCCCGGGTACAAATCTACTGGATCGCATAACAAATACATCATAATTTATAGGAAAAAGGCACAAATTTTGAGTCCGGTAAACTAAGGGGAGGCCCAAGACGTTGATAGTTTCATTCATAATTTCTTCATTTTTGATTCCACTTGTACGAAACTTCCATGAATAAATTTGTGAAATTTCCCTAGTTAAAGAGACCAAACTTGACAGAGTTTCAATCATATTTACCGATATCACAGCGAGTTATTATCGCACTTTAAATCAGTAACTATGGTTCGAATTATGTCATATTTCGACTCATTTTAATTAGAAAAATCTCACAAATACGTCGGCAAAGGTTCTGTAAAAAAAGAATGAAAAATAAAAAATTTTCCTATTTGCATTGACATTGTAATACGAGCAGCCTTTTGAACTGTGCCTGCTGCCTCGATGCTCGGTCCTTCTTTGCCGTTTACGCGCTGTCCTTTTCTATGTTTAGGCAAACGTCGAAGAACGTAGTACCTCTCACGGTTGTCTGAGCTTCCATACTATACGATTTTCCATTCTGAGCTTCCATACGATTTTCGTAATTTGTCACGAATTGTCTCAGCAACACTTTCATAGCGTCACCTCGAAGTTTGCAATTCTTAAGTTCCGTTGAGAGTACGACATGACCTGTTTTTAGAAATCAATCCTAATGTTTACGAGTGGTAAATATATCTCCGACGTCGCGGTATTAAAAGTTCTGAAAAAAATGAAACTGCGCCGTGAGAGACAGGAGGATCGAAGAAAAAGGCCTGCGTCTTCGGCGACGGAGAGTTTCTTTCGGGGATCTACTTCGCGGCTCGCAAAGTCGCCTCGCCACGTCGTCGTTCCATTAAAGTCGCTCGTGTAAATGACACACCGGGGTGAATCGAAGCGTCCAACCGAACTGCCGGAACGGCAGAAACATTTTCAATGCCTCTTCCGAATCTCGCGAGAGTATCCCTCGGTTGGAGGGTAAAAATCTGTATTTCCTGTCTGACCTCCCTCGAGATAAGCCCGACGATCTGTCGACCTAACGATTTCCATGTGCGCGGCAAATGCGTGGCCCTCCATCGTCTCAGCTTCTACGACATGCCTCGGGCCGTGTAATGAATTACACGGGGCGAGATCGTCCTCCGTTACACGTGCCTGCAACAATGTAGTGTCGCCAGATTAAGACTTGTCTCCCACTCTACCCTTCCCCTTCTACAACGTTAATCCCCCATTTCGCGGCGACGAGCATCCCCACGCTACCCCCACCTGATTCACATTGCGTCTGCGTCTGCGTCGGGACCATAGACCATATAAACCTATAGACACGGCACAGATAATTTTTCTTGAAGAAAAAATGAACCGAATTCGTGTTGTCACATTTTCCAAAGATGTACAGTAAAGTCGCGTTACTTCTCACCGACCGCCTACCCAGAATTTGTCAAGTGCCTACCCCCTCCACTGAGGGAGTGTCTCGGTCTCCGACCAGTGTAAATATGTCGCGTAGTCTCATCTCGGCACGGGTATATCGGTGTAAACCACTAATCCGATTACAAAACTTCTTTATTTTTCATTATTTCTTTATGGGACTTTCGCCAACTTATTTGAGACATTTTTCTGATTAAAATCACACTAAACACGATATAATTTCAACTGTATTTAGTGGTTTAATTGACGATGAAAGTTTCGGGCGCAAGGAAGGACAGCGCGATTCGTATTTACATGCTGTCCTTATCTACGTTCGGCTTCCTTGTACTTTAGGCGCTGTCGGCGCGGTAGACTCAGTCGTAAAAAAGTAGTGTCCCTACACTATATTTCTCCGTGCAGAAGACAGCCGTTTGCAAAATGACGCGACTTTACTGTAACAGAAGAAGCTAGAAGATTTCATTGATCAAAATCCATTAAAAAAATTAGTTGTTTCACTGAAACAAAATAAAAGCAGTCATTAAAATTTTTAGCAAACGGCGAGAGATCGTTTAACCGACATAATTTATAGGAAAATTTCATTGTAATTTTTAGGAGTGCAATTACACCTACGATACATAGCGTGAAACTTGATTAAAATTTGAATTATAATGCGTGGTATATTTGGTACAACTGTGTGCACAGTAGGAAATAGCAATATTTTATCTGTAAGAAGTAGTATGGAGTTCGCCACGGATCAATACCTGCCAGAATTCTGCATTTCCGAAATAAATCTGCGGGTTCAGTGGCCCTGCGACATTTGGCACGGCTCTAGCTTAAACATAGACAGATCAAAATCGCTCTGGATCGCCGCCGTCGGGGTTTATTAATCATTCAGCCGGTAATTCGATTCGGTCCAATTTTCTGCGAAAGACATCTCGGCACACCCGGGCCCGGCTAATTAAAACGTCAAATGAGCACGTTCTAAGTAGATAAACTTTTTCATTAAATATCATCCTCGTGTCCACCTGACACGAACGGAAGCAGATGGATGGCTTCATTTGTCATTTCTCGCAGAAGTTTCAATCCGGTAGTCATTCCTTGTCCTACTTAAAACGCTTCGCCGTTCTTCCAGGTCCAAATAGATTTTTAATACAGCAATCTCGACCGAATGTTACTGCCAATTTAGATTCTCATTTGCACACATATGTACTTGGTCCAATTCCTTCTTTACGCTTTCGCGCATGAACGTTTTACGGATGTATTGGGTTGGAACGAAAGTTCGTAGAGTTTTTAAATCAAAATTCAAACTCAATTTCAAATTCTAACAATTTCAAAATTCTAACTCAAAACGATTTTGAGAAAGTCGCAATTGATAGACATTGCATTACAAAGGACCTAATCCAAAACCTAACCAAGATTTCTTTCAAACAGCTAGAGAAATCTAATCCCTCGTAGTCTTAAAATACTAAACCTAGCTAAGGGCTAAAAGCTATCCCAAAGATCGAGCTCCAGAAGTGTTTCGGGGATCGGCAGAAGCGCTGCCCTAAGTATGTAATATCTGGACAGCGGATTTTATGTATTTATTACAAAAATGAATAGGTGTCATTTAAAATATTTAAAATATTAGACGAATTTAAAAATACTGTGATAGTATTTTCAACCCAATGAAAATGGGCCCTCGGCTTGTTGCAATTCGGATGGAAAACTTTTACTTTGCATAAAGATCCGTTGTCTAGTAACATCTAATGGAGACTACTTCGAAGGGGATAACATTCATCTAGACGAATGAATAAAGTTTTTTCCGGAAAATGAAAATCCCCAGTAACTTTTAAACACATACCTCGAGAGCTGGGTACTAGACCAATAAGAAGAAGTGTGGCGCGCACGTTTTAGGACTGCATCTCCTAGACAGACGACATTCGCGCGTGACTGCAAGGGTCCGGGATTCCGCTCCTGATTTCTCAATAATGCAAAGATGGGGTTCCTTAGTAGTAAAAATCGCTAGATCAAAGATCAATCTAAGGAGTTATTTGCCTCAAAAATCCTACTTTTACGTTTACGACGCGTAATTCTCATTATTCGACAGCATATCGACAGCCACGATAGGCGACAGCACCGTCGCCTGTCCATGCTTCTCGCGGCTCCGCGACATGCTGCCGAATAATAAGAATTACGCGTCGTAAACGTAAAAGTAGGACTTTTGAGGCAAATAGCCCCCTAGATTGATCTTTCATCTAGCGATTTTGACTACTAAGAAACCCCGTCTTTGTATTATTAAGAAATCAGGAGTGGAATACCGGACCCTTGCAATCCTCGCGTACGTATACGTGGTCTAGCGTCTGCCTAGGAGACGCAGCCCTTAAGGCGGCGAGTCAAACTGACCCGGCGTTCGTAGGGCGTGGGTTAATCAACGTCCCTGTTCCAGCCGAGACGAAATCAATCTTACCTAAAGTTTACGAACGGATGGACAATAAGCGGTGCCGTTCCCTCGTTGTTCGAGGAACGTCGATGAAGGGAGCCAGATTTGTCGGTAAATCGGCCGTGAACGAAGGGACTGCCGCCGCCGCCGTGCTGCCTGCGGCCCCCCTTTTCGAGTCGCATTTCGTTGAAGGAAAGATTAGCGAGTTTCGAGCACGTTAGCTGAATCAGTTCGTGGCAATGTTCGTGTCTTGTTGCGCTGCGCTGTGCCCGTTCGTGTGCCGCTCTATGCCCCGTCGCGCGCCATGGACGCGAGTCATTGGCTTCGTTTCGTCCTTCCCTCTCATTTAGAAGCGTTCACGGTCTGGTCAACGCTTTCATCCCCTCTTCACGGCCGCACCCTGTTCATCAACTAATTGCCTTGGATCTCGGCCACACCTGTTTGCTTGCGGCTCACGAACGATTTTGGCCGGACAGATAGGAATTATCGGTCGATTCATTTCACCCCCTTGCCCGGTATTGTCACGGAAACGTGTCTTCGTTTATTTTGTTCCCGCGACTGACGTTTCGTGAGCGGAATTCTTTTTACCACCACCGATACGGTTTGTTACTCCCCCAGACTATCGCGTGGCCATCGGATCGGTATTCTCGGAAATGGTTGCGCTGCTTTTTCCAACGTTGCTCTCTTGTCCCCGAGGTTTATCTAGCGCTTGTTGTTCGTTATCGATGCAGTCGTGATAAGAGTCGCCTGTCCGTGCTACAGTCAAAATTTCACAGATCAAAATCATTTTAAATATAATGTCCCCAGGAGAATGGCTTCTATCAAAAAAATTGTTTGACGCTAACCGTACCGCGACCGGTCAAATGACCGCTTTCATATTGTTTATTTTTTAATTATTGAATGTATAAAGATACGCTTCCATTAGAAATTATTCAATACATTTCTTCAGTCGAGCACGTATTATTATAAATATTGTGAAAAATCGAAATAAATTCAGTCTCGTCATTTTTATAAAACGATGCAATATATCCGATTCATTTTGTACACGGTACGGTTAATGTTAAACAATCGTTTGATATTGGAAGTTTAAGGGTATAACGATATTACGAAGTGAAAAATATATATTGATGTTTAAAAATTAAATGTAACCTTGAATTCTTTTATAGAATAAACATTTTCTAAAAAATGTTTTTTGTTTAAAACATTTTTTTGTCTCGTTATCGGAACTGTCTGAAAAATCATGTTCAATTTTCAAATACAAAATAATCCATAATGGATTGAGCTATAAATGCTTGTACAATTTTTGATAAATCTTATTAATTTAATTGTTCTTGAAGCTGATGGATATTTAAGTACTGGCCACATTTTTAATGGGTATTTAAGATACTAAGTATCTGTGACAGTTTAAATAATAATAATTCGTGAAGAAGGACGAAGGTGGAAATGATTCTTACAGCATCATGCAAAGATAAGTATACAGAAAATATTCCAATTTGAAAAAATGTGGAACTATTTGCAACTCAAAAGATGTCAAAATGAAATAACTTCGACAACTTTCGCTAGTCCATTAAGAATTACTTATTTAATAAATGACGAACTGTCGTTCTAAATTTTTGTCATTAAAAAAAATGATTTTGGACATATAAATAGGTTCGGCAGGGATCACAAAAAAATGTTAATTAAAGAAAACAAATATTGATACACCGATTTTAACTTCAAACAATTTAAAACATTCTTAGAATTAATTTTGCTGACCTTTTCAATATTGTTTTTCTTACTTTACATTTGTAAATTTTTTTCATAACCTCTTGTTGAAGGTATAGTTCATTTTTACATATTAAATACTACGTTCTTTATAATTTAATAACGTCAGACAGGCGAGGAACTTTGTAAGGAACTTACGTACGACACTGTGAAAGAAATGTGGGTGGTTTTTATCGCACCCCATTAGCTATGTGTTAAGGCGCTTTTGATCGTGTTGCGGATCGTTGGCCATGAACCGCAGCTTTCGCTCATTGTCAGTCAGCTGATTAATTCAGAAGTGTCGAGGATGATGTTCGAAGGAGCAATGTACGTGACAGCCAAGGTCTCTGCCGACGCTATTCAAATGTGCAGTCATCCGATGCGTTTCTCAGCAGCCCCTTCATCGTTAAGATTTATTTATTCGCTCAATTCTAGTGTTTTCAATATTGATGGCATGCCTATTTTTCCACTTAACACTACACAACTATTTGTCCAAATAAATATAATTAAGCAAAATAATTATTTTCTATAGTAATTATAAGTAGACTGTAGATTTTGATGCATTTATGACGAAATTAGCAGGGTGAAATATAAAACGGTGTTTTTTCAACGTAAAAAGACTATTGAGAGATAAAATGAGAGGCAGTGCAGAATATTTTTATTATGCATAAAGATCCGCAGTTTAATTATAAGGCATTGGAACAAAATAATGATCCACTTCTTTCTTTAATAATTTTTATAAGATAATGGTAATATGGACACTGTGGATCTTATGCAAAACAAAAAGTGTTTGCATCGATTGCAAGACACAGGAGCCAAATAAAAATTTCTTTCTTCTTTTAATTATCTTATTAACGTGAAACTTATCCACTGGTGACCTTTAATCTTTCTAATAGGCTCACTGTTTTAAATCATCATTTTTTAAGTTTCTTTTAACTCTCCTACTGTTTTATGATAAGTATTTTTGTTACAAACGCATCAAATTTGCAGTCTAATAATCAGAATGCGGATCTTTATGCTTTTATGGAATCAGGAAATTGTCCAAAAATGTTGGAATGTAAAATTCGATAGAATTTGGTACCATTTTTATTTATTCTAAATCTGCAAAGGCTAGTACCACTGAAAGTGAGAGATTTTATTTACTTCCTCTTTCTTAAAATTTGCCTACAAAAATTGAAAATTGCATAAACAACCGTATTTGTAGGCAAATTTTCAGAAGGGCAGTAGCCTTAATTTAACCCTTTCGGTCATGACGTCCTCGTGCAAGGACATACTAAATAAATGCAAACATTTATATTTCCAAAGATCTGTTTAGCAAACCCATAATTTTTTTCCAGGAATAAATAATTCGTGACGGAAAGGGTTAAGTAATCGTAAGATGCCTTTACTGTCGTACTAAGGCGTTTGCTTTCATGTATTGCAGAATAAACTTTTGAAGTTAATAGAATAATTATTGCCCTACGGCCTCATAATTGCTAGAAGCTCAAAATGACAAAATTCTATCGTAAAACCAAATTTAATTCATAGCCGTGAGGCTGAATAAATAAATATTATTGAAATTATCGAGGGGATTATTTATAATCTTATGACCCAAACATAGTACGAAGGATAAAAGATTGCTGTGGTTTAATAATAATGGACATTAACGAAACGCACGAGACGATTCAATTTGGAGATTGACTTTCATATTTAATTAGAACCCGTTCGAACGGCTTTATTCCCAATAAAGAATTCATCGCAATCAGCGCACAGATATTTTCAAAGAAAAGAAATGGCTGCTCTTTTAAATTCAATTAAAATCGCTTTCAAACTGGCGGATTTAACTAAGACATTGAATTTTAGAAGGTGGAACCGAAATGAAACTTGAAAACTTAATGAATCACCAGCTCGAACGAATTGATTATCGGCTCCCGTTCAATTTTAATTCAAATTTACTGTATTCCTTCGCCTCGCAGGCGCGCCGTGCCGATCTACAGTCTGTGACAAAAAGATGGGGCACCTTGTGTATTTAAGCTTCTCGTCATTTTCATGGAACTAAATCATCCATTTTAGTTGTATGAATATTTTTACTTCAAAGTACTATGAAGAATTGAATGAAAAAGCCACCAGTGCGACAGAATAATAGCACATGCAGGAAAAATTGTTAAAAATATAATACAGTATATCTTTAATATTTCGCATATACATATCGCCCCGGCATTCGCCTAAGCATTCGCTTAGGTAACGATTTAATTCATTTTTTTCGAGTATTTAAGATTTAATTCTATTATACCCTTAAACTGTTTCTATTTTCATAAACATATCGTGCTATTGTCGCTCAACACACAGTTCTCTACAAATCTCTAGTCTCTAAATATGCATCATTCGAGTATTCATATCCATATTCGATTTCCCAGTAGTTAGTATCCTACGACAATACACCTTTGCCGCTCAAGGTGTATTCAATTCATTTAAATAAGTTACGAGTCAGCGGAACCGCGTCCCTATCCTTTATACGTGGCGACCCGGTGATGAAATAGACATCGGCTAGTCCACTCCTTTGGTCACAAGGCGCAACCCGGTGGTGAGATAGACATCGGCTAGTCCTCGTGCTACCCTATCCTTTATAAGTGGCGACCCCCCGGTGGTGAAATAGACATCGACTAGTCCACTCCTGTGTTCCACACGAGGCGACTCGGTGGTGAAACAGACATCACCTAGTCCTGTGTGTACACTTCCAACCTTTACCCGAAAATTTCTCAAACCTAAACAACCCTCCCCGTAGCTGCCAAAACCCTCGGCTCGTAACAATCTTGTCGTCGCGAAGGTTCCGTAAGGGGTTGCTGCAATTTCAAAAATTCCTTTACGGTTTGCTCCCCGGTGACCGATAACGCTGATAATCGTGTCGAAGGTCGGACACTTGCGCCCTGTTAATCAGCGGGAACGATCCGCTGAGGGGTAGGTATTTACAGGGGCGCGTACAGAAGACGCGTGTTCCTTGTAGCCGCGATACGCGCATCCTGTTAATAGCGTCGCGATAAAAACGATGTGCCCGGGTCGTGGTTTGATGGTTCTCCGGGGACGCTGTAAAACGGGATGAAGAAGCGTGACAAGTCGCACGCAGTTGGTTTCATTTTACGAGGCCCGAACCCACGGGAAATATGCGTTTCGAATTTCCTTCAAGAAGCTCGCTGCACACCGACTTTTCCGGTCGCTAATGTTCAATCTCGACGGAACGACTTACTAAAACGGTTTTAGTGTCGACGTGTCCTGGACAGGGACTTACACCGGTATTATACCAGTATTTTTCGGTTATTTCTTCCTAACTGTTATAAAATCGGAACATCGGTATATTTGCAATATATTTACTGGTAATAATTTCGGTTTTTCCAATGTATAGGATACATTAACTGCCTTGAATTGGCTTTGTGAAAAAAGGTGTTATGCAATAATTCAATAAAATGACGATACTTCAACGATCAAATTAGTATAAAATCTACAATATTTACTGCTTCTCAATCTTACAACCCATCACGCGTTAAATTTTCTTCAGGTATCCTGCAACAGTTCAATAAGGTACGATACCTCCACGATCAAATTAATATAAAATCTCTGATATTTATTGCTGTATCAACTTCATAATCGTCAGCACGTGCAGAAAACGTGTTTCCAATAGAAAAAATTAATATATCGGTGTATTGGCTGATCCTGCTGACAGACGTTCTGTAAGAAGGAGGAATTCCCGGTTCACCGTTGCCTCGCTAGACTTTAATTATGTGCGTCGAGACACGGCGAGTTGAATTTAAAGCCTGAACGATAATCGCCGCGTTGCGATCGCGATCGAACGATGCAAATCGCTCCGGCAAATACGTCGGAATCGCTTGTAACGCAGTTGGTTATGAACGAAAAAATAAAAAGGCGGTAATGACGGAAAAAATCTCTCGAGAGATCGTAGAAAACGGTGCTATAGTTGCTGCATGGAAGGCAAGGGGAAACATGACGAAAGGGAGGAAATGAACAAAATGAAAGAAAAAGAAGTTCCAAGGACAGAAAGGAACGAGTGGAACGGTGGAAAGATAGAGGTGGAGTAAAGTTAAAAACGTTTTCATTTAACGACACGATCTTTCGCTATTCGGCCCACGTTCATCGATCCACGTTCATCTGCTTTATTCCAAGAGAGCCGCGCGATGGAATCGTTAACCAGCGCGTGAGAATTATACGAGTCGCTTCATCGACGAACCGACTTTTAAGGTGGCCGGCGCAGCGTAACATTCCGCCAACGCGGCGTAGCATTCAGCGGACGCGAGCTGTCGATTGTAGAAATCGAATTTCCGATCCAGTTGCCCCTTTCTTCGCGGGTTGCGCAACCCAGAACCCCCTACAACCGCTCGCGCGCTCCTATCCCCGTGCCCGGACATGTAACCGAACCTAAACTCGTTGAAGAAGATTGCGTCCGGATTGCTGCGACTTTTCGATGGATCGATACGCGATCTAGTTATACCCATGCATCGTAAGTGGAATTCGGTTCCATCATTTTGTCACTGTATCATTTATTTGGGTTTTGGATAATGTTGGAAGGCTGAACTTATTTACACGATGCACAGAGTTCTCTGTATCCACTGCTGCTTTAGCGGTCACAGTGGCCCCGATCGAAGAATTTAAGGACATTTGACCAAAATGTCGACTTTTCAAAATTGACAACTTTGTATTGCTTTATAAGAGTCCACAGAGACCTCGAAAATGAAAAAATTAATGTAATTGAATATATATTTTAGTTACTATGAACATTTAAAGTTGAGCATTTTCAAAGTAGCGTGTTTCACCTCGCAAAACTGCTCAGGCTCTTTGCGATGTCCTGATCGTTTTGTTCCATATTTTCTCTTAGTTTGTTTTTGTACGATATAGAGCATCCCTTCCCAATAAGAAATCATATATTTTTTTAGTAATTACTGATAATAATATATTTAAAAAATAATGTTGATAGTTTCATGATAGATTTTTAAAAAATTTGTATATTTGGCAAAAGATATTTTTTTAATCCCAGAGAATCCCCAGGTTCTAACTAAGAGGAATGTTTTCGGTACAACTTCCTTTACGTAACCGTATAAGAATCATTTCCTACTTCGTCCTACTTTACAAGTTATAGGTGTTTATAGTTGACCACGTTGCGGCGCGTACTCCATTGTTGCGTCCTTGTGAAGCGGGATGCAACCCAAGAACTCTTAAGACTCTAAACATCTGAAATGCTTATGTTTATACAATAATAATTTATATTAAATTTAAAATTGTGGGAAAATTTGAAATAAAAATTATTATTAGGCAACAGATAAGTATACAACTAGGTTTTCCAATGCCTAACTGCTTATCGGTTAGTACAGAACGATACGAGAGAGCACAATGAGACATTCGAAGCGTTTCTTGAAATTGCTAAAAAATTCTTACAACATAATTCCATTATAAATAAAAAATTATAAGGTTTGAATTTCCGATTATTATACAATGGTTTCAAGAAGGAAAGCAACTAATTTAACTACTTTATACAAAATTTGTAAATATAACTAACTTACAAATTAAACAAAAAATATACTCTAACGTGTATTATTAGAAGGAGATTATTTTATAATATTTTTAGTTAAATGATTTTAAACGACAATTTGATATTTTTCTTTGAGGAGCACAATGAGTTATAAATACAAGAGACAATTCAACTGACAAAATATTCGTAACACCTAACGAAATTTTATTCGTTCAATTTACATTCAATTTAGTGAACACGGAATTACTTAGGACATCGAAGAATATCACGCGGGACACTTGGGACGTCAGATGTGATTAATTCATGGAGAGCAGGGAAGACTTTCATATCACTCTTTACATATTAATCATAATTTCTACGGAAAGTTTCGCGTTTCTTCGCCACGTCGAGCGGCAATGTAGATACAAAGTCTTAATGAAAGCCTTAATTGTATTCGTAACAAAGGTGGTAGTCCGAAGAAGTTTTCTTCACTTTTGTTCCATTAATTACTAATGGAAATATTCATTTGTACTTCGTCATCGTCCCCCGCAATAACGATTGCATCTCGCTAACATACTTTGTAATTAGCACACGAATTTCCAGCATATACATATATTATCGTTCGTATAAACAAGTTGATATCTTAATTAAATAATAAATATGCTAAAGATTCAAGAAGTTTTCATCAAACCCCGGATTTAGTACACCATTCAATGAATTGAATACAATACGTTGTTCACAGAATATTTTACACAGAAGAGCTAATTCTAATGCATTGTGGCGGCGATTAACTTCCGACTTTGCCGCCAGATGGACAGTTAGTCCAAGCATTCTTTCGTTGCGAATTAAACATTTTCATGTTAAACATCTCAAATAAATTTATAACACAAAAATGAAAATAGAGATTATTTAGAATTTATGTTCTGTCCAATTAATTTTGTCCACGACTGTAGTCTACTGCGAAATATATCGTATAGATTTTCCTTAATTATATCGCTCGCAACGCGGTATAATATACGATAATTCAATATTAATTATTAATTATAATATTTGATATTTTATTTCACGTGCTACATTAGTAGAGCAAATATTAAAAGAAATTCAGAATATATGTGTTATACATGATTGGTTTTATTAATTATTATTAGTGGTTGAACCACCGGACGTAACCACATAAAAAAATTGTAAAATGCAACTTCTAGTATTTTTTCTACAATTCCGATGAATTGCAATTTTTTAGAAAACTTACATCCTGTAGTTAAAATCGTATAGTACAATATTAAAAAAGTTATCGTCTTTATTCGAGCGTTGGAATATTAATTCGAGGTCACTGTATCTGTACAGTTGAAAAGACGGGAAACTTATGAATATGCGCGTACAATGGTACAGTATGAAAAGTGGAAAACGTTGTGCATCACGTTTCCAACGCTGAAAGATTACAGAGAAGTGTTCGGAACTGTTTGAAAAAGTATCTCTACTATCTGTAATGGAAAAGTAACGTAAACAAATAAACCCATTTTACGGAGCACTTATTCCCGGATATTCTATTCGCTGCGTGGACCATCTCGCAAGATGAAGCGACTCGCCGCGCCGCGCGCCGGAATCCATTTTCCGAAAGTGGAACAACACGCCGCGCCACGCCGCTACGCTCTCAGTTGCAGTTGCAACTGCACCGTTGGGTCTAACCAGCGGCCCTCGCGATTTTCCCTCGACAATCCGACCATTCGCGGTACTGATATTCGGCATGCTGATTTTCATGAATTCTCTCTCCAACATCCAGAACCGTCGAAACGCTATCAAACATAACTTTTTCCGCTTCCCGTTGCTTTCCGGCGAAATTTAACACTTCGACAGCGCCGATTTTCCGAGAACATACTTGTACACAGAATTTTACTTGCCATACAATATTCGACATTTCTCAATGCTCGACGTCTTTTTAAAAAATGAATACACTCGCCGAAATTTCTATAAAGTCACTGTGTTTTGTGATGAATTCCCATTATTATAGCATACCAATGCAAAATTTGTATTTGGTAGCATTTCGGGATTACACGAAGAAAGCATACACACCGATTTCAAAACATAAGTAGAATATTTATTGATAAAAGGAAACAAAGATATAATTTTACGCAGAAGAATCTGCAAAATTTCTATAATGTCACTTTCGTTTTACACGGATAAAGTTGAAATTAACGATTGTTTTTGTAGTATTTCTATTTCAATATCTAGTGTAACCTCCATTTGTTTTGAATTACTGTATAAATATGTTACTATGTTGTTACAGTACAACTTAACGTGTAAATTAAGATTAGTTTACATAAATTCTGCTAGGTTACAACTACTTTACTAAAATTAAATTTTAATTGAGCATAGCTTGATGAACAGTCAATGGCTGGAACAGCAGCATGAATATTAATGTTTGTAACTTGAAAAAATAGTGAAACGTTTGTAACAAAATATTACTAAAAATTGTTGAACGAATTTTGCCATGGATTAATAACGAAAATGTGTATGCTGAATGTTTTATAATGTTTGCAAATATTTCTCTATTTCCGTTTCTCTTGAATTGTAAATGTAGCATTGCAAAACACATTCTCAAGAGTCGTTTGATTTCAAAATTATTTTATAACACGTCGAACGGTGAAGCGATTTTTCTGGTTGCTGTCCGTTCGATTTATTCAGTTCATGCAAATTTAATATTATTTTTCATTCCTCACCTGTTGCCTTTTTCCCGTTCCTCTACATTTATTTTCGCCTCTTTTCCTCGCTGTCAATTCACTGCCAGTACTTTTGCCCTTCTGTAGAATGCTCGGAAAAAATATTGTTGTTACCACTTTTACTACAATTTCGATTCTATCATTATTTCTTATTATACACGGCGATAATACCAAGTAAACCAATGCTCCAACTTTTCAAAAACGTTAAAAAATCTCAAGTTATTCAAGTCTAAAGTTATCGTATTTGGATAATGAAGAATTCAGATATCGTCGATTCGGATAATCGAGGTTTTACTGAAACGTGGATTGAATGAGCAAACATACTACAAATTCTGTCGTGTTTGGACTCGTTTTAAACAGAACAATGTCGTAAATATGTTGGTAGAAGTTTTATAAAAAATAATTAAAAACTGACTGAGAAAAATCAAACAAGTCAAAAATTAAAATAGAAAATTTGTCTGAGAGCCTGAACAAGCTTGCGATAACGGGGCTAAATTGTTTACAAATATCGTGCACATTTCGTTCACTGTATACGGAGACGTTACTGTGCATCTTTGTTGGAGACGAAGCGTACGGCAACACGGGCAAAGCCAGGCCGCAAGAACAGTTAATTTGATCGCAAGAAAGTTCCTCACCGTGAACAATTACGAACGCGAGGATGATAACGGCTCAAAAACGGTCCAACCTGTTTGCCGCCGAAAGCCCGCGATACCATTCGGTGCATCCGGCCGGCTCTGGTTGCTCGTATACGGTGCTTTCTCTAGCGCAAATTACAACCACCTTTGTTCCCGCGTGCCTAAACAAGCCTGTCTAAACTTCACCTGTTTCCGATTTGTTCAAAGTTTTCGAGGGATTTCTGCGTCTCTTCGAGACATACTAATCTAAACAAACGAAAATTTTACGCTCGAAGCTGTTCCATCCTCGTCGTTAACCACAGCTAGAGCTACATTTTGTTTCAAACTTCTCGTTTCAGAATCAGAATTTTCCATCTCGTACAAGAACTCGCGAAACTTTGAACAACTCTACTTTTGAATTACGAATTCAGCCGGATGTCACATGATACTATTCAGAAGGACAGTTTTATAAAAATTATAAAAATAGGTTGGAATTGATAAAGTGGTTCTTATTTATTCTTCAAGAAAATTTTAGGAAAATTAATAAAGAGGAATCTGAAAGAGCCATGGAGCTATGTTCTACAATACCGAAGGTATTGAAAAAAATATGTTGCACACAAAATTTTGTTTAAATTGGGACAAGGTACATCCCCGGTCAAAAGTATGTGGACGGCACGTTTAATTTTTTATGCGGTCTAGTTTACACAGTACCAGAGAATATATATTTTAATAATAATTATGCGAGTTTCGTATTCCGAAATTTTCTTTTTTCAACCCTTATGTCGTCAACCGAGTACTCACTTTAAATATCTTTTTAAAACTTCTCAAATGCTTTTGTCGATAAACAAAAAAATTGTTTAGTTTTCGATGCGATCTAGTTTATACAGTTCATAATAAATTCATTAGATGTCTCACCAATAATTATTATTATTCTCTCGAGAAGACAGCAAACCACGCTAATGGATCATCGAAGATTGATACGGTAATAGCCGAAGAAACTTTTATTTATTCAAGAGATTGTAATAATTAAATTGTACAATTTGATACTATTAAAATAAATTATACTTGCAACAAAGTGTTCACATATTTTCGAGCGGGAGTGTATGTCCATCGTTAGCATAACTCGCTTGTGAATCTGTATGATTATTACTTCCGTGATTTTATAGCAAATATCATGTATACAGGGGAATTTCTACATGCACTTGTCAGGCTGCGATAAAAATGATTTCGCTGCTCCGACGTTGTTCGTAAAACCTGTACGTAAGGAATTTAATCGAGAGAGGAAAGATCCCAGCGGAAGCCGACAGCAGCGCGAAACTTTTATTCGTTTGCGTAAACGTGCTCCGGGGTGTGGAGGTTGCGAGAAGTCCGAGGGCAAAGTTTCGAATCGACGCGACTGAACTGAACTCGAGTCGAATATCGCGACCCGGTTCCGTGTACTTTGCCCAGCGACCGGGCGATTCGAATCCATTTCTGAAAATGGAACAAGGGTCGCGATACCAGTCTCTCTCTCTCTCTCTCTCTCTCTCTCTCTCTCTCTCTCTCTGGGGTTGTAACTGCGACTGCCGAAACGTTGCATCAAATTTGTGGCGCAACCCGTATCGCAACCTCTGGTATTCGTTGCGTGTTGACTTTCCTCAGTAATATTGATCCTCCAGCTATTTACTGGCAGAGCTAGTCGATGAATGTTGATGACTCCGGATCGCTCCCGATACTCGCGATAACCAAAGCTGCCCTCGTGTCCTCGAGAATTATACTACCCAACAGATTCTAACCCTTCTTGTACAGTGGTGGACAAAATATGTTCTTTAAAATTGGACAACTGATTTAAGGACTGCGTCTCCTAGACGGACGACACTCGCGCGTGTGACTGCACACAATCACCACAGTACACTCACACACTGCTAGACCACGTATCCGTACGCGAGGATTGCAAGGGTCCGGTATTCCACTCCTGATTTCTTAATGATGCAAAGACGGGGTTTCTTAGTAGTCAAAATCGCTAGATGAAACATGAATCTAGGGAGTTATTTGCCTCAAAAGTCCTACTTTTACGTTTAAGACGCGTAATTCTCATTATTCGGCAGCATATCGACAGCCACGATAGGCGGCAGCACCGTCGCCTGTTCATTGCTTCTCGCGGCTCTGCGACATGCTGCCGAATACAGAATGCACGACGCGTAATGAGAATTACGCGTCGTAAACGTAAAAGTAAGACTTTCGATACAAATAGCCCCCTAGATTGATCTTTCATCTAGCGATTTTGACTACTAAGAAACCCCGTCTTTGTATTATTGAATAATAAGGGGTGGAATCCCGAACCCTTGCAATCCTCGCGTATGTATACGTGGTCTAGCGGTGTGGTGACTGTGCGCAGTGACGCGCGAGTGTCGTCTGTCTAGGAGACGCAGTCCTTAAGATTTTACCACTATTTGGAAGCTTGAGGACATAACCGTAGACCAATCACCCAATTTATTTTTCTGTCTCACGCTCGTAGGGCTCTAGAGCACTCTTACCATTCCGTGTCACATCCTGCCGTATCGACCAAAACTAATATATATTGTAGAACTTATATTCTACAACGGCGCTGTTACCGATAGAATTTGATATCTCATGTCGGGGATTCTATAAATGATGTATGCAACAAAAGAATCTTGTGTGCTCTTACGCCTGTTACGTGACGTTTCTACGTGGGAAAGCTTATTCGTGGGAGATATTTTCGATGGTAGTCTTTTGTGGCTCATCCTGTATAGCGAGTTACCTTGTCAACAATTGCTTTGTCTTTGTTTATATTTGCTTGAACTACATTTTATTTGTGGGATCGCCTAAAAAAATTACGGGTTTATCTCAAGATGTCCTGTAATTTGATTTCCTTTCGTTTGTGCTCTCCCGCGGTGATACAACACAATTGTCGAGATCGAAAATTCGCCGGGCGGAATTTCAAGCTCGTTCCGCTTCTAATCATAATCTAATCCGGCGTTTAACTCGCCGGCGATCGATGATTCCACGACGCCTGAGCGATACGAGGCGATCAAGGATCGTCGCGTCGTGATCCAATCTCCGGGAATTCGGGGGAAAAAGAACTTCCTCCGCGGAGACGAGCAGCCGGGAAAGCGCGGGAGCGTCGAGTTTCACAGGGCAGCTCGAGTGGAAATTGCCATCAGTGACCCGCTTTAGCGCGACGGAAGTGTGAATCCATAGGCGACGGATAAATTAAAATGGCGCCTTAATCGCCGCGAGATAATCACGGGTTCTGGAGCTGTTCGGCAAACCCAACGAAATTCTGTTCTCGGATTAAGGAGCACTTATTCCGGCTGGAAAAGTCGAGAGCAAACAACCTCGCTCCGTTGGATTTAAAATTGACCGTGGTGTCCAATTAATGATTATCGCGATAGCTCTTCGCGGAGATTACCTCCGGAAAACTTAATTCCTTCTTCAGTTTTTCTTCGCGCTGGCTCAACCCATCAAATCCTGAGGAATAGAATCAGACGACTTTTGTATGCTTTGTATCCGGTTTAAATGTGGACATGCGATTATCTTGTTACGTATTAACGGACTAGATTCCTTCATTTCATTGTACAGGGTGTTTCAAAATTATACATCGCGTCTGGATAGGTGGAGCCCAGGTATAACCTTCACTCTATGTATGGGGTGCAAACACACCCCAGGCTGATAAAAACGGAAATAAAAAGTTAACGAATAATATTGATGAAATTTTCAGAATATGTTTAATCGATACAGATCTACGACACGTGTTGAAATTTTCCATACAAGCCCACACAAAAAAGTTGCAAAATACAACTTTTAGTATTTTCACTGCAATTCCGACAGCTTGCAATTTATTCCAAAAATTTTGTTCACCTTTTGTAGCAAACCAATTGTTCTAACTTCTCAAAACAGTTCAAATCGTATGGTCCAATATTAACCAAGTTGTAGTCTTTTTAAGAGTGTCCGAAAATTAGTGGGACTCACTGTACATGTTCGTATGTTATGTAATTGTTCGAATGCGGAAGAGCAACAAAAATTGGGTTAGCTTTTACAAAACAAAGCAATGACAGCCTGTAGGCGATCGAAATAAATAGCGAATGAAAACATGTTCCGTTCCTCTTCTGAGAAATGGCGCCACGTGCGTGCTTCAACGTCTGCTGTGTGCCACTGTATGGGAGCTCGTCACAGTAGCGACGGATTTCGTGGATTTTGCATGAGCCTCTGAGGTTCATTCGACGCGAACCGACCAAAATTTGTCCCGTCTTATCCTTTCTGGATTTATTAAACAGGAATTTCTAGCTGTTTCCGTGGCAGAATACTCCAAGTATTTCCTGTTCTGCTGTGCGATCCGCAAAACTCGGAGGTTCGGAAAAATTTTTGAGAAATCTCGTCTCAGAGAGAATCCTCGTTCTGCTTTATTCTTACCATTTGTGCCGCTGATATTTTCATTACCATACGAAATGCTTGTTTCCGACGGGGAAAATTTATTACACTTATTATGAACAATGTCTGGATGCAGATTAATGTGTAAAAATATCAACAAAAATCTTCACATAAGTCTATATTAATAATATATATCATGTTTATATTTTAAACTTTGTTTCAATGTCACTGTATCCCCTTCCATGTTTCAGCATAAAAGTACAAGTTTGTTTAAAAATGAATAACTCCATAAAACTAAACAATACAATTTAATGCAATAAAGAGCGTTTTACAGCAGGCTTGTTAATCATATTTTTCTTGCCTCGTAGCACTTGAAACAAGATTTGGAAGCATTTTTAACTCTCAGAGACGCTCTTGCCACATTTTCGGGGCAAGCGCATAGTAGGTGACACTTTGTACAATATCCTATCAAAATGATAATTTTCAAGCAAAATTATAATCCTCTATAATACTGATTCATCAGTAATAATTGTGCAATATTTTGTATACCAAGAACGTTAAGTTATTACGTACCAGACTGAAAATACATCAGTTTAAATCACGTTTAATCACGCTACAGTGGTCGCAACATATAATTTTGAAAGATCCTTTGGTTCTAGAACAGAACAATATGTCGGATGTTGAATCATCGATCGCTGGTGAATTAGACAACGGATTAGATTAAGATTGGGACGGGTGCCTGCCCGAAATTCCGCCGGCGAATTTTCGATCCCTGCAATCATTGTTGCAGCAGTCACGCGAACCTTCCGCGAATCCGCTTCGCGTGAATGCTAATCGGTCAGCGGTTTTTCTGCGTTCGGTGGAAGTGAATTAGGAGGTTCTCCTTGTGGTTAAAACTATGAGGCGAATCGTTATCGTTGATGGATAGCTGCGGCGCTCGTCGGTTTGCCCCCATGAAACGGCCAAGAAAAATTATAGCGTGGGGATTGCGGAATAGAAAAGGCTAATTCGGTATTTTAGCGGCTTGTTTTGGAAGCCCGTTTCTTCTCGATATCAAATTGTTCTCTAATGCCGTTGTGTTCATCTTATTGTGTTAGCTGTAGAAGAAGCCGTAAATAACGAAGAAAAACGTAATTACTGGTATCGTCTTCTGTGCGTCCGAAATTATTGTTTGAAAGCTGAGGGGGACGTTACTTAATTGTGTGTGTTGGTTTTATAGTCACAATATCAGACTCAGATTAACCCCTTGCCATTAAATATCGGGTAAGACTCGTGACGAAGATTCAGAACGGAGTATAATTAATATGTATGTTATTAATTTCCTTTAAACCGAGATGAATAACTATTTTGGTTTTGTTAATGTGTAGTTATTGGAGAACATGTAGCAATACGATAGATATAAATTTTCTCCTTTTTTAGGAAATTACGAACTAGAAAACAAGTTCTAATCATCATTGAAGCCGTAAGAGAAATCGTAGGGCAAGGGGTTAAAGGTAGAGGGTGGTACTTTGTCGTAGGGGTACTTTGGTTCAAAAGGTACACGAGAGTTCATGGAAAAAACAATAGACTCCTATCGTCAGCTCGAACATTATTGACTCGATAAAATTTTTCAACAATGAAATTTCAGTGGAGTATTATTCTTTATTAAAAGTTGAAATGTATCCAACGCAACATAAAAATTACCATACGTTGACAAACAGTTTTATAATTTAATGATTATTCACGAAACATTTAACGATACACCGAAGACGTTCCTAAACAAATCTTGCCGAATACTGCAGATTTTTATGCAAAGTAAAAAATGTTTTCATCAATTACAAGATTCTGGAGTCAAATAAAAATTAGTTACTTCCTTTTACCTTTTGCACTCGGAGCTATTTTAACTGGAAAATTAAACATTTTTTGCGATCTAGAATATTTTCATCCTGTATAATTTTTTAAATTTGGTAGATACGAAATTGATGTAAAACTTCATACGATACTTAAATGTTGAGTAATTGATTAGATACCGACAGATCTAATAATGTAAACAATATTTTAATTAATAGTACAGCAATTATTAATATCGCCTCAGAGGCGTCACTCGAGTGCTAAAGGTTAATACTGTTAACAGGACGAAAGTAATGTGTTGATAATCTCAGATTCTTTTAATTTTTCTAATATTTTAAAATTCTGACTGCTCATTTTTGTCATAAATGCATAAGATCCGCAGTCTGCTAATAACAAAGAATTGATCATGTTTCCTATACATATAAATCAACTGAAAAGGTTCATGTATCCACACGTTGCAACTTTTCCGTATAAAACGCTTCACGGAAGGTATTAATTTTTCAGGATTGAATTTTTCAAACAATTTACTCTTCCACTGAAAAATTGATTTTGCGGCAATATGTGCATCGAAAATTGGGTGTGCTTCGATTTTCTAGTACTGCGTTTCTCCTACTTTGATCGACAGTTTAAGGTTGATTCTTAAATAGCCGTTCATCGGGAATCGGCTGCGTCGAAAACGTTTCAAACTTTTTATTACGCTCCTGTCAACGAACACTTTTCTCCCTGGTGTAAAGGCCAGTGAACCATTGCCGCGTGGCGCGGGTGCAGGAGAAACTTTACGGGAAATTAACTCTTTTGCTCTGATTCGTACCCTTGCTTATGACAATAACGCCATCATCCCCTGTGAGAGGTTCATTAATTACAGTGCTTCGATCCCCCCATCAATTTACAACTCGCAGTCTACGTGAAGCATCATCGACGACACGGAACAATGTCGGAAAGCTTAATATCGCGCTCCGGTAAAGGGAATTATTACTTTCTTATTTGCAGGCTGAGAATTATTATTATATCGTTCACCAGAACTTATCGTTTTCATCGTCTTTTCATCGATAATCCGTTATCGAAGCAAAAGCAGAGTCTATGCTTTGCGTAGTTTATACTCGTTTCAATAGAAAGTTCGAGGGTGGCTGAAGTGGGGTGAAAAAGAAGGCAAAGGGAAGGGACTGTTTCGTCCTAGATCCTCTAGAGCAGGAAAGTTAAGGACTGCCTCTCCTAGACAGACGACAATCGTGCGTGACTGCTCACAGTCACCACAGTACACTCGCGCACTGCTAGATCACGTATACGTACGCGAGGATTGCAAGGGTCCGGAGTTACACTCCTGATTTATCAATAATGCAATGACGGGGTTTCCTAGTAGTCAAAATCGCTGGATGAAAGATCAATCTACAGGGCTATTTGCCTCAAAAGTCCTACTTTTACGTTTACGACAGGTAATTTCCATTTTTCGACAGCATATCGGTAGCCACGATAGGCGACAGCACCGTCGCCTATCCATTGCATCTCGTGGCTCTGCTGCCCGTCGATTGAAAGTGCGCGAGCTAGCAGGCATGGTAGGCATTTCAAAAAGTGCTGTATATCGCATATTGACTGAAAATTTGAACATGACAAGCTGTCCGCAAGATGGGTGCCTCGTTTGCTATAAGGATGTTTTAATCGAGCGTTTGGCGATGTTTCACAGGAATAAATCCGAGTTTTTGCGTCGATTCATAACCACGGATGAATGTGGTTTTTTTCATGTCCATCGCTTCACACCCGAGACGAAGGAACAGTCAAAACAATTGGGAGTCGTGAGACGACAGCGGGGAAGAAATTGCCCAGGCCTTTGTCAAACAACGTCTATGTATACTTCAAAACCTTGCAGATTGCATAACCGACAACACTGATTGTACTTCACGTTTAATGAATTATATTTTCTATCACACTTTGACGATTTTGTTGGAGCATGTTTTTGAAATGTCACTCTTAAACTCTTGAACTGTTAAAAAGCTGCTGAAAAATCTGATGTGCGCACACGTGCGTACACGATCATGCATGCGTAGCGGCGTGAAAGAGGTCTCTGGGCGTTATGAGAATTACTGGCGTATGAGGGTGCGTTGGCATCGTTATTATGTTCTTACGTGCAATAAATATATTCTAATATATACTGCGTTATAATGCAACCATTGTTTGTTCCGTGGTGCGCGACCCTCGTCAAAATCTTTTATCGATTACTTGTATTAATACGTGCTTCCCGAAATGAATTATGCATATGTGTCGCAAAATTGTCACTCATAGTTAATCTCTCGTACATGTTATTAACATGCTGCAGACATTTATTCAACAGTCGGTATTATATTGTATAAATAGGAATAGTAAGGTTAAGTAAAAATATTAGTAACGAACTGTAGTAATTGTATTGAAAAGACTCTATGTATACAGGGTGTTTCGAAATTCCTTCAACGAGAGACAAACGAAATTTAAAGGGACATTCGTCGCTAGGCCCGTACGTCTCGTGGCACGCACTCGATCATGTTCTGTCTCATCGGCACGGACGTGTGGACCGTAGTAGTGGGCTTTTTAAAGTCGTCTGTTGTCGGACATTCAAGACGTCCTCTGAACTTATGCTAATGTTGGACGTATGCTAACGTCCTTTGAACTAATAATATATATTATCCGAATGATCCCTGTGTTACAAAACTGTACGTATTAAAGACGTCTTAAGTATGTCCATTAGACGTCTAAAATACGTATTTTAGAGGACTTTAAGACGTACAGTTTTGTAACATAAGCCGTTCAGAGGATGTTCGGCGGCCATCTGGACGACGTTCATAGGACATTCAAGACATCCGGATCTGAAATAAATTCTAAATCGTACTAAATTCTGTCATATTTTATGTCCTAGCATTTTTTGAAAATTTTCAAAAGCCGTGGTTGCATAAAGATCCGCAGTCTAGTGATCAGTCATGCTCCTAACTGTATTTATAGAACGCACGGGGTCGGATCTGTAAAATGCAAAATGGAAAATTGCATTGTGTAGGCGGAGGGCGAACGTAAATGTGAACAAACAGCGCGGGAGAAGGGAGATAAAAGAGAAGCAAATAGCAAAATAGAGAGTAGAAGTTCCCTAAACAAGGGCTCGCAGAAAAGGGCGGAGGGAAACAGAGGGATACAGAGGAGTTCGATGGACAGAAGAGTTGTTCACCGTCACAGGGGAATCATTGAATTCGTGTGTCGGGTGCTCGACCGCGCTACTACAACGTTGATAAATCACTAAAAGGCCGCGCATCCGTGTGCATTATCGTGATAATTACGCTCGGCACCGAAGATGGATGGCTGGAGAAATACTTTATTTTCGGTGCGTAAATATTGATCGATGGAAACGTACCGTCCAGTTTCATCTCAAGCATGGTACAACTACAGTGGGTGTAAAAAGTACAGTAATTCTTCGATCGGTGTCCACAGCCGTATTCTGCACGGACAGCGATGGTGTAGTGACACTAGGCTGTAGAGACGGCACCTTCTAAATTTTCATTACGGACGCAGATAAAAAATTTAAAAATCGTCACCTTTACTTTTTCCTTCGTAATTGCAACCAATAACAATTTTTAAAAAAATTATTTACAAATTAGTTGGTAAACTAATTCTTCTAACGTCTCAAACAAAACTCGAGTTGTTGGGTCCAGTTTTGAAAAAGTACAACATCTTTGGAACGCCGTGTATGTGCAAAAGAATTAGAATACAAAATAAGATACAATAAATTGTCGCCTTTAATAATGTTCCCGAATATTAGTATGTAATTTGTAGATGCTTGAAAATTAACAATATAATTGAAGGCTTTGTAACACCACTCTGCAGTTGCATTTTCATTTATTTATTTATTTATGTTATTCAAAATGTATTTCATCCGATGGCAGTTGTGCGCTCCAAACATTTTACCGAATTTGGTTGCTCTGCTCATTCGTGGTCGCGAGTACTGCACGGAAAACGCAGGTGACGATTGCGGCTGGCCACGACGACCATCAACATATTAACACTACGTATATGTACAATATACTCCATTAAAGTAACAAACAAAATTCGCGAATTTCGCTGTACGAAGTCGCGTTAAAAGGTATTTCGACGAAAATCAAATTGTTCATAAATAAATATACATAGTAATATTTTGATACATTTATCTACAACGTACTACATTAAACTCTCAAAGAGCTCAGTTTCGTTTTTAAAAGCACAAACATATATGTTTGTCTTTTTTAATAAATATTTAAAAATTTTTAGTGTGGTGCCTCGGAGTTACCACTCCAGTGCAAAGGGTTAAAAATAGCTGTACCATTATTCAAAATATTGTTTACATTATTAAATATGTTAGGATCTAATCAATTACTAAACATTTAAATATTTTTTTTATTTATGTATTCATTAAAGTGGCGTCAACTATTAGGTCATTAGCGACCACAGTAGAGCTCAAACAAATTAATAGTAGTGGATTAAATACATATGTATACGAGTATGTATAGTATAGTACAGTGTGTTAGCTTTACTTTTCCAATTTATCGGTTGGCCTGCACGGTGGTAAGGTTAGATTATGTTATATAGATCAGTAGCTTTTAAGTATTGTATGAGGGATTATATGAATCTCATATACATAAAATAAAAAAAAAATGTCAAGTTTATTCATATGAATTGGAGAGAATAAACTAGAAAATTAAACATTTCCACCTAGCCAGAATATTTCCATTCCCCATGACGTTTAAAATTTTATGGATATATGAAGTTGGTATATTACCTCGTACAATACCTAAATGTTTAGTAATTGATTAGATACCGACATATCAAAGTGACCATTCGAGTGCTAAGGGTTAATCTTGCTGTACAAAATTATATATACAAGATATATTTATTACAGGATATAATTATATATATAGAATGTCCAAAAAATGCACTTCCTTAATAATATAAACGATATTTCCTTTAATAATGTAAATGATATTTTAAATAATGGTACCGCAGTTTTTAGTGATGCCTCGGAGTGATTATTCGAGTGCCAAGGGTTAATGTTACTTGTACGAGCTGGCGACGCCTCGGGGAAACAGCGACGAATCGAAATGTTTAATAGTGTTCTCCGCCGGTGCCATAGTGCTCGAAACTAAGCGGAATTTTATTCATACGTAGTTTACTAGGACGAATAGATTCGCTTGTATCTCGACGCGCATCTTATCTCAGGAATCTCATTAAAGAGCTAGCCGAAGAAGTAGTAAATTCGAAAGGAGCGGAAAGCTTTAGCAGCTGGGAACGTCAGGGTGCCGCTACAGGATAATTTTATTAACTCGGTTAAAAGGGAACGAGCGGTCATCCAGTGAACACAAAAAACTTTAAAGAGATTTCCAGGCGGCTCACGATCCTACTTCACGAATCGTTTACCGTTTCGAAGGGTAGACATTCCACTTGGCTTGATTCGTTCTATTCCAGAAGAGATCTCTGTTCGTCTCTCTGTGCCTCTGACCGTGTATCGGCCCTCTCTTCGCTTACTTTTGCCCTTCTTTCTTCTCGTTCCTCTAGTTTCTAGCCTCCCCCCAGAACGGCTTTGTTTTTTTTCGCGAGATTGTACGAGCCCCTATTCAGCCGCCGAAGATTTCTTTTATTTCGCTGCCGGAGATAACGAAAGCCAGATGTATCCGGTGATACAGTGATAAACGGCGCGGCGTTCCAGGAAATAACTCGAGAGGAATGGATTGTCCATTGTCCATTTTCCTATCCGATGGAAAACTATGTCAGTCGCTTATTTTCTTGTGCTACGGTTTCACTAGGTCAGCGGGAAGTTTTTCGAAGTGATCCTTCCTCCCTCTCGCTGGCTTTTCCAGAGCGCCTTTCAGCTGTACGCGTTGAGCGAAGAACCACAAGCCAAACCCATGAAAGGCAAAAATTCATTAACAATGTTTACGTCTTGACAAACAATTGTATTATACCGGGTGGTAAACTGGGATTGATGATTCAAGAATATGTTAAAGAAAAAATTGTAACGTTCGGGGAGGCAGAGATGATTCAAGGTCTTCCGAAGGTATTCACGATCAATCATGTTGCGCGACAATTATTGTGCAGCATGATGTTGCGCAAATCCAATTTGTATTCACGTTGACACATAATTCGAGCAATCAGACACACAGACAGACAGCCAGGCACACACACACAGCAGCAGCAGTGATGCGATTCGTCTGAGAAAAGGGTCTAGCAGACTAAGAATGGTCCAGCGGCCTTAGCCACAATGTTTATTAATATTGTATGGAAAACAATGGTTTTAGGTTGAAAAATAACCCCCTAAACGTTTAAGTTGCTAACCTTTCATATAAGGATGCTATAAGGGTAAATACTCTTAACTGTATCATTTTTTTTCTTGGTTGTTAATTAAGATATTCGGATGAAAAAAATGAAAATACTCGAACTTACCTCCTTCGTATCATATATTTCTTTCATATTTGTTTTTCAATATTTAACTATGTTCCACCAATCCGATCATCTCGAAACTTTTGTATATATTAGATAGGTAACAGAACATTGTTCTTGAATTTTTTTGGAAGTGGTCACTCGAAGGGTTGCTTGCAATTCCCACCTCTAAAAAATTTAATGATTTTTTGCTACCCTTAATAATTTGATGACAATTATGAAAACAATATATGAAATCCTAACCTTATATGAAAGGTTAGCGACTTAAAATTTTGGGGGGGTTTTCTTTCAACCTAAAACCATTGTTTTCCATACAATATTAATAAACATTATGGCTGAGGCCGCTGGACCATTCTTAGTCTGCCAGACCCTTCGTGCAACACTGCTGTTCACAGTACACATCGTTGCGCAACCAGTTTGTTGTGCAAATAATATCAGGAGATTCTGATTTTACACAACAGGTTGCGCAATTCGTCGATCACTATGATACACGGTCAATCGTGTTGCGCAACAATGCCTATTGATCGTGAATAGGTCCCTTTGATCCGTCGATTCTGTGCAACGCTTCGAGAAAAGAATGCGCGCAACGATAAAATGAACGAAAAACGAAAAAAAATAGTTATGTTCGATCGCAAGTTACAGTGGCATTGGAGGCGTACATGATTCCGTCATTACCTTGGTTCCCACGCGAAATGAGGATTGATTGTCGCAGGTAGACACGGCTCTCTATTTTTGTACGCGTCGGCCAAACTACTGGGACGCAGGCTCACCTTATTTTTCATTTTTCCACCTGCAGCGACAATTAAATCCGTAAAATCTGCGATCCGGCACGCCGCCACGCCGCCACGCCGGTAAGTGAGAATTTACGCGAGGGTCGGGCGCGAAAAACCCCGCGGCCGGTTACATCGGTCCAATTTCTTTTTCATCGCGCGGCCAGCGTTTTCCTCATTAGCCCCGAACAATCGCAGCCGGCTTTCATGAATATTTCACAATACCGAACCCGAACAGGGAACGCCAGGGGTGCCCGTAGCTAACAATAGATTGGTTACATTCGAAAGAACGATCGTCTCTGGTGAGTTATGCCCCCATTGTTGCCTGGCAAAGGCAACCGCGCTCGGGCCCTCGTTCACCGCGAAACCCCGCGAACGAATAGCAAAGTCTTACCGATGATTATTGGTTGGTAAATAAAAGTCTGCCACCCCTCTCCCCACCCGCCTCGCTGCCGCCTTTGCCGGGGAGAATTGAAACGGAAAATCTATCACACCGGTTTGATCCCCTATATCGATCATAGATCCCGGCTTCCGTGTGTTGCGCACGTCATGGACCACCATTCGAACCAAACGAAAGAAACTATTTTATAAATGTTTCGGAACATTCTTTTCTGCTGTTCTTTAATGACGAGCATACAAATCAAACTATAGGAACATTTCTTTAAATGATTCATTTCATTTTTTGTTTCGTTCTTTGACGGATTCCGTGCGTTGCGTAGACACGTCACGAATAAGCATAATACGCAAGCCGATCTTGGTGAAACACTCAACACAATACTTTATTTATTTTACAAAATCAACATGTTTTAACTAATAATTGTATGCTAATGTTGTATGTCATACTTTTAATTAAGGTTTGTAACGTCGATAAATCTATACTACTCCACGCTTGTCTTATACTAAATACTTTTAAGTTCTGCTACAGTAGCAAAGGATTTCTATGGGGTTAAGGTCCGGAGATCGGGCGGGCCACTGCATTAATTGAATATTTTTCTTTTGAAATTATTCCTTGCTGACTCTTGAAGTGTGGACGGCTGCGTTGTCTGGTTGGAATACACAGTCGTCCGAACCTATTTCTTCCATGAACGGAATTAGAGCGTCTTCCAAAAGTTCTGTGTATTTCTCAGAATTCATTTTCGTGATATCAAACACATCGGGGTCTTTGCGGAAAAGCTAAATGCAGCCCAAACCATGACACTTCCATCACCAAAATTTCGTCTCATGGCAATGTCACGTGGTCTACTCAAATCGTGCCAATAGTACTTAACACGTTAAATGCCACGCCGGACCTTAGGGACCGGCGCTAGACTTTTCGTTCTTGTTATCGCCGCGCGCGTGTCGGTCCTTGCGTACTTGTAAGGGCCCGCTTGACGGCTAACTGTGGCGTGAACGGAACGGCACGTAAAACCGGCGTGGCGTTTAACGTGTTAAAACCATCTCGTCTGTCTCAATTTTTCTCATGCGAAAAAATAACTTTTTTCCATTCTTCGTTCCACGACATATGAGGTTTAGCAAAAGCGAGTCTTGCTTCTTTATTATAGTGCGTTAAAGACGGTTTTGAAGTCATTTTAGTCCATACGAAGCGTTTACTTTTCTTTAGAATTTGATTCGGTTCGTAAAATTAACGAAGTTTGCCTTCGACTTAACTTTTTGCCGTATAAATCGTCTAACTTAACAAAATTATTTATGACATGATGGTATTTGTGTTTATTTTTAAGGCAATTTGCCTGTTACAAAGTTCTGCATCTTTACAAGCCTTTATTTCAATCTGCGCCTCCACATTTAATAATTTACCCCGTGGCATGTTAAGAAAAATCGATGTAACCTAAAAATATATCCTATTTTATATAAATAAAAGTAAATCAAGTAAGTAAGTATATATTTATACACGGTACTCGGTACTCAGTTTTGTGCACAGTACTCACACTGATAAAAATAAAGGAATATACTAGCTGGAACTATGGTAATTTCGCTGAAATTTTGAATAAAATACCAAATATAACTGTAATAATCGAAGCTGTACGCAACAATCGAAATACCAATCAATAAATTTATTGTAACCGAAGAAGTAATCACGTTCTCAGTTTCGCTAATAATGAAAAACTCAGTCGATAACGATCAAAAACAGGAAAATTTTTAGTGGAACTATGGAAATTTTGACCACTGTAGTTCAGATAATTGAAGCTCTACTGTAACTATTTTATCGCAGTTCAGTTTTATCCATAAAAATTGAATTTTGCTTGTCGTACTGGATAATGGGCGCGTTTAGAAGAGTTTGCGAAAGTAGCAACTCTAATTGTTCGTATGTTTGTGAATCCATGGCTAGTGCAAGTTTCCGTATAGTATATTTCAACCTGGCGAAGACTTTCCGAGAGAAGATACAAGGTGCATGCAAATTCGAGCATCCTGCTAACCCGAGGAAGTTCACAAGTCCCAAGGAAAACTCTGGTCGGAATGCAACTAACACATTTGCATTGCCGCCCCGGAAACTTGCAACCAGCCTGACCGCGACTTGACCAAAACTCCGAGTGAACTACATCGAAGTAGCTTCGACTTGAATCCTGGAAGGATTAAGTCAGTGCAAGGCCATGCCGATCGATTTTGTTATTTAAATGGTATCCCACGGGACTTCCACGCTTCCGGCTTCGGTGAAGTTTCCGTATACAAATCTGCCTGTTCTACTAAAAATTCACAGATAGCTTTCGAACAAAATCAACATGCAAATTGACAAAATTCGTGGTGCATTTATGAGATACGGTAAAATAATTACCTGCTAAAACACAATTTTTCTTTTTTTTCTTTTCATTCTTGTGTGTGCACATAATTATTTTTGATAGCTCTTCCACCAAATTTATAGCAAAATTGAGTACATGAACTTCAAAATTGTTGTAAAATTTAACAAATTGAAGATATCGATATACATATGATTTCTCTTTTATTATCATTTTAGTTTTATAATCATTGAGGGACGAAATAACGTTCAGTTTGGTTTCAATTCCTTCCAATTGAGGCAGACAATTTTTCTTTTCCACAGACTCGGACGAAAAATTTAAAAATCGTCACCTTTACTTTTTCCTTCGCAATTGAGACCGATAACAATAAAAAAAATTATTTACACATTGGCTAGTAAACTAGTCCTTCTAACGTCTCAAAAAGATTCAAGCTGTTGGGTCCAATTTTGAAAAAGTTATTCGTTTTTAAAAGGTGTTCGAATACTTTGTACACCCACTGTATAAGTATAATTTCACTGGATGGTTTAGCCAGATAGCTAAAGTGAAGAAAAAAATTCATGGTTATCAGTAGACTGTGGATGTTTATGCAGTTTACAATTTTTCTAGACGTATTTCAAGATAGCGAAATCAAATAATATCTTGTTTTCAGTGGTAGCAGTCTTTGTAGATCTGAAACAAATAAAAGTCGTACTAAACTTTGTCGAATTTTATATTCTAGCATTTCTTGAAAATTTTCAGGAGCAATAAATGCATAAAGATCCACAGTCTAGTAATTAGTATTTGAATTAGCTATTGTTAACACTTTACCTACCGCAAGCCTATTAATAGGATTTTCAATTGCGCTGTACCAAAAGAAAGCATAGAAATTATCTTTCACGTTGCAATCTTAATGCAATTATTGAGGGTGATTTGTTAATTTACAATGAAAATTGCTGTTGCTATTGAAGGTTCCATTAAGAAGTGTTTGGCCATGTACTACGGGGTTTTAAAAATTATGAAATAATCACCGGTCGGTAATGTGTTAACATTAAATAAGATAACAATTTACAATTTTCGAAAAACTGTGAAAAGTTATAGCCAATTTTCTTAAGCGACGCTGACCTGTCAGAAACAGTGTAAATTTCTCAACTTCAAACACTTATAACTTTTGAACCATTGATCCTCCAGGATTCAAGCTTGGATTTCTCGCATCTTCTCGTCCAAATCTACTGGATAACATAGGGAAAGGCAAGAATTGATAGGAGGAAGCCAACAATTTCTGGTTACGCAAGGAAAAGAGCAGCCCCGAGGTTTATTGTGGTGCGATTCTTTTTCACGAAATTATAACAGTGCAAGTAAAGACAATTTTTTGGAAACGTGAAATATAGAGTGCCACTATCTTTTGTAGTTGCTCTACAGAGTTCAAAAACATTACAATAGTCTCGAAATTCTTCCACGGTCACATGAATGACGGTGTCGAACAAATTACTAGAATATCCACGCAACAACGCAGGTTTGTTCTGCCGACGACAATAATTTATTCAGAAACTTTCGGAGCAGAAATAGTTAACGGAACTGTTCATACACGGTGACCACGTGAATATTTGAATACGGCCGTTCAGACATCGACGGGTTACGTTGCCCGCGTCGAACCGGGCAACCGTTTCTACCGCATTTCATCGCTATTGTTCGTCCGAAATTTTTTCAACCTTTTCGTTTATTAGCGGCGACGCGTACCGTGAAATGAATGGCTACAATTTTCGAACGCGAAATCGAAATTCGCGTGCGCCTGGAGATTGATCGCGGTGAACTCAAATAAAACCCGTCGCCGATGTGTTGCGGAATAATCGCGCGAAAAATTGCAAGATCTCCAGGGACGGATGCAGCGCTGAATACTCGCTACGAGCTCGTCTCTTTTTCATCCACGTTTCACGGTCTTTTCATGGCCCCATAATAAATTGATACTTATGAATAATTTCAATCTCTCTCTCTCGTATACACCGCTAGATCGGGGGAATTGACTAGAATTCAGGGGAGAGGATTACCCCCTCTCTCTGTCAGTACCGCATTAGTCACGTGACACATGCATGACAGGGACGAAACGCGTCACGTGACCGGCCCGTGATGGAAGCGTGGGGGAATATCGTTATAGAAAAGAAAGCGCACATTCAAATAGCAGTTCCTTGTAGACAGAGTTGTGCAGAATTACAATAGAATTCCTCCAGGAATTGTAACTATAACTATTTATCTTTTTAGGGGTGGGGGTTGCAAGCAATTCTTTGAGTGACATCAACCAAAAAATTCAAGAGCAATGTTCTGTTACCTATCTAATATATATAATATAATATAAGTATATAATATAAGTTTCAAGATAATCGAATTAGTGGAACATAGTTAAAGAATTGAAAAACGAATGAAATTACGCCATTATAATATTATAATATATAGTGCACTGTATCTTAGGACCCTAATTAACGATTTTACTATGTCTACGATTCTACTATGTCTAATGTCTACGATTCGAGTAGACAGCGAATCTCTACGCAAAATAAAAATTTTTTACCTGAACTGTAACCAGAGTTGTGCAGAATTACAATTGAATTACTCCAGGAATTATAATTACAAAGCAATTGAAAACATTGTAATTCAGTCATATTGTAATTTATAATTCAGACCTTCATTCAATTAAATTACAAGGTAATTCGTAATTGCAATTGGAGTACAATTATAAAATGCTTTGTAATTAAATTACATTAATAACGTATTATGAGGACGAGGAATAGAAAATACGCCGCATAGACAAGTATATAAAAAAAAACATAAAAATATATCGCACTTCTTCAAAGTTCTGGTCTATAATTTGGAGAGGTGTATTTTCATTATATTGTATTTCAGTTACACATCTAATTGAAATAATTAGTAATTGAATTAATTGAAAGGTTTGAATTATGTAACTCAGTTACGACGTAGTTGAATTACTATATAATTGAAATACAATGCAATTCAATTACGTAAATCAATTACAATGTAATTGATTGAAAAACAAATTGAAGTGAACCTATCATTATTTCGGTCACTGTATAGTATTAAGATAAGGTCAATGTCCCTATTTCTGATCATTTAAGTATTCTGTTACCGTAGAAATAGATATTTATTGTTTATTTATGCAAGAATTAACGCTTCACGTTACACATCGCATTAAAAAATATTTGTTCAAAGACATTCTGACATAATATATGAGAAATGTCCCTATTTCTGCTCAGCAAAAATTGAAATGCTCGCATTTCTTCTCACAAGCTTGTCCCAATTTCTGCTCAAATATCCACGCACGATGTACATTCCGATTGATATGTTTAGAATTATTTGTCGGTTCATACAAATAAGCAAAACTGTTTAAAATTTCAGAATGCTTTTTATTTACAAAGCTTAAAAATATTTATAATAAAAACTGAAACGAGCATTACAAAACATAAACTTAAGAATAACTTTATATATTTAGGTGAGTTCTATTTAAGATGAGCTCCACCCTTATTTTTCGGAGAACTCCTTTAGCGATAGGCGATGAATCTTTAAAGAAAAAAGATTACCGAGATTGAACGCGTTTCGTCTTTTCGCATTCCCATCGAGCTGCCGGGTTTTCACAGTGTGGAAATTCCTTTGTCAGAAAGTGATTCTGTGAGGTGGAACGAATTTTCCTAGAGATCAGAGAGATGCGTTCCGTTACTGATCTCGCGAGAAAGTGCCTTATGCAGATCCTCGAGTCGCCAACGCGAACTTAACAAAATATTTGACACTACTTACTTTTTACTGACTCAGAGTCACCACAAAAATTGCTATACCATTATTCAAAATATTGTTTACATTATTAAATAAGTTGGTATCTAATCAATTACGAAACATTTAAGTATTGTACGAGGTGTTCTGTCAATTTCATATCCATAAAATATACAAAAATCATATAGCTTGAAATTATTCTAGCTAGGAAGAAATGTTTAATTTTCAGGTTATAATAGCTCCGAGTGCAAGGGGTTGATTAGTGTTTATTCGGTTACAAAATGCCGTAGAAAAAATTCAAAAAAGAAATTTGGTTAAGGAAAATAAAGGTTATTTTTGAAAGATCAATTTTTTCGAGAGAACAACGTCTTGACCAATATCAATAACTCAAACCTGCAATACTCTTAAGATCTTACTGTTGAGGTCATGTCAAGTTAGAAGTAAAAATAGTAAATGTGTGGTTTCATAGTTACATACTGTTATAAATACAGTCATTGACAAACGAAATGACAGTTTTCTTAAGTTTTTGTAAAATTGACAGGAATTTAATGTCAATTGTATGTGATGCGAAACAAATATTAATTTTTTATCACTATTTTTTGTTTCAGGTAAGAGATGCGACGAATTTTGTTGAAATTTCGGCAGTACAGACAGAATTATTTTCGTGAGTAGATTCCTGATCTTTAATTATCTGTATTTACAGAATTGGTTGAAGATTTTTTAAAAATAAGTCTCAATTTTGTCGAACAACTGTTATTAATGCTTCTGCTAGTATTTGATTGCTTACTTTTATTGAGAAAATCAAATTATATATATATATAGCCGATTTACAAAACGCATTATTTTAAATGATCGTTACAGGCTCAGATAAAAAAGTTGGCAAAACATAATTTTTTAAATAATGTATGATTCCTACCAATTGCAATCTAAACAAATATTTTTTGTTTACTCATTCTGTAGAAAACTAGTCGTTCTAACATTTAAAAAAAAATTGAAGTCCTTTGGAAGAAATTTAAAAGAGTTATGCGATTTTTAAAAGCGCCCACTTAATATTGTGCCCGTACTGTGTTTGACAAAATCACGGAGAGAGTTGAGAAAGGAGATACCGAAACGAACAACGCGATTAAATCAACAATAGTGCCAGATGTATATCAGCGCGTGGAACAGCCGCGCCAAATATAAATGCGAAAATGGCGGTGAGACGGAATTCCAGCGTTCGTAGTCACTCGCGAAAACATCAGCAGTGCCTCCCGAGCATCTCTCCCGTGACGATCGCCGCGCGGGAACTTCTCCTTTCGCGAACTAAGTGTGCGGGGGAGAATAATACGCGTCGATAGTGGCGGGAAAATTCCATCGAACGCGCCGCTCGACATTAATCCCGGGAAAATGTGAGCGAAAGCGTGTACGCGCTACCAAAAATGTTCGCCCGTCCGAATAATTCCGTGCCGTTCCGTGTACCAATCAGCAAGCAAAACACCCCGTGTATAATTACGTGGCATGCTTGATGCGTAATCGCGATAAGTCAATTACTCGTTCAACCGTTCATCCAATTTTTCAACTGCACCGAATAATAACTCAGTGGATTCTCTCTCGTAAAATTATCTCTCTCGAAATACTCAAATTTTTCCATTTCTTGCGTAAGTTTCCAATCTGCTCGTATTTATTACATGTTAACATACTTTATAGCAATTATTAGACAGCGGATTACAAACAGTAAAAATATTATATTAGAAGAATTTAAAAACCTATCAAACGTATTAAGAGAGAAAATAAATTTCTATTTGACTCCAGTTTGTTGCAATTCAAGAAGAAAATTTTTATTTTGCATAAATATCCGCTGTCTAACACATCATTTATCAGTTTATTCTTTTATGGCAGTTTTCTGCTGCGATTAACGTCTCCTCCATGTGGTGATTACGTTTAGTATTGTTCTAGTACAAGTTCTGTGGAAATGGATAATAATATGTTCAACTGTAAGTAATGTTGGTTTTATGGCAATTATAGAAGATAATTAGGTTGTCTACTTTAAGTGGAACACCCTACATATATTGAAATTCGGTTAAAAATTACAGTAAGTTGAAATTTACATACGATTCGCAAAATGGTTTCAGTTTTTCTTAGAATGGTAAGGTATACAATTCTCAAACATGTTGTATTTCCTTCAAAACAGTGATTCCTGAGGTCATTTGAAATAACTTCTTTTGCTGAAAATGTTCTCTGCGACTTTGTTAAAAAGTTATTAACGAAAAACACGGTCCAATCGGAGCGCGCCGACTAGCGACTCGCACTGACAATGAGTCTGACGTTGGCGTTGGTGCTTTTCCTTAATAACTCCTTAACAGTGCTGCAGAGAACATTTTGGCGGAGGATACAGTTGCTTCAAATAACCCAAGGAATCAACGGTATCAAGGAAGTACAACATTTTTTGGACACCCTGTATTAGGAAGGATTTTAGCTATAACTATTGAAATGTTTTGAAACGTTTTCTCACGCCACCTTCTCAAATTGTGTCATTGAGTAAGAAAATAATTCTTGCAAAAGATGAAGTTAACCGGTTAAGAAAAAGACGTGGCACATTCGCGTTAAAATTGCGATAAATATTTGGAGGGATATATGGATAATACAAAGCGATAATACAATCAAAAATCTTAAAATTTGTAGATAGAATTAATTGGGTACACAAAATTGCGGTTGTTTAATGTCATTGCTAAAAATCGGACATTTCATATGCAACGACCTAATATTTTGTATACTGTATTTTAATCTCTTCGTAATCTATGATATTAGTTTTGCGTTAATAGCACGCTAAATGAAAAGTGCATACAATTCATTGTACCACATTTATTGATTTATGAAATAGAGGGAACTTGCGACTGATAATTTCAATTTCAATTCATTAATAAATTGTCAGAGCTTTCGAAATGTTTCCAGTCTGCGGAACGTTTCCACGATTCTAAGTGCGACTTCGTCAAGTTACAATTCCGCCGGGCACGAATGTATTTACCAAATCAGCTGGAAAATGGGCTGTGTTCTTGATTTCGTGCCGCATTATTTGCAAAATGTACACATTTGCGACGCGATGGTAGAGATCACGCGGGGATGTATCTTTCATCTTGAGTCTCGCCAGTAGAATCAACTTCACGGTACATTGAGTAATTCCATTCGATCGGGAACCGCGATATGTAAATCGCCAGGGAGATGCCGAACCTCTCAATTACCTACACAATCTGTCCATGGAAAGCGTGGAAAATCTTGTGAAACGGAACAGAATGAAAAAAAGAAAAGGCAGTGGGGGGGAAGTTGAAGGAGATAGAAAATCCCGACGTTATTACGTATAAGCACGTATTCCGTGGCGGGATTTCTAGAGTTGGTAAGCTCGATTTTAATGAGAAACCGCGATACCATCCTGTCTTGGGACAGGTACTCTGATGCGCCTGTAAAATGCTGGATATCTACGCGACGATCGTCGCGAAAGTCGTATTTCAGCTGATGGAGAATGCATTTGACGCCTTCGGGGTTCTTGCGTGACTGTGTCTCTATCGTTTGTAGGTACAGTAAATATTGTACAGTAGTATTGTGTACAGTAGTATTGTGTATTGTATTGTACAGTGGTCTTATTTTCGTTTTCGGAAGTGTACTGTGGCATTTGTTTCTATTTCTTAGTAGTCAAAATCGCTAGATGAAAGATCAATCTAGGGAGCTATTTGCCTCAAAAGTTCTACTTTTACGTTTACGACGCGTAATTCGCATTATTCGGCAGCATAAATCTTCAATTTTTGTAGGCAAATTATAAGAAAGTGTAATCATGTAAAATGTTATTTTCAGTGGTAGTAGACTTTGTGAATCTGAAATAAATGAAAATTATACTAAATTCTGTGGAATTTTATTTTCTAGCATTTTTTGAAAATTTTTTGAAGCCTTAAATGCATAATGATCCGCAGTCTACTGATATAATACCTCGTACAATACATTCAGTGGTTTATTAAAATATTAAATACGTTTAATAATTTATTGAATACAAATGTAATGATGCAACAAATATTTCACAATAATGGTACAAGAATTATTAAGGGTTAACTACAAAGAAGTAATAAATGATTGTTGAACCGATGAGAACTGTAATAGGGTGTTTCGAAATTATATGTGATTCAGTTTTAAGAAGATAAAAGACGGGTTAAGAACGTCCACATGTAATTTTCGATTTATTAAAATAGTTAAAAAAGAAATTTTAATATACGTGGTTCCTGTGTGACGCAACTGTCGAAGAAGATTGTTATTTTGCACAAAGGTCCGCAGTCTACGGATAAGTTATTAATGCAGTCCATAATAAAAGAAATCAATTTTTACTCAATCTGAATTTTTAAAAGATTGTTCATAAAACTCCTGGCTCCGGTAAGGAAGCAGCTAATAAAGCCACGAAAGTTGCCTTTAAGCTAATCTTACTTGGGAAGAAAACTTTAGGACGCGAATACCATATTTTTTCTCTGTTTTATAATCCATAAATACACTTAAAACTTTCCCGGTAACTGCCGTTCCTGAAAGTTAGAAACGTACGGAGGATAATATCAGGATATCGCCTTTGGTGCCTACATATCAATCAGTCTCAATAAATATTTGTACGAGCACCAGAAAAATATTGATATTGCACGGGGTGTGTAATGTATGTATGTATTGCGGGAACACGCATGCGAGTTTCTCTAGCCTCCTTTTTTTTATCGGCGCGGTTGATTTCCAATTCGTAACACTTTCCCGCACCGGATAAAACTTGTTCGGAAAATACCGACGATTCACCCTCCCTTCATTTATATTGATCCTGTACTAACCAACAGGGCCGATTTTTCTACACTGATGTTTACAATAGGTTCAAAACGTCATCTAGTTTAAAAGAAAATGTTGAAAAATGTAGGTTCACAAATGCACTCGTGGTCGAGTACGTCTGTTGATTTTTAAATTCAGTAAATTTACACGCTTCGGATTAAATGTGTAAAGTGGATTTTCCTTTTCGATCAGGGTAACCTTTATTCTTGAAGAAAAACCCTTTATTCTTGGGTGACATCTATGTCGAATAGTTCATACTAACTTATACTACATTAATAAGTACAAGCTAGAGAAATTTCGTTCATTTTTTTTTATTAAAGGTTTAACGACGCATCAACATTTAGGTCATTAGCGACCTTCTACGGTGTTTTAGATTTTGTGGAGGTGGTTGATTTCTTTAAGGAATTCAATGGTGTATGTTGTATGCTATTCGGATGTGAGGGCCGTGTTCGGGTTGATTCCAAATTTGAGTCGTTGGGTAGAAAATTTTTGGCAGTCACACAAAAAGTAGTGAACAGTGAGTAGGGTATTACAGCAGAGGGGGGATCTGTCTTCTTCATGAGAAATTAATGTGTCGTCTTGCAATGACCAGTTTTCAGGCGGGAAATAACGATTCTTTCTTTTCTGCTCGTGCGGTCGCGTGGGATGTCTTAAAAAAAATTTGTGATTATATCATGTATTTTTTATGGTTTCGACTTCCATATGTTGTTCCATTCTTCTTTGGTTTTTTCTTTTACATGATTGATAATTTCTTCGAGTGGAATTTGAAATTTCGTTCATATTATAATAAAAATAATCAGTTGATGCACTTGCCCCGTTTACGCACCTACCCCACTCCACCTTATGTCCTTATTAAAGCGTATCGAGCATATTGAGTCTTATGTTTCCCTCGCGGTAATGACACCGTTTATGCGTGTGTCTTAACGTCACACAGCACTCCGCTGTATCCTCCTGTCCATGGTGACTTTTTCTGAACCGAAGAGAGATGCTTTCGAGAGTGTAATTAATTTTAAATATTCATAACGGGTAAAATTGATTTGCAAAAGGTTGAATTTGATTTACGATAAGGTGAAATTGATATTGAAACGGGTGAATTTGGAGTGCAAAACCTGTAGAGGCATTTCCTTCGATTTCAATCTAACGAATCTACTTATGACCTTCTCCTTGATCGACCGACCACATAATAGCGATTGGGAATTAGCTAGCTATGATAACGACTTCGGCCAGCCTCTTAATGACCGTTTGTGTTGCTTAATGAACGCCGGTGTTCCCGCGACGAACTTAGGATGAGAGCACCCCTGAGGATAAGTAGGCTGCTCGTGTACATGCGGCAGACATTTCCGAAACCCTGCTACGTCGACAATGCATACTCCGAGTGGTTGCAATACCGTTGGGAGAGGGTTAAAGGGATCGAGTCGATGAGAGTCGGAGAAAGCTATCAAGAAGGTCAGGCCATCGCATCCTGGGGGGCGAGACCAAGGAAATTGAAGGAACTAGCCAGATATTACAACGTCGATGGGTGAACACCAGGAAATGATGAACGGAAGAACCAACGCTACAGGGTACTACCACTAGCGATGTTGAAATCGAAACATTAACAGTTGCTCTTTCTATTTAATATAGAAACAAGTTAACCTTTTCTTTCTTTTATCGAGATATCAAGATGACCTTGAATATTGTTACTATGTTGCACGATATTTGAATTACTTACAGAAAACGTGAGGATAAAAACTATTAAGTTATACGGGGTGAAAAACTAATTTTCCTTAACTAAGACACAATAAAAATTATACGTTGTTACATTGTTATGCATTTATAGCAAAATTGAGAAGATGAAATTCAAAGTTGTTGAAAAATTTTAAAATTTGAAGATGTCAATATGTGATTTCTTCTCTATTAAAATTGTTAAGGGAAGAAATAACATTCGATTTAGTTTCTATTCCTTGCAATCGATGCAGACAATTTTTATTTTGCACAAAGATCCGCAGTCTAGAAATAACTAATAAAATCTATTACAACACGTTCTTAAATGTCATTTGATCGATAAGGATAAAAGAATCAGTGACATCGATATTAAATAATCGAAACAGACCAACAAGGAAGGATCGAATAATATTTACTTATGTGGTACGTATCTAAGAATAAGCTTTCGTTGAAAACACATACCACTCTACCGCGGACGCTATCAAAATAGACAACAGAGTGTCTTTATCCACTTTTATAACAAAAGCAACTGAAAACGAATCGCACGTTCTTCTCCTTTTTTATAAACAATGCTCAGAACAATTGACATCGGGAACTTTCAGCCCCGGTCTCCCCTACATAGTCTTTGCATCAAAGTCTTCGGTCACGAAGTGCCCATAGTTTTCTCTTCTGGTTCAGGCAGTCAATCTTCACCGAGCACGTTCTCCCAACCTCGCAGCACCTAATGAATCGCACACAAACACACAGAAACACTTTTTGTTTATTTATTCATTATTTGTTTTACGTCGCATCAACTGCTATGGTCATTAGCGACGGGGCCTACAGTTTATTGACACATTACCTACCGGTGATTATTCCGTAATTGTTGAAAGTCTACAGTTCATGACTGAGGATTTTTTAAAAGAATCCTACAATAGCAACAGAAATTTTAATCACAAACCAACAACTCACCGTCAATAACAAAATCCAATCATTTCCTTCGGGATTATTGCGCAAAAGAAGATTTTTAAAAGCCTATTAATAGGCTACCGGTAGATAAAATGTTAAGATGGATTTCGAACCACCTTGGGCACCACAGTTTTAGATATCACATGGAAATCTTTTTCCAATGAGAAGACTGCAATGCAAATATTAGGTTGTCCCAAAAGTTCGTTTCGTTCTCGATCAACGTGCTCAGTGCAAATTCAGAGTAGTTTTTAAGAAAACCAATGGCATGGTTAAGAAAGCGGAAGCTTAAGGAATAATAAAAGATTAACGAACAGAAGATTGTGTTGTTTGTGTATGCTGATGTTATCTAACAATATCGAATGTGCACGCGATGAAAGAAACTTTTAGGACAACCTAATATTTCGAAAAATGCCGGCGGGATTCGAACCCGCAGAAACACTTTTTGTTTCCCGATCAGGGGTTCGACAGCGTGACGACGATCAGTCAAATAATGCGGCGGAGGGGTAAACGTTAATGGGATCGTTTGGGGTTAGTGACGCATAGAAAGAACCGAAATGGTTAGCTCCGCGTAAATCTGATTGCGACGGCCGCTTAGAGAGGTGAGGACGATTGCCACTTGGTGATTAGGAGTTCAATAGCCCAGAAGCGCAATTACCGGGAGGGCGCAGGTGTTCTATTCGTCCGTGTAGCTGTGGACGATCCGAAGGGGGATAGAATGGGACGGGGAGACGTTGAACGCAATCCTCGGAAGCGGGTCCCGATATTCCTGAAGTCGTCAGGTCCCTAGCGCATACTTGTGCACGTCGTCGGCTGCGACCAAGTAAACCGATACTCGAGGAAGGACGGCTGTCGCGCACGGGTTACGTGAACACGGAGTCTCAGAGTAACTCCTCGCGTCTCGGCCCCGCTATTATTCTCGATCTCGAAAGGCAGATTCGTTTGGACAAGCATGCTCGGCCGGCATCCATTGGCCGAAATTCGGGCACGGAACTTTGCGAATGATCGGAGTGATAATTGGCTCGAGATGGATTCTGATTTCACAGCTTTGTGATCGTGACCTGTTTACTAAGACAGTCCATCGAATGCAGCTCCCTCGGCCCGGAAACCGTGTTTTGTAATGCACGAACCCGTGAGACGTTTGCTGGGCTCGTCACTGGGGATACTATGGCAATTGTCAACGCTACCGGTCCTTTCTTGCGTTACAAACGCCATCCTCTGAAAGCTCTCTGGGATTGCGTCCTTCTAACAAGGGATCATCCCAAAGTGACGTCCCCAGAACTTAATGAATCTGGGAGTGTGGTGTCGCTCGGTCTATGAATCGTCAAGACTTGGAATCGACTTCGAAAAAATACAAGTTTCTCGGATCCTTGTGAGATATGCCAGGAATGTAAGTTGGTAAGAACACCTCGGGTGGTCAAAACCCACACTTGTTCTTGTCCACAAATGCTGTAGCGGACCCAGAACGACCAGGCGTACAAATCCTTAAAATACCCTTAAAGTCATAATAATAAAATTTAGGCCCGGACGCTAATATGGTCAGGTATGCAGGTCCCTTGTTGTCTCTTAAAAATTAGTAACAAAGGTTAAGACGGAACGGTGGGAGTATTTTAAATTGCACCTGCTCATTTTTGTTATAAATGCATAAAATCCGGAATCTAGAAATAACTAATAAAACCTATTACAACATGCTCTTAACCTCTTGCCGTACCTTTTCTTTTACAATTACAGTAAATCCTCTATAAACGCAATGAAAATAGCCCCTCCACTGTAGTAATCTGATTTCGGCTCGGGTATATCGGTGTGAACCACTACTAATGAAGTTCAAAAAGTAGTTACCCTTCTACGATAAATGCAACCAAATCTCCCCGAGGCTTTTGCGTTTATAGAGAATTTACTGATTAGAACATCTTTATGCACAAAAATGTCGTAGAAGGGAAAAGAAAATTTATATTTTTTGTGTGGCTACATTATTGATTATGTGTTATATTATTGGTTATTAGTGGCTTACAAATATTGATTACAAACGAGTCAAATTTTATTTCATCTAAAATGAAACGCGTATCATTCGTATTTGTTAGACTTTGTTAAAAACCTTCATCAAGAGTCTGGCTCGTCAAAGTACGGCAAGGGGTAAGTGTCATTCGACAAAAAATGTTCTACTCGTTGAGAAACGGTTGAAAATCGGTTTCTGCATATAAATGAAAGTTCGAATGCAGTCGGTGACGAAACCAAGAATACTTCGACAAAGGGAAACGCTAAAAACCGATGTGAATTACAGCACTTACGCTCAGCGCTGTCTCCTTGGCACGAGAACATAAGCATCGCGGCGCAATATCCGCCATTGACGTTCCGATATTAGTTCTCATAGAAGTCGACCGTTGTACTTCCGTAGAAACGAGATCCAATTTCAATTGGATACTTCCCAGATAAATTTTATGTGGCGCGTGTCTGCACAAGAGAGGGGAAATAGAACCGACGAAACCGGAAACGAAGCTTCCGATCGTTAGTGCGGTGCCTTTATCAAGAAACGCATACAGAGGGGTCGCCGACTTTTGGTTACGAGTTACGAGTTACCTAATAAATCAGCGGATTTCTTTATTACTAAATTTTACGCGGGAACCGTGTTTGTTTTCCGCGAAAGAACGTTCATAACTTTATCTTCGCTGACTCGAAAGATGCATTTCGTGTATTCCGGCAATGTAACACGGAAAACAACGGAATCGCTATTACGGGGATAATAAATTTAATTGTGAGACCCACAGATTCTAGCAAAAATGCCAGATTTATATGAATGCTGGTGCACATTGGCTAGGGAACAAGTACATCGACTTCATGAAGAGATTCTTAAATCTTTAACCCCTTGCACTACGATCCGTTTTACGGTTTCAGTCAGACCTGGGCAATATTTCGAGAAAAAAATATTTGAAATAGTGTTCTTTAATGTGGTTCAAACAAAATACTACTTTAAGTGGAATTAAAAACTTCGGCCGATCTTTTATTTATTATTAATTAGAACAAACTTGAGCGAAATAGAAATATCTTTTCTTTCTTAATATGTTTAATAAGTTGAAAATAACATGACAGCATTTTAAAATTCTTCAAATGTTCTTATTGTTTCACATTACACCTACTAATTTTTCTCATAAACGCATAAAATCCGCTATCTATTAATAACATACAGATTTATTCGACTAAATTTATTAGTACGGGGTGTTGGAAATGCGCCCATATAATGTCGAGTGTGATCGCTGCGCCCTCTTTTTTGTGGCTTTGTACCGCACTCCTCTTCTGGCGAGAGTGCGCTTTCCAACCATTCTTGTTACGCATCGCTGTCTGCGTCGTCGTTGTGTGAACGCCAATCTAACAGGTTATGGATCCCAGACAGCTCTAAAGTGAATAAAAAAAGTACAAGTACAAAGTGAACATTTTTTTCTCCACAATCATGGCCAATACGTCGTCCACGCACGCACATCAAATTGAAAAATTAGCGGAAAATAATTACGAGTCATGGAAGCTGCAAATGAAGAGCGTGCTCATTTATAACGACTTGTGGCAGTATGTGGACGAAAATAATATTCCAACTCAGAGAAACCAAGCCGCTTGGAAAACTAAAGACGAGAAAGCTCTAGCGCTGATTATTCTAAGCGTTTCGAAAAAACAATTGATTCACATAAAGAAGGCAGAAACTGCGGCTGAGGCATGGAAGTTTTTGAAACATACCCATGAGTCAAGAGAACCAGTGAGGATAGCCGCTTTATATAAACAATTATACAGAATGAAGAAAGTGAAACAACAAGGTATGACTGAATATATAAATATTTTTTTATCAAGGGCAGAACAATTGCAGAAAGCTGGTATAAAAATTCCTGATGAGCTACTATCGATAATGCTCATGAATTCACTGCCAAGCGAATACCATGAATTCTGTACCGCTATTCACAATGAGTCACGGAATGATATCCCGACTATTGATTTATTAAAAATAAAGCTCATAGAACAAGAGGCATGGCTCGAGTATCAACTACCCAATAAATCGAGCCCTACTAATAATGCTTCCGCTGCTAAAGGTCATGCATACCGTAACAACAACTATCGTGGAAATTTCAAAGGTCGTTCTATAAGATCCGGAAGATGTAAATTTGGAGCAAATTGTTTCAGATGTGGAAAATATGGACATCGTTCGGCAGACTGTAAATTGAAAAGGGAAAATACTACGAACAACATAGAAGATGCCATGGCTGCGATGGTGCTGAATGCTGAGCCGAAGAAAATTCCAAGTTGGTGTTTAGACAGTGGTGCGAAAATGCATATGTGCAAGGACAGAGACAAGTTTGATCGCGTCGATAACGAGTTATGTGCAAAGGTGTACACTGCGGCTGAACAATGCGCTACATCGACCGATGCTGGTGACGTTAAAATAAATGTGATCCTGCAAGGTAACCGTACTAATTTTGTAAACCTTGAACTCACGTATAACCGATAGGAATTATACTGTAATTTTTAAGAGAGAATATGCAGTAGCGAAACGCAGTGATGGAACGGTTGCGATGACTCCGAAAAGGCATGGTGGTTTTACGTGGTAGATGAAAATAGTACAGAAGTGGCTCAGACTGCGACGCATGGATACGAAAGCAATCTGAGACGATGACATAGTAGATATGGCCACCTGAATTTAAATGATTTGAATAACTTACATAAACAAAACATTGTAAATGGGGTTAATTTAAAGTCTATATGAAGCATGATATGAAGTCATAGGTGTGTCGCAATTATAAAATTGTATGAATAGATGTAAGAATGTTTATGACGGGCATCGATAGAGGGAGTGTTGGAAATGCGCCCATATAATGTCGAGTGTGATCGCTGCGCCCTCTTTTTTGTAGCTTTGTACCGCACTCCTCTTTTGGCGGGATTGCGCTTTCCGCCCATTCTTGTTTCGCATCGCTGTCCGCGTGGTCGTTATGTGAACGCAAATCTAATATAGAGTTACAATACATGAAACACGATTGCATGCTATAAATAGCAATATTACGACGGTCAAACCAACGTTCAGTTGGTTAGGTTAGGGCTATAGAGAATTAAGTAGTCCAGGTGCTAAAGAGACTCCTAAAACATGAAAAGAGAATCGTCTCGTTCCATATTGTAAGACAGATGGCCTCAAAATGTCAAACAAAATTACATGCTATAAAGAGCAATATTAAAAGAACCAAACAAGAATAGAATAACAACATTCTAAAATTTTATTAGCTTCTGTTACTTGAAGTTTTATCAAATTGTGGGATATACTGGAAAAGAAGTATTTATTGTTTGTAATGTATAGGATTTTTTATGCATTCATAACAAAGATGGGTGGGTAGAATTGAAACCATTGAAAAGATTAAAAGAATTCTCGAACGTCAATGTATTATTTTTGACTTATAAAATTATAAAGGCAATAAATAATTTTTTACTTGGCTCCTGTTTCTTACAAACTAGAGTCGCCAGGTGAGGGGAGTTTACTCCAATTGAGGGGAAGAGGTTACCCCCTCTAGCGAATATCGTCATAGAAGGGGAAGGTAGAGTGGGGAGGCAATTTAGTACAATTTTTATTTATTTCAGGTCTGCAAAGACTACTACCACTGGAAATAAGATTTTATTTGATTTCACTTTCTTGAAATTCGGCTAGAAAAATTGCATAAATATCCGCAGTCTACTAATTACCATGAATTTTTTTCTTTATTTTAGCTATCTAGCTAAACCATCCAGTGAATATCACTGGATATCTATCAATATTTTATTCCACGTTCTTAAAATTCGTCTGCAAAAATTGAAAAATGCATAAACATCCGCAGTTTAACCAAGCACAAGATTTAAGCATGCTACACTGTAATTTAATTTTCACGTGGTTCGAGGAGAGACGTTTATAGCTGTCTGGAAGATTGTTCGGAATTTCAGATTGGTTTACATCATTCAAAGTTCCAACTGTGGATCTTCATGCGAGAGATTTGCCTAAGACGTACGGCGAAGTTATGGTATCATTTCCCGAATCGTATATCCATAATAGTTTTGAAATCGAATTGATCCATGGGTTTCATATTTGATCTCTTAAGCCCGTTTAATTCAAGCCGGAATAAGAGAGCATTTCCATTTAATATAATACATACAGTACACCGTACAGGGTGAAAATTATAAAGCGTTACAGGCGAATATCTCCAAAACTATTGATTATACGCAAAAATCTTTCAGATGAAAGTTGTTCAGTACCGAGGAGGACATCATGTGGTGGGACTTATATTTTTCCCGGCGGACATGCCAAGGTGAGTTGAAGGTCAACTTTCTTTTTTTTAGATGGAATGTCCTATTTTTTATACCATAAATGGATAGACTATCAAATTTTGAGTATAAAAGTGTTGACCTTCATATGTCCTAAATCTAATAGCTATCGAGATATTATCTAAAGAAGAAAGAAAATTATTTCGATAATATCTTGTTAACTATTAGATTTAGGACATATGGAGGTCAATACATTTTTACTGAGAATTCGATAGTCTATCGATTCATGGTACAGAAAGTAGGTCTTTCCATTTAAAAAAATTAAGATGACCTTGAAATCTCCTCTATGCCTCCACCCACGCAAAAAATGTTTGTCACAATATGCCCCCCTCTATACCGTGTAAGTTCTGTATACAACATTTTTTAATATTATTACAAATAACGGCAGTATTCAAAGTGGACATAGTTATTGCCCCACTCTGTATACAAAACTTACATTTTACGACTAATCAGAAAATACCGTTAAAAATCCATAGTGTTCATTGAATTGAGTATTTCCTTAAGAACAACTTCCACAAACTGAAAAAAGTGAAACTGTACCGACAAGTCAGTTGGCCAACTGTTCCAAATGACGGGGAAATCCATTATCCACGTTATTGTGATTGATTACAGACCGTGGCATGCTCTTTCTCCGGTTTTTCCTAAGCGTCGTTGCTCCTTCCATTTTCCCTTGTTCTATAGGTTTGTACAGGGTGTAAAGAAATGTTTGGCCTTGGCTGCCATAGGCGTATTCTACAAATTTTGTGTTGCATTGTATTCTAAGTACCATGCAATTAAAATAAAATTGTCCTTGAAATTGAAATTCAACTGCAAATGAATTTTGCAATTCCACCGGACTTGGTTCGGTGGATATCGATGTAAGAAAGGTAACGCAAAATTAATTTTTGTCTTGAATTTCAAGTTCAGAAGGTCAACAAACTTTTTTTATTGCATTCTATTCGAAGCATCACACATTAAAAAAATTTGATCTTACAATCTAAGGTCAAGAACAATTTTGCGACAACTTTTTTTTACAGGTCTATATCGATCTGACGATGTAGAATACGCCTATGGCAGTCAAGCTCAAACGTTTCATTACACCCTGTAAGTAGTAAGTCTGTTAGTAGAAATACAGAAACACCTCATCATTTTCACCGTGACCCTTGAGGATTCTTTCACCGTGGCAGCTTCAGTGAAAATTACAAGCTGCAATTAATGAAGATATATCTAACAAAAATATTAATAAGTATATCAACAATATTTGTAAGTTGTTTTAATAAGAGTAAAGTAGCATTGAAGTATTTTAGTAATATTTCATGGTCTTATTTAAACGTAAAAGATTCAAACGAAATGAGAAATAAACAAATAAACAGCGTCAGTTTATTAACGATAAAAATCTCTTTTTGTTTATGCTCCAATATTGGTTGTACAAATTCCAGCAATTTTATTCGTTGTATGGAAATCGATTGAAATTGCCGAACAAATATTTTTCGTTCGAGGCTTCAGTATTCAGAATAAACTAGTTTGTACAGTATACGAATTCCAACGCATTGGTAAATATGCAATGGGCCATTCCGAGCATCTGTTGAAATTAATTTCTCTCGGCAAATGTTTCGATTTTGTACGTTTATATAAATGTCATATTACCAAAGGTCAATGAAATAGTCTTCTTTTGTTTTTATTTATTAAGGTCGCGTCAACAGTTACATTATTAACGACCACGAAGGGCTTTTCACATCCTGTAGTAAACTAATTGCTCTTGCTTTCCAAAAAAGTTCAAATCAAATGGTTCAATATTAAAAAAGTTATCGTCTCTTTAAGAGTGTCCTAATATTAGTGAGAGTCACTGTAGGAGGTGTGATCAAAAAGTAAGGTGACTTTTTATTTTTACCAAAAAATATTTATTTATTCATCAATATTTATGTTGTCCACTTCAAAGTAATCCCCCTCAGATATAATACACTTGTGCCAGCGCTTTTTCCAATCCTCGAAGCACTTCTGATAAGCACTTGTTGGTATAGCTTCGAGCTCTTCCAGCGATGCAGTCTTTATCTCCTCGATCGTTGCAAATCTCCGTCCTTTCATGGGTCTCTTCAGTTTTGGGAACAGGTAAAAGTCGCAGGGGGCCAAATCCGGTGAATATGGTGGCTGAGGCATGATCGTGGTGTTGTTTCTGGCCAAAAAATTACTCGCAAGCAACGATGCGCGAGCAGGTGCATTAACGCGATGCAAAATCCATGAATTGTGTTTTCAAAATTCCGTTAATATTGCTTGGCACGAACCAAACGAGATGCCGACATCATCGGCAACTTCTCTAATGGAAATTCGACGATTCCCCAACACTATTTTCTTCGCTTCTATAACGTTTTCATCAGTTGTCGACGCGCTGGGGCGTCCAGGGCGAGCTTCCTCATTAACATCTTCTCGGCCTTCTTGGAAGAGCTTGTACAACTTATAAACATTTTTTTTACTCAGAGTACACTCACCGTATGCCACTGTCAACATTTCAAGTGTTTTGGAGCACTTAATTCCATTTTTTACACAATATTTGATGCAAAATCTCTGATCCATTTTATTCGACAGCAGAAAATCGCCGAACACGCAAAACACTTCTAACCTTTGTGCTTCTCGCAAACAAACAAAAAATGCTATATAGCTGAAACTGTGAACATATGTTCGGAACGAGTGTACCGGCATAAGAAAAAAAAGAAAACGAAACTCGACTGTAGATATCCCGCGAAATTCAAAAAGTCACCTTATTTTTCGATCACACCTCGTATATGCATACAATATACATATAGTAACGATACATATACAGTGAATGTTAATAAAACTGATTTGTTAAACTTTTTTAATCATTGACGACTGTCCTTGCGAGATCTCTCATTCACTGGTTCGGATAATCGAGGTTCTACGGGATTTAAAAAGTTTGAAATGTCCGAGTCGAATATTATATTCGCACCGCTGCCAAAACTCCGCCGCAATTACTTGTCAAACTACGAGGAACGTAGCTGTAATATCAGCCCCGAACGATGATTAATTGCTCCATTCTTCTGACTCTGCGAGCAACGCGGTTAAAAGCAGAGGAGCGTCACTCTTTCGAGAGGATTACGCCTGAAGACAAGGGTGCCATCCACCCTTATCCATTCGAACCGATTCGCACTTGTATTTCTCACTGCATGGAGAAGCTTTTCGGGCGGTGAAAGGACTTCCCCGGTCAAAGAAAGGATACTCACACCGGATTCTGACGTTGGAGCTCAGTTAATCCTAATCCGGACTTTAAAGAGGATTCGCCGACCTTCCTTTTTTTTCAAATCGCACCCTCCCGAATGCTCGGGATTTTTTAATTCCGGGGATTGCGAGGTGACATGCCCGCCATTGACTCCACCCCACTGTTTGATGATCACCGATGGCGGGAAGGGATTAACCGTTGAAATTCAATCCACTCTCATGGCTTTTTAGCGGGATTATGCTCGTTTGGGGTGCGTCAGTCATTTTCAAGGAGTCTTATTTCGAACAAAGAACTCAGCGCTTTTTGGTTTCGCCACCTCACTTCACTCGAGTATGTGTAAACAGTGACACCAACCACCTATAGCTGGTGTTGCACCAACCCGTGAATGTTTATTCCGAATTTATATTTATTCCATCGATTGTCAATAGTCTGAGATTTTTAGTGTAAAAAGATTCATTCCTGTAAAAGTTTCATATGTTTTTATAATTTCGACCGATTTTTTATTAAAAAAGAAATTATTTCAATGTTCAGGTATTCTTTTCCAGTGTGTTTCCACATTTTATTAACACTAACCGTATCGGGTACAAAATGTATAAAATATATATTGTTTTATGAAAATTACAAGACTGAATTTATTTAGATTTTTCAAAGAAATTTATTCAACAATTTCTAATGGAAGCATCTTTATAATTTCAATAATTAAAAAAATAGACAATGTAAAAGTGTACACTTAGTAGATAAATAGGCTGAAACAGATTCCGTGAAGATTTGTGACCGATGTTCAAACGTATTTGTTGTAACGATCTGTAATTAAAAGAAAAATGATATTTTGAATGTGTAAGGATGTTTGAAATGTTCTTTTCATCAGAAGCTTGTTAATTAATTACGATTAAATGTTCAAATGAGATCTTCTGCAAAATTGGCAAGGTGTATTAATACTTTTCGCTCGTGTAAGAAGAGTAACCAGCAGTAATAACTGAAGTTGACCATGCTATGATCAGCAAACTAGTAAACATCTTACATCCTTCGAAACTTTTTTCATTTCATCAACAGACTTCTTGACACTTGCAAAAGTTCGACGTAAAGTTTCGAAAGTATTAGTCTAAAGTTATTTACTCGGTGTACATTTTCCTCTAAAATAAACCGGGGGCTTTAAGAAAGTCCAAACATGTCGTGACACAAATCAAATATAAATGAAAGTATAAGACACACGAGGATATAGTAAAGTATGGATAAATCGATAGTTCGAAGCTTCTAACAAAATAAATCTGGAACAGTTGCGTACAATAAATAAACAAACTTTTTAAAAGTATTTCTTCGAATGGGGCGATTTTTGAGCTTATTTGAAGTAACTTTGTCCTGTACGAAAATGTTCCCCGAGGTTTCGTTCAGGAGTTATTAAGGAAAAACGCGGACCAATCGGTGCGCGGCTGCTGCAGACGGATTCCGGCTCGGCCAATGCCAACGCCACGTTCAGCGAGGCCTCTGGTAGTCGCGCTTTGCTTGACCAGTGTTCTTCGTTAATAACTCCTGAACGGAAGAACCGCGCAAAACATTTTCGTAAAGGAAAAAGTTATTTCAAATGATCTTAGGAACCACCCTTTTCAAGGAACTACAACATTTGCCAATAAAATTTGGAACACCCCCTACAAGGATAGTCTTTAACCCTTAGCACTCGAGTGGTGATTCAGAGTCACCACTAAAAATTGCTGTATCATTATTCAAAGTATTGGTTACACTATTAAATATGTTGCTACCTAATCAATTGGCACTTATATTATCAATTATATCACTTTCATATTCGCACAAAGAAAAAAAATGTAATATAGAATGGAATTATTCTAGCTAGGAAGAAATATTTAATTTTGGATTTAAAATAGCTGCGAGTTCAAAGGGTTAAAAGACAGTTTCTCTAGAATTGAATTGTAAAGGGTCTTCTATTAAGAGGTGTCATTTTAAATTTAGCGCTATTTTGTATTTTTGAAAATTAGAGTTGGCACTATTCGACACGTGGTTTAGTAAAATTGTAAAAAATTTTAAAATTATAAGAAACAGTGTTTTAATCCCTAAAACCATTCAATTTTTAATTGATAATTAGACTGCGGATTTTTATGCAAAATAAAAAATGTATACATTAACTTCAAGATGTAGGGACCAAGTAGGAATCTATTTCTCTCTGTAGTGGTTTTATTAAGTTTTAAGAAATGTATTGATACTTTTACATTCTTGAAATCTCTTTATTGTTTGATATTGCACCCACGCCTATTTTTGTCAAAAATGCATAAAATGCGCAGTCTAGTAATAATGTATAAAAGCAGAGACGTGAATTTTCTCCAGCTTGTCCCGGTCGTTATTGTGTTTGACGAATAACGGTTTCGCCGAAAAAGGAGAGGTATTTCGTATCGACTGGACAAAGCAAGGGATTACTTACTAAGCCACTGCTTGAAGTCGTTTTAAAGAGACCCCGGTCAGTAGAGAGAAACTAAGAAGGCATACCAGACTACACTGTCCCCAGGGAGCTCTTAAATTCTTTCTGCTCGCAAGTGGAGGGTGACGAGGGTGGTTAGATATCGCGCACCCTTCCAGCCAGCTTCCCCGGAACTTGACGCTCGAGTCACGAAGCCATCTGTTACAGTTCGTCGAAATTTCGCCGCGTGCGAGGTCGTATTTATTCGCACAGCCAGAGATCTCGTATTTTTCACGAACGGATGAGAGGAGCTTTGAGAAATTCGGGCCGCGTCACCGATTTGTCGGTATCCCGAAATATTCGAATTGAACGAAATATTGACACTACGCTACACGCACCTTTCAATCTCCGCTTCTTTCATTAACCCCTTGCCGTACTTTGACAATCGCACTCGTGATGAAGATTTTAATAAAGTCTAACGAATATGAATGTTACGCATTTCTTTTTAAATGAAATCAAATTTGATTCGTTCTAATCAATATTTAAGCATTAAAATAAATATAGCCGTACAAAAAATATAAATTTTCTTTTCTCTTCTCCAACGTTTGTGGTGATAAAGACGTGTTTTAATCACTGCAACTGTAAAGAAAATGATACGGAAAGGGGTTAACACATTTGAGATTGGTAACGTATTCCTATGTTTCAAATTTTTTTCGTTGAATGCCTGTTATTTTTTAGTGGATGGTTGGAAAAGTTCGTGTTCGATTTGAAAATAAAATATGACGATTACATTTTAAAAGAATAGTTTCACTGATCAATTATTATAGTATTTCTTCCATTTGACCTTGTGTGATCTTGAAGTGAGTAGGTGTAATTTAAAACATTAGAAACATTAGACGAATGTAAAAATACTTTGATTAATAATTTTATTGATTAAAAATGCTTTTATAAGAAATTTTGATTTACATTACAATCTGAAATTAAAGTATTAGATGACGTTATCGAGGGTTACTTGTTAGTGCCCAATGAAAATTTCTGTTGCTATCGAAGGTTCCATTAAAAAGTGTTTAGCCATGTACCATAGATATTTCAAAGATACATCAAAATTATGCAATAATATGATCATTGAATAAAGATCGTTGCTATTACACATTTCGGAAGTGTCCGGATACTTTTGATCGGTATATTGTAGGTTAAAATTCTTCGTAAAAGAATGAAATATCTGGTTTCCATCTGTTGCAATTTCTATTTTGCTGAAACATCCACAGTCTAATTATTCGAATGATGAATGTATTCATATTATTTTTCTACAGTAAGATCCGGAGTGAAGAAAAAATAGCGAGCAGACAAATGATTTATTATCGAATTGAATTCAGTAGGACTGGTTTAAGCCGAGTGGCCGGAAAAGTGCGGCATGCCGGGAGCAAGACAAATCAGGCGTTAGCTATTTCTACGGACGCGCAGCCGATCGACGTGGCCCATTTTCGTCTCCGCTCGATCAACAGGATCAAAGTTAATCGAGTGGAACGAATCCCGGGCAAGGGGTGAATTGCCGCGTTACAGGGCTAAATTTCGGCCTTATAGGCGGGCGCGTGTCAACGATAGAAAACCTGTCAGCGGCAGGTCACTCGATTCGGGAACTTTGAAGGTATGACGCGTGACGCGACGTGACAGCACTAGCGGAGACCCCGAATCGCATTAACGTGTCACGTCGATCCTGCGTTCCTGAGTATCTTCGATATCCGTGTTGCTAGACTGCGAACCCTCCCGGGACGAAACCGCGACCCAAGTCGTACGAGATACCTCCATCTGCGAATGCAATCGACCAATCCGAAATATTTCCAAGATTTTGCATTTCTCATCTCGAAAGCAGCATGGAAACCGCATTTTTCCATTATGTTTCTACATATACCCTAGCAGTCTGATCTGTCCAATGAATGAACACTTAAGATGTTCGATGGAATCAGTGCCGTTTTCTTACGATATAAACATAACGATAAATAACAAACGTACTTCTGGCCCCTCGCGCGATTCATGAATCAAGTACCAAAAATGACATGAATGGTTACAATTTCAATCTGTTATGCAATGTAAATGAATGTAAATGAATTGCACTTTATTGCAGAGGATTTCTCTGGGAAATGGTATGTCCAAAGGGTTTTAGGTTTAACAACGGGAGGATGTTCTAAGGTACTTTACTTCGTAAGAGTTTATTTCAAATACACTTGACAAATTCTGGGTAGGCGGTCGCTGAGAAATAACGCCCCTTTATTGTACTAACGTTTTTAGAAATTTCAGAACTCTGGATAGTCTGCTTAAAGCATTGGTATCCTGTACACAATTTTTAGGTAGATTGGTAGTAGATGGATAGTAGATTGGTAGTAGATTTATAGCTACCGTAGCTTTATGAAAATAGCTACATGCGCAGCTTGATGCTTCCGAATAGTGCAAGTTACGCTTCGTAAACGTAAAAGTAGGACTTTTGAGGCAAATAACCCTCTAGATTGATATTTTGTCTAGCGTTTTTGACTACTGGAAGAAAACCCCATCTTTGCACATGAATGCCTAACCCGCACCCACGCACTCCTGGACACGAGATTCTAACTCCCCTTTAATATAAATATCGAAGCTCGTTTAGTAAATAAATAAAGTTATCAGGTCAGATGGATTGAAAGTAATAAAGGATACAGTTGATGTTGAGTTCGGCGAGGGAAAAGATAACAAAAATGGCACATGAAAGGGACAGTAAAATTTTATGATGGTGCAATCATGATACGAGTGTGTTTTACGTGACATGGCGGTGGTCCATTGTGCCACGTTGAAGGAGGAATTAACCAGTGGACGTACAAAGAAATATTACGATCGCAATTGACAGAAGCAATTGAAAAATACCAACCGAAGAAAACGATATTAGTTTTTAACAAGATTAGTGTTTGAAACGCACATCAAAAATAGTGCGAGAATGGTTAAATGTTCAGAAGTTCTAGATTGGCCAGCACAGAGCCTAGACTTAAATCTACTCGAATATATTGGATATTTTTGAAATAGCAATTAAATAAAACATGTCACTCTTCGGCATCTTCACTGAAACAATTATGGGACCTAACAGAGAAACAATCGAAATAAATATATCCAGAATATTGTCAAGATATGCCAAATAGTATATAATTGTTACAATAATAACAAATATGCCAAAATGATTTGCATCAATCAGAGTAGTCAAAGGTTCTTAAGTAAAAAATTAAATGTACTTCTTCGTTAGTATTTCTGAGTGGTGTAAAATTGGGTAAAAAATAAAATTCTGTCTATAACGAATTATTATGATGATTATTTGATAATCTGCAAAATTGTTTTTTGATTTATCAGTAGAAATTGATCGAAACCGTAGCGCCGAGAACATCAACATTTATTATTAACAATATTGCGATCGAGATATAGAGACATATTTATAACGAATTATGTGTGACAAAAATAAAATGTTAGTCGTTTCTTAAATTGAGATTAATGTAAAGTCTTATTTCCGACCTTGTTTTAATAAACACATGAATAATGATTCTCTGAAAATGGTTTCAGTGGTTCAATTTTGCTCCTGAGATATATGAACAGATAGCATTTAATAATGTAAACGTATTTGGTATAAGTAGCTGTTTATATGGATGATTATGAATGAAATAATTATGTATTCTGTTCTCGTGAAAATTACAATAATGAACTATAAATAGTATTTAATTTCCATTAATTTCATAACCGAAATATACTCTAATTAAAATATTATAAATTTGATTGTAATAATAAAACGAAATAAGTTTAATCGCATTTTAGGAATTATAGTATAGTTGTTTATGGCACTTAAGTTGAAATTTAAGTTTAGTATACGATTTTTAAATAATTTAAGATATATCGCGCTTCGAAAAAAGTATATAGCCTTGCGACGTCGTATTTATTACTTACGAAACGAATAAAAAGTATGGTATAGGGAATAAACACGCATTCTGCATAACTGTGTGTGGAAAAGTAAGCCGCAAAACGTAAAAAATATGACGCTTCTTCATGCCTATATTTCTTTACGTCCGCATGGGTAACAATGAAACGCAAGCAGTTTTAACGCCGAGTGCATATCGCATTTCTGGTTGTTAAAAATTACGACGCCTGAAAGAATATATTGTAGTTCTCAAAGAAAATGTGTATAATGTGGTCAGCGCACAAATGTGTATAATGTGTTGCCAGAAAATAGTGACGAACAAAGCGTACGAAACAGAAAACAACTTAACCCCCATGTCGTACTTTACAGAGTCAGACTCGTGACGAAGATTTGAACAAAGTCTAACAAATATTAATGTCATGCCTTTCTTTTTAGATGAAATAAAATTTGATTCGTTTGTAATTAATATTTAAATAAAAAATATAAATTTTCTTTCCTCTTCTACGACATTTTTGGGGATGAAGATCTAATCACTCTAACTGTAAAGAAAATGGTACGGCAAGGGGTTAATTTCACATGCATTGTTATTTTAATCAATTATGTAAATGTAAACCATGGTGATCAATACCATTTTTATGGTATATTTTTGTAACCGCTCTTTATGCAAAATAAAAATTTTCTTGCTTGAATGACAACAACCTGGCAGGGCCGAATTAAACCAGCGCGGGGCCCGTAGCAAATGTTACCAGGGGGTCCTAGGTAGGTTTTGCATGATAATAAAGTGAATGACTTTTTTTTAGCAAGAATATCTTAACGATAGCCAGGACTTGCACAATTTTACAAGCTAAACATTTTCCGATTCAAGCGCGGGGCTCGTAGCATTTGCTACTTCTGCTACGGGGCTTAATTCGGCCCTGCAACCTGGAGTGAAATAGAAGTTTATCTGTTCTCTTAATATGTTTAATAGTTTGGAAATAATCTAACGGTATATTGAAATTCTTTTAATTTGTACACAGTTTTAAATTACACTTACTCATTTTTGTTATAAATGCATAATATTGATTACATACCGATATATTTAATAATGTAAAGAATATTTTGAATAATGGTACAGCAATTTATAGCGTGGCCTCTAAGAGTCACCAATCGAGTGCCAAGGGTTATACAATACCTAACTGTTTGATAATTGATTATGTACCGACATATTTAATCCTCTATTGCATGCATTTTTATGATCAGTTGAAAAAAATATATATGACTGTTGGTCTACTTAAAAATGAGTGTGGTCATGAAATAAATAATAAAATTTTATTATAAAATGTTATCTATTGCATTTTATGACTGCTCCTGTATGGAAACTTTATACATATTCGGTTTTAATCGTAAGCGCAATGTTCCCACTTGTAACCAACATGCTTAGAGTCTTGAGTATTGTCTACTTAATTTACTATACAGCATTTGAACTTTAAGTCCCCAATTGGGAACGGAATGCAATAGAGGGTTAATAATGTAAAGAATATTTAGAATAATGGTACAGCTTCCGAAATGAAAAATACATGACGCAACTCTCACTTTTTACCAAGAAATCTGTAGCTGATGAAGTTAGCATCCCCTTTGTTTTATTCGATTGAAGAAACAACTGGAGGAAACGGTTCTACGTACCACTTTATTACCCCTGTACAATGATTTGCTTGCCCTAATTCTTGAGAGGGAGGGGGCTGGGGGACAGTTTGACGGAAGCACTAACTTTCGTGGGCATCGGTAATATACTACAACAAAGTTTGTCACCGGGGTCGGACACCCCATCCTTTATTTAATTTCCCCGCCTAAAGAGTGAGTCGCAGGCAGAAACATCGAGGAACACAAGGTTTCATTGGGTCAAAGTTCAAGTAACAAAGAGGACCGTTTCCTGGTCGGAGATCGAGCTGCCGACCCGGCGAGCAACGTAAATATTTGTACGATTACGGCGGGGATGGACGGTTAGGGAGAAAATCTTTATTATTTCAGGGATATGAAACCCTGGCCCGGACCGATTCGCGAACCGAAAACGTCTACTCTTTTTATTTCCCTCTTTCTCTTTGACGGCACCGATCCCGTGGATCCTATAACCCCGGTGGAGTCACCCGGGGAGGATCAACACGACCGGTGTATAAATCGAGTGGGGCTTTCGATACCCGGCCAACTTTTCCTCGGCTAAAATGCCCGTGCGAAAACGAAAACGTCTGCGACGTCCGTCAGGTCACTGTTAAGTCGGTTCGTCGGTTTTTAAAAGCCACTTTATTTGAATAAATCTATGAAACTCGACAATTAATATATTTACATTTGAGACACCGGTTTTAAAATTAACTCTGGCTGGGTAACCTGGATCGTTTATTATTTTTAATAAATATATTTGACCATTAATGCTTTAAACAATTGACGTTCCAACGATTATCCATTACAAGAGGGTTTTCAATACATACGGTGACTCTCGAAATTGTTGCAATGATTAGAATTATTGATAAGAAATTACAAAAAATATCACATGAACGCTTTTGGAAAATATGAATTTTTTTGAAAATTAAAAAAATATTAATCTTTGAAAAATACCTGAAATAATAATTTATCTAGGTCCTTAATAGTATATGCAGGGTGAGGCGCTAGAAACAGGCCACCTGAATAACTGGGCTGCTATTGGTGTTAGGAAGAAATGCATCAGATGGAACTTGCTTGGTTTCGAGGGGTCATTGATCTGATGTTAGTAGCTTTTTTGTAGGTGGACGCGTAAAGGACATATGAAGGTCACCTTCATTTTTTTAAATGGAATAGTATGTTTTTTTATGTACTATCGAGCAGAGCCTTTTATGACGCGTACAATGACCTATGGGTCAAGGTCATTCGTGGTCTGGGTTAAGCCAATTGTGATGGAAAATAATTTACTTTGAGGAACCACATGGTGTCTTTATTACACATGAAATTAATACTTGAAGTCTGTAAGGATATCAGTTGTGATAGGCGTGATTTAATTTTGCTTTGTATAGAGTATAATTTATGTTGCTTTTTCTTTGTAAAAATTTGAAGAAATGTTCAAAGGACTTTTTGGAAATACTGCCACTGTCGATGGAAAATGTCGATTTTTGTGTAAGACTCGTTTGGTACGACGAAGTGGCACACGATTTACGGAAACGGTGAAATTCCCTCAGAAATTTTATAACGTCGAGAGCCGAGTTACACGGGGCGGAAATGACCTGTCCATTAAAGCGTAAATCCCGTGCCTGCACGATGATCCGGTACGTTTAATTAATTTCAAAATTTTATACGTTTCTGAACTAGTTGGGAACTTGGTCGGCGTTGAATCCGCCATTCGAGGCTGTCACGTGTTTCAACGACTTTCTGCCGGAGCACGTTACACCGTGTGACAGATACGTAAGAACGGTTTGAATAAAATTGCCCGTGCGCCTGACAGAGTTCTATGGCGATTGCCGCTGTGTTTTAAATAGTAGTCGGTTTTGGCATTTTTCATGCGATAACGTACCTGTCCCGCATCACTTTCACGTGCACCATTCAACTCGTTTTGAAACGGTAACTCCTTCCACGTTAACGTTGCTTCTGTCCATTTTAACCCTCAGCAAATTTTGTATTCCACACGTTAAATCCATTGATTGCAGAAATTTAAGAAGACTGACCGTCGCGTCAAGCAAGACTGATTAAGGGCTGCGTGACCGCACACAGTCACCATAGTACACTCGCACACCGTTAGACCACGTATAAGTACGCAAGGATTGCAAGGGTCCGGGATTCCACTCCTGATTTCTTAATAATGCAAAGACGGGGTTTCTTAGTAGTTAAAATCGCTAGATAAAAGATCAATCTAGGGGGATATTTGCCCCAAAAGTCCTACTGTTACGTTTACGACGCGTAATTCTCATTATTCGACAGCATGTCGCGGAGCCGCGGAAAGCAATGGACAGACGACGGTGCTGACGCTTATCGTGGCTGTCGATATGCTGCCGAATAATGAGAATTACGCGTCGTAAACGTAAAAGTAGGACTTTCGAAACAAACAGCTCTCTACATTGATCTTTCATCTAGAGATTTTGACTACTAAGAAACCCCGTCTTTGCATTGTTGAGGAATCAGAGTTGGAATCGCGAACCCTGTGGTGACCGTGTGCAGGAGACGGAGTCCGTAAATGAATGTAATGCTATGTGTCGCGTTTAAAAAGAGATTATTCGTTAAGAAGAGACTTCATCTCGTGATAAGAATCGTTAATTAGGGCCGTAAGAAACACTGCACTATATATTATGATATTATAATGGCGTAATTTAATTTGTTTCTCAATTATACAAATATATTATTCAAATATATTAAGTAGGTAACAGAACATTGTTTTTGAATGTTTTGGTAGGTTTCACTCAAATGGTTGCTTGCAATACCCATCCCTAAAAAAATTGATTTATTTTCTACCCTTCATAATTTGCTCACAATCGTGGAAAAATATATGAAACACACGAGATAAGATCGAGTATTTTTTTTTTCGTTTCTTTTCATTTTAATATCTTAACCCTTAGCACTCGAGTGATGACAGAGAGAGAGAGAGAGAGAGAGAGAGAGAGAGAGAGAGAGAACCACTAAAAATCGCTGTATCGTTATTCAAAATATTGTTTACAATATTAAAGAATCGGTATCTAACCAATTGTTAAACATTTTAGTATTGTACAAGTTATTACATCGATTTCGTACCCACGAAATTTAAAAAATCATAGAGAATGGAAATATTCTAGGTCGTCTGAAATGTATAATTTTCGAGTTAAAATTTCTCCGAGTGCACAAAAGGTTAATTACCACTGCACATCAAATTTTAATTATTTTAGGGGCTATTTCCATTGTCTTCGCAATAGTTTAATTAACACACTACATGAAATATTTGTTCCACGGTTACCTTGTATTTTTCACGAAAACAATTCGTGCATATTCACATGGCAATTATGAAACAAAGCATATAAAATTTTATTGTTTGCTGTTGGTTTTAGCGAATCGAAAATACAGTAAAATGTTTAATCTTGAATTTTATCTCTATTACTGGCAATAATTCTAATAATCGTGAGCCAGTGGTATTGTGGTTGTTAGAATTTTAGGGTTTTAATGTATTTAGGATATTTTTTGCCTCTAATAAGCCACCTAATTATCTTATCTAGATAAGATCAAAGATAAAAGTATAAACATTAACATCTTAAAGTAATTACAAAATTTTGTAGTTAGAAGTCGTTTGCAGGTCATTCTAACTTTGAAGGTCGTCTGCTATTTACTTTGCCGGACTCAAAATTTGTGCCTTTATCCTATAAATTATTATGTATTTGGTACGTAATCCAGTAGATTTGTGCCTCGTACAGCCGCAGTCGAAGTTTCGATCCTGTGGGACGAATGGTTTAGGAATTATGCTTGCTTAAAGTTGTTCGTTATTCAGTGTTTTTGACAGGTAAGGGCGTCGCCATATTGGTTTGTAGTGACAATCGCGCGCTGCTTACCGAGCAGAACCGCTAGCTGGCAGCACCGCCGTTTGGCCTAACGAGATAGCAAAAAAAGCGATGGCACGATAAAGAGATCGGGCAAGCTCGATTACAAGGAAAAAATACAATCTATATGTATAGAAAGTACACAATGCATTCGATACGCCGCGATGCAAGCGAGGTCACCGTTTAATATATTTAATGCACTCCGACCTGTGGAGTCCCGATAAGTTTTAATCTCGTCTGGAAAACATTCTCATCAAGAATACGTCATATTTATGCCCACGGGATGAGTTCTACTTAGTAGACGATTGGTTACATTTCTTTTACAACCGAGCTAATTTAATTAGTAGGTTTTCTCATCTTGGTCACTTTAATATTCGGACGCTCTAAAAACGACTATAACTTTATAAATATTGTCCTATACGATTTGAACTTTTTGGGGAAGCTAGAGCAATTAGTTTACTACAGCATGTGAAAAAAATTTTTTCCAAAAATGAAATTGATCGGAATTGTAGAAAAAATACTAAAAGTTGCATATTACAACTTTTGTGTGTATGTGTGTGTGGGCCTATAGTGAAAATTTAAAAGATATTAGAGTTGCAATTAATATTGCTTTACTCTACGAGAACATTTGTGTGTCAAAATAATGGTATTTTGTTTTTGTTGACTAGTCCTTGAAAATGATAATTTCGATAAAAATACAACCGAGCTAATTTAATAAGTAGGTTGCACATCTCGAGGTCAAATTCTATTGAATATATGTATAAACATTAGCAAAATAGAGATCTCAATCTTTCTTGATCGTAAAGTTGAAATTAGTACTTCTTTACCCAACAAGAACATTTGTTAAAATAATGGGACCTTGTTTTTGTTGACTACTTCTTGAAAATTATAATTTCCATAAAACTCTGTAATTTAATTTTTTAATCGATTAAAATTCATTACCTGAAAATTTTTTATCGATTAAAATTCATTACCTGATTCAAAAAATTGGATTTCACTTCACCTTAAAATCCCGAAATTACTTTCTTGCCTACCCAATAGATTCAGCCATCTTGTAGAACCGTGTTTTAAGTCAGTCCTGAGTCCCGCTACCAGTGCATCGGTTCCCCCACCGGTCCTATTCTCGCTTACTATTCAAAAGCAAAGGTCTTCGTCGTCTTGAATTAAACATAATTGGATCTCCCCCAAAAAACGAATTACTGGAGTTTTGTGTGAAAAGTTGATACAAGAGTTTCGGCACATGAATCGATTAATTAAAATTCGGGTGTGACGAATTCAATCATGTTGCATTTTACGCTGCATAGGAAAGTAACTTTTACTTCAACTGTAGTTTAGCTCATCTTTGTAGATTCATCCATCATGTAGCTCAACTTCACGACTCCCACTGCCAGTATATCGGTTCCCCTACTACCTACTACAAGTGTATCGGTCCCCCCGCTATTAACTATTTCATATTGCCCTTGCCTTGCTTTTCCTTCTCCTACACTCCACAGAAGCTCGGTGGGGAGGACCGCGGAGTAGGGACAGCAGTTATCTGCGGCTGGCGAGCCGCAAGTTGCCCAGGCTTATTGTTTAATTTAAGAAACTAACGAAATTTATGTTTCAACACAGAATTTCATAGTTACGTTTCATTCTCATCTACTAGTAATGCATAGTAATTTAAGAAACAACATGTACATATACAAATATTTACTAAATTGTGTTTCCATTGTGAAACAATACGCAGCAATTAACAATATTGCATGAAATTACATTTCGACATTGTGTATAATCGTATTAATTGTTAAATATTACCATACATATTATATCCATTGAATAGAAGGAATTAGTATTTCATTCAACTTCTGCAGTGAAAACTGTTCATTTATAATTATTAGACTACGGATTTTGATGCGAGAATTTGTTCGAGTTGAAGAGAATGCAACGGTATCGCTAAATTCTTTAAATGTTGTTATTATTTTCTGTTGCGAATGCATAAAATCCTAATAATTATTGTTTTGTCCGGTTTCTTTATATTTGAGCTGCGTCAGAGTTCACATTTTGGGGGATTAAGTTATTTAGGAACTATCAGACTGATAACGCCCGAGGGAATATCTTGTATCGACGTTTCTATTATTTCGCTCAAAATCCGAGGTATTCGTTGGCTGAAGGCAATGAAAATGGACGTGCCGAATTTTCCGGAAACTTGACCAACGACAGGAAGCATCTCTAGACCGGAAATCAACGTCGACAGCGCATCAGTTTCGGATGTCGTTCCTCGATATATCTCCGATCGTTTCGGCAAAATAAAAAAAAAACTCATAGTGATTCCACAAATTTGCTCCGATTCGTACACTTGCTTGATCCAGAAATACGTCGCATCATTCTACTAAGGTGAAATGCCTGGACAGCATTTTTTGTTATCTTTAATTTTATCAGTTCAGATAAACAAAAATAATTTTTTAAGAGTTTTAACATAAAATTCTGATTTTGCAAAGTAATTTAAAATCCCAAAATCATTGTTTAGATTCATATTTTGATTGTATTAACAAGAATAATTCTAACCTACAGTTCGACATATTAAATCCAATCTAAGCTAGTACCTGGACAGAAGGAAAGCCTATACCGAGACAATTTCTATTTACATATAATTGTATCTACAGAGTGACTCAAAATTCCTTCAACATCCGATAATGGAAGGTTCCTGAGATCATTTGAAGCGACATTTTCCTTTTACAACATCGAACTTTATTAAATCTTTAATGATTTACATATCAAAATATTATAATATCAAATTCTATCCTGTTTGATTGACAACCAATTTCAATGAAATTTTCAAGACGTATATATCTTATACGAGTTTACAAAAGACATTTTTTAAATTTTCATTATTGGCCCAGCTAACAAAGTTGTAGAAATCAATTTTTACTATTGTTCTTCACAATTTCGACCAAATGGATTCTTTCAACATATTTATTAGACGTCGTTTACTAAACTAATCCTAGCCTTACAGAGAAATTGAAGTCGTTTGGATGAATCCTTAAAAAAGTTATTCTGATTCAAAGTGCGTGTGGTCAGTTATGCTCGTAACTGTAAATCTCCAGCTCTCACCGAATTTAGCTGGTATCCTCCGTGAATGAGAAGCATATCGATTTGTTCTTCGAAAGAATACATCGTTTACAATCGCTTGATTCGATGATACTAATCTTACCATTCTTGTTATCGATGTCCCACGATATCGTCCAGAACTGTTTATTAAACTAGAACTGTTTGTAAAAAATATTTTGTCTCTAGTGAAATTCATTAATTCGATATCTCGGCCAATGACAGGCAGCACAGGTTAATCAAGAAATATAACGTCCGCGAAATAGTAAAAAATTGTGAAAAGTTTACGTACAGAGGCGTCGCGTATTTTTCATGGAAAATAATGTTATTTTTCGGACGACATTTCCGTGTCTATTTCGAATTTTATTTAATCGTATTAATCCATGTTCTTCCGTAATTAAAAATACGGTGACACTAAGCGTATTGTGGGGCGGACAATGCGAACAAAAATGTAAAATAAAGGAGATCTCGACGCCCAGCGAATTACTACTTCCTGATGCTAAGGATTTTAATGAAATTAAAGTTAGAGGGCGAAGATAATTCATTCTTTCATTTTTTTTTTCGACAGTCTCGGAATTATTTTAAAAAATACGTCCAAAATTTGCCACACTTTTCCAGGGTTTATGGAAACAGCGAGAGCACGAATGCATTTGTGTCCCTTGAGCTATTAATCATACGTGTACTTTTTCATTTTACTGGCAAGGTCCTGCCCCGAAAAATGTTGTTCCACCTGCAAAATTATTCTCCTAAAGCGAGAAATAAAAGTCCATGTTACATAAATAGAATGAATTCTTAACACGGGCAAAAATATGAATTGAGAATTTCTGAAATTCTGTACTTGCGAAAATGAATATTTTACATCGAGGATTATTTTTTATTTATTTTTTGTTGAAGATGATAAAAAGTAATAAAGAAACGTCCACTGTGATCCTGGTGCAAAAAGAATTAGTTACAGAAAATTAATAGTAAGAATTTGAAAATTTCGAAAAATGTTTCAGAAACTTCAATACACGCATATTTAGTAATAAAATAATAGATTAGATCGTTGAAACATAATTTACATGCAAAAATAATTTTTACCAGTTTTCGGAGGAAGCACTCCGTTATCACGATTTTCAAGGGTTTCTGATAATATAACCTGAGGAAGAAATATTTCCAACAAACGTTGAACGGTATTGAAACATCTACAAAAAATGTATATAGAAACTTTCGAAAAGAAACTTTTTCGACAAAAAGTGAAATTTGATTTTGTAAATGTTAAAATGGATTTTTGATTTCATAATTTTCATCGACCTACTGTATTATGACCTTGAGCCCATACCCCATTGCGCGTCATTGACCTAATCTCGCTTGCTCTTCAAAGGGAAAGGTGGTTGTACCGAAGAATAAAATCAAATAAGATAAGAATGATCGAACGAATCGAAAATCAGGGACACGAAATTTGTACTTTCCCATAGTGAAATATCCAATCCTACCGTTCGACATGTTGAACGTCGTCGAGGTTATACGAAGAAATTCGGAGGAAGCTCGAATCCGATAGAAGAAAGAACATAGAAATTTGTAAGATTTCCTTTCCATTTGCAACGTCGAAGAGCATACAGCGCGTGGATAGATCGAAAAAGGAGGGAAGGGTGGGTCCGTAGTTCGGACAGGTTTGCGATGGAAAGGGGAGGGATGAATTGGAAGGATATTAACTTCGCGGCCGGCAAGACGAAAAGCCAGTGTTTCCTTGGCTGATTGGACGTTTCCGCGCGCGCGCGCGTGTGCTGGCGACGACCGTGTTTTCATCGCTCGAAACCGAAGTCTCGGAGGAAGAGAAATGGGAATATCGGGAAAATTGCTTCCCTCGGTGTCCCTGGTGTCCATCTGGTGTCTAGTGATCGTCGAAGCCGGCCAGGTTCAGAGGGAACAAGATCATCTGGGTAAATCATCTTTCTATTGTATTTGTTCCCTTGGATTAACTCGATTTCGTTTCCGGTTACGAGGAACCCCATTCATTTCGCCAGCGTGCGCGATTGTGCCGGAAATTTCGAACAGCAGTTCCGAATAATTAATTGTCGGTCATTCAAACGAAAAATGTAAGGTGGAGTGGGGTAAGTGCGTAAACGGGATAAGCGCATTAACTGGTTATTTTTATTGTAATATACGAACGAAATTTCTCTAGCTGGTATTTATTAACGTGGTATAAGTTAGCATGAATTATTCGACATAGATGTCGTCCAAGAATAAAGGTGTTTACCTCGCTTATTAAATCGATCAATGCCAAACAGTTCACGTAAGAGGTACACATACAACTTTGAGGTTACCCTGAACGTGCAATAGTTTACAAGTTATTAATATATTCTGTGTTGTTATTTTAGGTAAGTACAACAAATATTGATGTAGGTTTACATTAAATAAACCGTTTTTATTGTATTTTTTTAAATTTTGTTGAGAAAAACACTAAGACAGTTTTTGGAATAAAACAAAATACAAATTTTTATTACCGTCAATAAACTTTATTGAATAATGTAATTGCCATTATTATTAATGATTTCTTGCCAGCGCGAGGGCAATTTGTATATCCCATGATTAAATCATTTCTAATGGAAGCATCTTCATAATTTCAATAATTAAAAAATATGGTACGGTTATTGTTAATAGCTTGAAAATAATATAACAGTATTTGTAAAGTGTTCGTAAATGCATAAAATCCGCTGTCTATTAATCAGAAAGGAACCAGAACGAATATTAAACAGTATCGAACGGACTTGAACTGTGTAGTTTGAAGCGTGACGTTATTCGCTGGAAGCGATCTTCTCCTCCGGAGGAAGACTTTACAAGTCACCGGTTCACGATACGAGCATTTCCGTGTTTCTTGCCATCCGGCGAAACGGGAGTCCAATTTTCTTAAGGGTCACAGGTGTAGCCGAGCGAACAAAAACAGAGAACCACGAGATAAACGGGGATGCCGATTCGAGGGAACGCGGTTCAAGAATAGCAGCTGGCAAAAATAGAGGATGCACGGCGAAATGCCGAAAGGCGAGGAATAACTTTAGCTTGGGACACCAACAAAGCTCCAACAGACATCTGTAGCCCGCTGCGGCCTCACGATATTAATGTTACGACGAAAAGAACGACCAAGAACGAATCGGGGGACGCGGTCCAAATGAATTCCCGTAACATCTCGACGACGGCCCAGCACGAACTCCATCGACGAATTTTCTGTCATTCCTTACTCTAGTCATTGCTACAAACCTTTGCGCATTTATGACTAGACTATGGATTTTTATGCAAAATAGAAATTGTCTGCATCGATTGCTAGAAGTAGAAACTAAATTGAATGTTATTTCTGCCCTTAAGGTTTGCGTCTCCTAGACAGTCGACACTCGCGCGTGACTGCACAAAGTCACCGCAGTACACTCACACACCGCTAGACCACGTATACGTATAGACGCGGCTTCTTAGTAGTCAAAATCTCTAGATGAAAGATCAATCTAGGGGGGCTATTTGCCTCAAAAGTCCTACTTTTACGTTTACGACGCGTAATTCTCATTATTCGGCAGCAATCCTCGCGTACCTATACGTGGTCTAGCGATGTCAGTGTACTGTGGTGACTGTGTGCAGTCACGCGCGAGTGTCGTCTGTCTAGGAGACGCAGTCCTTAATATAAATTGATAACTACACTCCGCGTCTAGATGCAAAATAAAATGTTTGCACCGGGTGTCTCAAAAATACTGTGCTTCCTTCGTTTCTACCGGCTCTACAGCAGCTGTCTTACATGTTCAACGTAAACACTTTTGAATACTGCAGAACTATTTGTAACATTGCAACAAAGGGAGGAATATATAATTCACTCAATAGTTCCGAGGTTTCAGAAAAATTCTCATAGTTTCGTGGTTACAGCGATAAATCTGCCAGAAGAATGAAACGGTAAGCAAAGCACTGATAAATCTGTCAAACACGGCGAAACGGTAAATCATAGCACGGAATCTACTTTTGCTTACGTTTGTTGTATTGGCGCAGTGTAAGAATATTAAGCGATACTGTAAATCAGAATTGGACCGTTGGGAATTCTCGACTATTCTCGTAGGAGTATCAAGATACAAATGATCTTTTAAAGATTGATAAGAACTATGCACAGTACCAATATCTGTACACCTGGTAATTGTTTATGGATATTCATGTTTTCATGAATTCGTCCATGAATTCAAGACATCGATCAAATGTTCTCTTTTTAACGAATTCCCCTATCTGAATATGAATTTTAATAACAATGAACCAAGAAACTTCATTTGTTTTTTATAATTAGACAGCGGATTTTATGCATTCATGACAAAAACGAGTAGGTGTAACTTCAAACATTAAAAACATTGGACGAATGTAAAAATACTTTTATATAATTTTCAAGCAACTGAACATATTAAGAGAGAAAATAAATCTCTATGTCAGTCCGGTTTGTTGCAATTCAGGTGGAAACTTTTATTTTGCATAAAGATCTGCTGTTTATTTATAATATTCTGCACAGACATTTGTTCGAGAACTGTTCGAACTCTTCGTTCGTTATTAGAAGTTTTTCTAATTTAAAACAGTATTTTGTTCATTGCTAATAATACTAATAATTATAGTTCGTGTATCATAGATATATTTATAACAAAACAAGAATAAGCGAAATTAAAACGGTAGAAAGGTATAAAGAATTTAAGATTATTAATGTAATCATGCGATTCGAGCGCAACATTTTTATTTTTTCACGAAGATCCATCTACTGACAATGTTTAAATATTGGTATATAGACGGCTTTAAAATATATTAATTTGGGAAAAAATCGAGCCAGTGAAGTTTGAAAATAATCATTTTTCATTTATTTATTATTATTATAGTATCATCCTGTCCTTTTAACTAAAATTAACCAAGACAAACTTTCTAACTTATATTAACTAAAATTTTTTTACCTGAATTACAACGAACTCGATTAAAACAGAAATTTATTTTCTTTCTTAATGTTTAATAGGTTGAAAATAATGTGACAGTTTTTAAAATTCTTCTAACGTTTTTACTGTTTCATATTACACCTACTCATTTCTATTATCTTATGCATGAAATCAGTCGTCTAGTAATGAGCAATTATACTGTACATCGAATGACCTGTAACAGTAAAAGCCAAATTGGTATCGCGTTAATTATCAAATTTAAAAATCAATTGCTCCCGTTTCAATGAGCAGATATAATGAGTAAATAGCGAATTTGTATGCAAAATAAAAATTATTTACCAGAATTACATGTTTTTGGGGGGGCTACGTCAATGGTCAATTGTACACCAACAATCCGAAACCACCAAAAAGCTCGAAAACGAAATTCGGCGTGTTATCGACGACACAGAGTCACAATTATCTAAATATAAGGGTGGCGATTACAATATACAGTGGATATAGAAAGTATTCGTACACCATTTAAAATAGATTAACTTTTTTGTAATTGTACCAAACGACCTGATTTTTTATCATCAATTAGAAGCATTAGTTTACGAAATGATATGCAAAAACGATTTTCCAAAAATTATAATTTAAAATTGTGTAGCTCTTGTTGGAAAATCCTCCATTTGATGACAATTTTGTTCATAAAGATTATCAACTTGCATCTTTACTTAAGTGACTCCCAATAATATTCGGACACTCTTAAAAAGATTATAACTTTTTAATATTGGACCATACGATTGGTTTGCTACACAATGCGAAAAAAATTTTTTGAAAAAGTTGCAAGCTGTCGGAATTGCATAGAAAATACTAAAAGTTGTATTTTGCAACTTTTTTATGTGGGCTTGTATCGAAAGTTTAGAAAACACGTTTCGCAGATCTGTACGAATGAAACATATTCTGAAAATTTCATCGAAATCGGTCGCCGTTGCAATGAGCTACAAACGTTTAAAACTGGTAAAAATTGCAGTTTTTCGTGGCGAACGAAATTGTCAATTATTCTCAGAATTTGAAAAAACTTTCTTCATAAAAGATAAAAATAAAAGGACTGTTGTTCGCATGATTGTACATTCTTCATATTGCTTTAAATATTTCTAAAGTTTCAACTGCTGCTTGCGAAAGTTTTATCGAAGAATTTCTGAAGACGATGATAATGTACCACAGTAATTAATATTTTTAGAAATAAATTTACTTTATATAATGGAGATAATTTCTTTCGGAGATCGTTCGTGGTATAGGTACTATCGTGAAAATAATTTTGAATAACATTTTTAGAACGCCGGATGGCGTAAGATGTTACGTGTACTTAAACGTAGATGCACTACAAATATTTTCCATGATTCCTCTGTTCTTCACGACGTGTTATAAAACACATAGTTTCGGTTTTAATTGTCCGAGTCCGGCCGCGTTAAAAGTTTGTATGCAGAAACATTGTTGCTTCTGAAAGAAATATTCTTGCAGAAGCACAGTCATAAAGAGTGATTCATCGCTCGCAACATGTAAACTTTTTGCTTTTTCAGCACTTTTACGCCGTCGCGTCGGTTATTTCGGGAAATATTGTGCGGAAACGTCAACGGGACATCGTTTCACTTTTTCTCTACGTTTCACCATAAAAGAATCTTATTTTCGGTCAATTTGCTAATCTTATGTTTCGCGCGATTATCGTAAGCAAGCTGGAATTAGAATGAAGTGATCGAAGATAGTTTCATAAGCTGGAAGACTAAATCGATATGTTCCATAAATGCAAAGAAGTGCGACGAACTTGAAAAGATTATTTTTGTACCTTAGAGAATGCTAGAATAGATACACTTTATGCGAGGATAATATCTTCAGCCACTAATAGCCTTTCACAGTGGGTTTAGTGACCCAAGACCTATTATATTTATAAATCTTATAAAATAGAAAGTGTGTTACATATTATATTACGCGTGTACACATATTATGTTGTAATATGATGTGAAAAAAAATAATATTACAATTTTGAAAATTACTACTACCCAAGCATCTGTTATTTTATCGAAATGTTATTAATTTTTTGAAATTGTTGTTCAACCTTTTGCGCTCGGAGCTATTTTAACTGGAAAATTAAACATTTCTTCCTAGCTATAATATTTCCATTTCTTATGATTTTTGAAATTTATACATATGAAATTGGTACAATACCTCACACAATACCTAAATGTTTAGTAATGGATTAGATACCGACATATTTAGTAATGTAAACAATACTTTGAATAATGGTACAGCAATTTTTAGTGGCGCCTTTCTCTCAGAATCACCATTCGAGTGCTAATGTTTAACCATTAAAAAATTGATTAATCATTTCTTAGGAACGAGTCACAGATTTTTGATAATGCATTAACGTATATTTATAATGTTTTATATACGTGCATTGCAGCTTATTAGTATAATCAGTTAAGAAAGGTGGGCATATTTTGGTATCAAACGATCGGATTAAAAAAAAATTCTTTCTATTCGATAATAAAGAATATTTAAAGTCAGAATCTGCAATTAAAATAATTTTTCGAGTTTTATAAGTAGACGAGAAATGTCTATAAAGTTCAGCAATATTTTAGAAAAATTTTTCCCCTGTAAAATCACGTTTTCGGCGCTCGTATTTCTTTTTCTGAGTAACCATTCGACCGATCGAGTTGAAATTTTCTGTGCTTTCAGTACTGAGGGTAACACGTCTTTTAGCTAAAGACTTTTCTGAAATTCGTTCTACAGCCAGATTAGCAACAATATGTAGGTCAGGCCCGGGCAACTTCTTCTCCACTGTCGCTTCACAAATTCCACTATTAACGGGGTAGACTCGTTTTTCCAGGATTGCAAAAAATTTCTTTTCGCATCCTGTTGTAAACTAATTGCTCTAGTTTCCCAAAAAAGTTCAAATCGTATAGTACAATATTAAAAAAGTTGTCGTCTTTTTTAGAGCGTCCAAATATTATTCCGGTTCACTGTACATGCTGCCGAATAATGCAAATTACGCCTCGTAAACGTAAAAATAGGACTTTTGAGGGCTATCGCGATCTAGATTGATCATTTATCTAGAGTTTTTGACTACTGAAAAACCCCATATTTGCATTATCGAGAAATGAGAACGCGCATTTCACACCCTTGCAATCCTGGAAAACCGAGTTTACCCCCATAACTATTGCATATTTCCCTTACCGTGCTTTGCGTCACGTGACTGTGAAGACACGGCCTCCTATCTACAATAGGGTAAATGTACCTATTACTGCGGGTGTACGTTTTACTGTGATAGTTTTCCCCAATAAGTTTAAAATACGTAAAAATAAATATTTTGCCGTGAATAGTCCAGACTTGGATATTTGGTCCAGACCAATATAGACATAAAATGCCGCAAATGCACTAAAACCCGCAAAAATAAACATTGCTCGTTCACTTTGAAAAAACACTATCGCTGTCACCATAAATATTTAAAAACCTTTTTTGTTTATTATATATATATATATATATATATATATATATCAATTTGCTTCGTGTCGACGAAGCTGGAAATAACCTAGTTTTTTGCTATCCGGGCGATAAAGAATTTTTATGCGAAATCAATTTTGATTAGATATAAAAGAACTGTAATCTCGGAAATATTTGAATCTTTACCATGATGGCACGGAAAAATCGAGGCGATCCATGGTTATCAGTGAGATCTGGAACTGGAAATGGAGAACCCCTAGTAAAACAAGACCGGACGGATCCCCGCTCTGATTGTTAATCATTTTTGCCATCGTCTACGTGCCTCCGTTTCCCTTTCTTCCACCGATACCGGCTGTGTTTCATGGTGGATTCGTTTCTACGGATTCTCATTTCGGAGTTCGGAACGTCGACCGAAATCGATGCGGAGATCAGGCAAGATATGTGCTGGGTACTCCCTGTTGCGGAGTTATTGGCTGGGGGTAATCGTGGATTTATGTGGTACGTTTAATGAAATTTGTGCTTTTGTTCGATCGAATCTGCTCTGTTGGATCCCAGGCCGGATTTCAACTGTGGCTCGATAGATATCCCGCTGTTTTGATTCGCAGTTTGCCCTCGAAGCAAATTAACTTTTTGGGTAACCGATAGCACGGCTCTGTCAATGTAATTATCTACTTCGCATCACGAAATTTCGCGTACAGAAGTTGCATGTCGCGACTGTCATAACGAAATTCTATATCGTCGATTTGCTAGAAATTGATGTACGAAAGGTACCGTAAAATTAAGTTTGATCTTGAATTTCAAAGTCAAAAGGTCAACCATTTTTTTCTATTAAGGTGAAGTGAGTTGAGGTAATTATATACATAATTTTTAATATTCAAAAATTGAAATGTTCACTGAAGATACTTATAAAAATGAAACATTTCTTTCTAGCTAGAATATTTCCATTCCCTATGATTTTTGAAATTTTATGGATATGACATTCCATAAAATGTGAAATGACAGAAATGGTGTGATTTTTCCCTGTTACGAAGAATGTTTTTTCAATTCATGAGATTATAAAAATATTAGAATGATTGAAAATTTTGTTTGCCTCGCCAACTAGAATACGTTCTCATTGAATTGTACAAATTCAAATTAATGTACTACAAATGAATTGTACGAAATCAATTATTCGCTTATTTAGATTCTTATAAAATATTCCAAGAAATTGGAAATTGTAATATTTTGTATGGCTCCATTTATTTTAATGCTTAGCACTAATTCTACCGCAACACGTCAAATGGCTGCTTTCACATTGTTTAATTCTTCATTTTTGAAATTATAAAGATTCGATTAGAAATGATTGAATTTCTTTATTCGAGCACACGTATCGCAATAAAAATTGTGGAAAATCTAAGTACATTCAGTCTTGTAATTTTTATAAAACGATATATAAACAACACATTTTGTACCCAGTATACGGCTAGTGCTAAATATTATATGTATAAATTTTATTTAATTTAAAAAGAGACGCGTAACATTCATACCTGTTAAACTTTGTTTCAAAGGGCTTGAAAGGGGTTTATAATAGCTATTACTAGTCATTAAATAAAACAGATTAAAGGAGATCATTTTTGTGAAATATGTAAGAAATTTCGTGGCTGTGGCAATATGAATTTTTAAATGGATTTCTAAGAGTAAATAGTGTCTCCTGTTTGGTAAAAACTGATGCTTCCTAAAATCTGCGTATATACTACGTGATGGAAACAATGAACTCACGCAGCAATTAAATCTATTCTTAAACACAGTACATCTATTCAGCACTGGGAACTTCGCTGAACGCGTGCAAACAGTTCGTTTTGTAGAATTATAGATGGTTGGTTGTTGGAACAAGAATTATTAGTGCTCTGTGGTTAATGCTTCGCCCACTTCAGTTTGCGCTATGAGTTATTTTACGCTAATGTGTAATAGTTCATCAGTGTTTAACGAAGCTTACACATGAATTAAAATCGCGTGCTATCAGCATTACTATCTTGATACGACGAATTTATGGGACATTTGTGCAAGATAACAAACCACAATTTCCACCTCTCAATCTCTGAAGCTTAACATATTTTTTAAAGTAATAATTGCATCGCATAATTATTATCTCGCTAATTACGATCAATAGATATTACCGTAGGACGTTATAATTGTGCAAGTTGAAATGAAATTGCAGATGTGAATTCAAAACATTATTTCCTCTGAGATTTGTTTTTCATGGATTTTCATAACGCAAATGAATGAAATATATAATGTTCCAGAGCCTGGTAATCTGCAGCCATTGTATACTGAAATAATAACTACACTTTAGATGAGAGCGGTTCATATATATTTTAATTTCATTTTTCACGGTATAAATACAACTTTGGAAAGGAAACAAGACTGTTTCGAAATAATGAATATTACCAAAGTAATTTCGATGATAAATACGACGAAGGGGACGGTGGGCATCGTGGCAACGATGAAGTTTAAGAGTGGGGAAAGTTCTAAGCGAGGAAAGAACCGTGTGTGGTTCGCGAGCCACATTTTAGAACTCCCTAATGTAAAGTAATAACAAGACCGTGGATCTTGATGCATTTATAGCAAAATTGAGTAGATGAAACTCAAAATTGTACGAAAATTTTAAAAATTGAAAATGTCAATATATGATGTTTCATCTATTAAAATTATTAAGGGAAGAAATAACATTCAATTTCGATTCTACTTTTTGCAATCGATGCAGACAATTTTTATTTTTCGTAGCGTAGTTATAAGTTTTATAAATCCGTTCTAATATTGTTTAAATGCCTTTATATTTTCATTCGCATTGATTGATTTAATTACATACAATTTTTCACTTTTGAAAATTGCGTGTTCTCTAACATCTAAATATTTAAGAGCAACAGTATAGAACAGAAGGAGACGATTCTCAATGCTAAGAAGGGAGAATACAATAAACGTTTTGTAGCCGGCTGTATCACAGCCTATACACACAGATTTTTTCCGCTTCTAATTAGATGGTGTGTTTTTACGCAAACTCCAATTTTGCCGGATTAAAGCGTAGAAGCAAGTCCGAAAAGAAGAATTTATTCGACGAGATAAGAGGCTTCGTTCGGGGTTAAGAGTCACATAAAATAGCCATTAATCTTCCTCGAGGTGTATGTTTCGCAGTGTACTACGCATTTGCATAGGTAATGAGCGTGTAAGGTGCCGTGGTCCACTTATGAATATTTTAGCAATATATCGGACTTCGTGAGCGCCCATATGCAGAGGCGTAGTTGATCTCACCGGGCACAAATCAGTAATGAAACATAGATCGAGATGGGCCCAGTTCGCGAGGTACAGTAATGCCCATTTAAATTAGCAAAGTTTGGAGTCCGGATCGAAATTCTTGCGATGGAGGGTAGCGTTTCTCTTCCCGGAAACGACTCTGAATAAGTGCAATAAACAAAATTTTTAATTCAGTCATTTTTGTCTTACTTTTTCAAATGAGGTATCGGTAGATTGTTTATATTTCTCCAGTTAAATTGTGGGTCGCTCTTTACATTACCGGACTCAAATTTTGTGCCCTTCACCTAAAAATTATTATTATTATTAATTATGTATTTGATATGTAGTTCTGTAAATTTGTACCCGGGGACCCTGCAGATCGAAGTTTCGATCCTGTAGGATCAATGGTTCAGGAGTTACGTTTCCTTAAAGTTGAGCATTTTTCAGCGTTTTCGACAGGTAACCTTGCAATCCTGGAAAAACGAGTCTACTCCCTTAAGTGTACCGGATTTTGCAAATTTCAGCGAACACTACAACTCTATCGAGACTGATGGGTATGTTGAAAGTGAAGGTGATCGTGGGCGGATGTGTTTTTTTGCTCTGGCTATTCTGCGGTCTGCGCCCTGGTGGTCCCTTTACGCAGCCACCGCCGATGTCCGCGGTTCTGGACTTCATTTCCGGAAACCCCAGCCACCAGGAATTACTTGGCCGAGGAATCTAATAACTTTTATCGGTTTTCATGACGAGGAACCGGCGATGGGATCGGAAAGAATAGGCGGTAGAGATGGCTGGGGGATAATGCAGACAGATGGATGCGACGAGGGAGATAGATATAGAAAGATATAGCCGGACGAGAGAGGGGGACAATGAGAAAAGGAATTAGATTAGAGGTGCGGGTTGGTGGGAGCAATGAAATAAGGCTCAGACCGCCGGAGATAAATGTCGAAATTTTAAGGCGATGGATGCGAACGTGCTCGGAGATGATAGAAGATGGCTCCGCCGAGAACTGAGTGATCGATGCTTGATAATCAGATGTATCCTCGAGTTCTTTGTTCTGTAATTGTCCGCCATCGTGTTCGCCACTCCGCCCCCGGTATAAAAAAGGTATTGCTCACCATCTACGAAAGTAGAGGCGAAGTGGAAATCTCTTGGTAGCTTTTCATCCCCGTAAAAATTATTACTGGCATGCCAAAGCAGTCTCTCGGTGCCGTCGTGCCACTTCTATGGACTTAGCATCTCTGGAAAGTAACGAACGTTATTAAGCTGATCAAAGTTGTTGCTAATGCATTCGTTTCACTTTTGACGCTTCGAGTGCGCGATGGATCGATACGATGCATTTACGATTTAATTGTTTTAACATTTTGTAAACGGTAAAACGCGTTTATAAGAAATTGTTGAATCAATTTGTTCGCACATCCGTATGTTAATGTAAAAGTAAACATTTGCCGCTGGACTTTGTGATAAACGCAGTTTTGTTATTTTTATCGGACGTTAGAAATAAGTCGCTTTTAGTACTCGTTGGTGCTAGGTGTTGAAGAAAATCTTTCTTCGCGATGTACGTACAGGGTAAACGACTCTAACGTACGATCGGTCATAGAAATACTGGCGCGCAAGTTCAGCTGGGCCTCAGAAGCGGGACAGGTGATCCGAAAAACGCGGTAACGCATCTCGGTGTGGCAAAGTTAAAAAGAAGCGGAGAGGCGTCCGCGAAGCAAAGTGGACAACATCGGCCGACGACGGGGTGAAGAAGTTTGAGAGTCATGACGTCGAGTCGTCGGGAGACAAAACTAACAGGATTCATAATGGGAGACGACACTGAATGAAAAAGTATCCCGGACGAAGGAGAAGGGGAGAGAGGGAGAGAGAAAATGGAGCAGCAGGGACGAGAAAAGAGACTGTCAAGGATGAAACGGTCGAGGGGAGTGGCTGCGGGGGTTGCGTGGGAGGACGAATAAAGAAACGTGGACGTTGGCGTTGGCGGAAGTAGGAAACGACCGGCCATAAATACCTATTCGGTTAGCGGCGCGGTGCATCTATCGATCGGCAGGCGAACGTATCGATAATCGAAGGTGAAATGCACGCGATGACAAATGCCTTTATCATATAGGGGCGCGTTCTGCCCGGTGCTGACACCGCCACCGTAAATAATTCGGTGACCACCGTTTCGAACCGCGCCTTGTCATGCAGATGTCGTTTCTATTGCGTTTCAGCCGCAGACGCCAAGGAGATTTCTCTGCTCGGGCGGCCCGTGCTGCGGCGAACTCGGTCCTGTTTGATCAAATTAGCTGATAAAGGCACCGCCTGCCGGCACCCGCGTCTCCTTCTCCCTCTATCTCTCCCTCTCTCTCGCTTGTTGCCCTGTGATCGATTGCCGGCAACGAGACGGATACCGAACCGTTTGCAGATGCTCCGACGAAAGTTCATTGAAACTGGCCTGTTCAGCACTGTCCTCGGTGCGAACCAAACACTCTACACGTGCGATTAAGGACTGTGTCTCCTAGACAAACGACATTCGCGCGTGACTGCACACAGTCACCACAGTACACTCACACACGGCTAGACCACGTATACGTACGCGAGGATTGCAAGGGTCCGGGATTCCACTCCTGATTTCTTAATAAACCAAAGACGGGGTTTCTTAGTAGTCAAAATCGCTAGATGAAAGATCAATCTAGGGGGCGGCTATTTGCCTCAAAAGTCCTACTTTTACGTTTACGACGAGTAATTCTCATTATTCGGCAGCATATCGACGGCCACGAAAGGCGGCAGCACCGTTGCCTGACCATTGCTTCTCGCGGTTCCGCGACATGCTGCCGAATAATAACTATGCACGCGTACAGAGCGAAGAATAAAATTGACATAAAAGTGTAATCATTTTGTAACAGTTCCCTACAAAAACCATAACATTCTTTTCTTCTCTTATTTCTAAAATAAACAATAACAATTTGAATTTCCACGAAGATTCGTTCGGTGAGATTTGTACGGAAGAAGCATAGTTGTGTTACGAGCCAGGCCCACGAGCAGCACGAGTGGCCGGCGGAGGGTTGATACCCTGGGAATATGGGCTCTATTTGTTAGTTGAGGTACGCGAACGAACCCAATGCGAAATTGCGGAGCCGCTAGGATTATAGACAGCGAAGACGAACCTGACGCGGACAGGGAGCATCTACGAATGGAGTCAAACGCAGACGAACCTGATGCGATTGTGAGGGACCTGCTGTGGACGAACCCAATGTGAAATTGGGGAGCCGCTGGGAGGTTGGATAAGAGCACAGACGAACTGATGCGATTGTCAGGGACCTGCTAGGAGGTCGTAGAACAACGCGGACGAAACCAATGCAAAATTGGGGACCCACAGGGAGGTTGTAGAACAACGTGGACGAACCCAATGTGAAATTGGGGAGCCGCTAGGAGGTTGGATAAGGACACAGACGAACCTGATGCGATTTTTAGGGAGCTGCTAGGAGGTTGGATAAGAGCGTAATTCTCATTATTTGGCTGCATATGGACAGCCACGATAGGTGGCAGCACCGTCGCCTGTACATTGCTTCTCGCGACTCCGCGACATGCTGCCGAATAATCAGAATTACGCGTGGCGAACGTAAAAGTTGGATTTTTGAGAAAAGTAGGCCCCTAGATTGATCTTTCATCTAGCGATTTTGACTATTAAGAAACCCCGTCTTTGCAATATTAAGAAATCAGGAGTGGAATCCTGAACCCTTGCAGTCCTCGCGTACGTATACGTGGTTTAACGGTGTGTGAGTGTACTGTGGCGACTGTGTGCAGTCACGCGCGAGTGTGGTCTGTCTAGGATGCGCAATCCTTAACCCTAGGATGGTGGACAACGAGACAGTCTCGTGCGAGCTATACGTCGTCGCTGCCACGTTCGATTTCACGAGCAAAGCTGCACAAAAAGGTAAACATCGATTGTTTGCGATTTGCTTCGCGCGGTGTTTGCACCTCAATAAACACTCGTGCGTGAACATTCTGGGCTAGTTTATTTCTTGTTGTCCCTTCTTTCTCTCTTGGTCAGGATGTCCCGGCTTTACTGCAATTTATTTGTTTACAGTTTAGCCGTACAGTTCAGTTCTTTCCGGTAGTGAAACTACCGGACCTGTCGAGACGAATAATTTCAAATTCTTTATTTTACAGTTAACCCTCTTGTACCATTTTCTTGGCCGTTGCAGTGATTTCTTTATCCCCAAAAATTTCGTAAAAGGGAAAAGAAAATTTATATTTTTTGTATGGCTACATTTATTTTAATGCTTAAATACTAATTAGTAGACTGCGGATCTGTATGCAAAATAAAAATTGTCTTCATCAGTTGCAAGACACAGAAGCCGTACAAAACTTTCCTTCTATTTTCAACAATTTTAACCTTCGCACCAGATTTTTGAAAATAATTTTGATGCGAATAAAATTAAATCTGTTTTGACATTAACGAGCATGTGATTAGATTGAAAAAAAATTACAAAAAATTAGACAGTGGTGGAGGCGGTTGAAATCGAATTTTCTCGACAGCGGCCTTTTCAAGTTTCTAACAACGGTGTTGTACGATACCGTGATCATCAAGCATTTATCGGTTTTTCGAAAAACCGATAGTCACTCAGTTTTCTCTGCGTACCGAACGCGAACTCCGTAAATACGAGTCGGCTTGTAACGGAACGGCATTTCCCAGCGAATCAATTTCGCACTGTGAAAGCACATTTCATGGGCCTATAACGACGGTATACTCTTGTGCCAATTTCACTTGGATTTCACAGAAAAATGAAATTTCATGCGGTTACAGGTCCATCTCTATTCGAGGCCAGTGGCGTCGCGCAAATTCTATTTACCCCGCATTCAAGGTAGAAATGGAAAATCGATGAAGAAAATCTCTCCCCAAAATAGCTTCCTAGCTCCCATGGGACTTCGGAAAGCGGTCTTATATACCGAATGCATGAAAATCACAATTTTTGCCTTCAATCGTTTCGGATTTACCGCTGGATCGCGACATTCCTGTTTCACGGTTCTCCATTTTCCTGGTGCTTAACTGAAAATGTATGCGAAAGGATGATAGAAGTTATTCAATATTTTTTAGTTACCGCATTCATTCTCGAACAAGATAGTACAAAATGCAGAAAATGTGTTTCTGTTTGAAGATGGAACGAGCAATTAACGATTAATAACCAGTTAAAGAAAACTGTGTCGTCTATGATTCTCTAAAAGTGCTTTCTTTCACGGATTTTCCATTTTACCGATGCTTAACTGAAAATTTATGCGAAAAGATAATCAAGAAGTTATTAAATATTATTTAGTTACCGCATTTATTCGAACAAGATATATAACATGACTTTGCAGTTTAATATCTGACCAATCCATTTTTACACAGACAAACCTGAAGCGATTGTCAAGGAGCCTCTAGGAGGTTGTAGAATAACGCGGACGAACCCAATGCGAAATTGGGGAGCCGTTGGGAGGTTGTAGAACAACGCGGACGATCCCAATGTGAAATTGGGGAGTCGCTAGGAGGTTGGATAAGGGCATAGACGAACCCGATGCGATTGTCAGTGAGCTGCTAGGATGCGGACAAACCCGACGCGATTGTCAGGGAGCCGCTAGGATAGTATGGTTTTCGTGGACTCTGTGTGGATGATTGGAATGTCGCGAACGAACCAGATGCGATTGTCAGGGACTCGCTAGGATTGTTAGTGGGCCTCGTAAAAGTATAATCTAATTGATACAATCAGATCGGTAAGATTGTATCGTGTGGGGACGTTCAATTACTCGATTAGGGTTGTGGAACGATAATTGAGGGTTTAGTAATCTGTACGAAATATTCAATAAACACAGATATATTCTAATTATAAAAAGCCCGTTACATTTGTGTAAATGTCGCGATCGAATGAAATAGAGTTGAAAGAAATTATTGTTACCTAACTGAGATGCTCGGTTTCGACGCACTGGCGATGCGGAGGTCTCGTAGCGGTTTTATAAATGCCTAATAGATTTTATACTCGACTCGCGGAATCTATACGGTTAACGTTGATACGAAGGGGATCTTGAGCCCGATTTAACTGGAAATTGACTCTACGAGATACAGAACGACGCGACACGATTCGTGATTAGGAAAGTACTAGCCCACGAGAACAGAAATGCAAGGTCTCGTATACCCCTGCAATGACGGGTGGTATTTGTCAGAGCCCTTGGAATGAGCGGATGATACTTGTCGGTACCCCTGAGTCACATTCGTATTTTGTCAATGTCCAGTTGGTCGTGCGTATGTTTTGGTTTTAAACTACATACATATGTGGCTTTATAGGGTTCCTGCCAGAGATGATCTTGAACATCTGTTCGTCATCCGTAACAGTTGAAAGAAATGAATTGTTTCAACAATCTGGACTCCGTTATGCATAAATATTGAGGAAAAAAGAGAGAGCCAACGAGGCACAAAACACTCGAGTTAAACAGCTGTTCAGCTGGTTTCTGGAGACGACCTCGAGGATCGATTCTCTTCGAGTGCAAACATCTCCTTGTCTTTGAACGTGAAAAGAAGCGAAAGAAGGGGAGGGAGCAGCAGCGCGGCGGCCTCATCAGCAAGCATAATCTTCGGTAATTAATCGACGAGTGGCGGTTTAACCGGCCGAGTAAAAGGGGAAGACGGGAGGCGAGAGGTGCTCGTGCTTGAGAGTGCCTAAATCCGCTTAATTGCCCGGCGCTCATTTGATTTTCGCATGGTCGTATTGTTTCCTTTGTGCTCGGCGTCGGCGTGGATCTGAAGGAAACCATTTGAATCCCCCACATCATGGGTGCTCGTAAGAAAGACGTCGAGAAATCCTAAATGCGATGATTTGTCTCGGCCCTCGGAACCCGTTGCGTCTGAAAGAGTGCGGCTAACAGCCTTTGCGAACTTTCGTCCGTGAATAATGTTCGATATCATTGTGATAAAGACGAGACGCGAGAGACGTACAGCTCTGATCCGTTCGGATGAAGCCTCGATATGTCACCGAGTGACTTTCAGATCGCGAACACCCACGTCCCGTCTCCACAATATTTAGAGAGTCCACCTTGAATATCATAAATTACTTGTAATATAATAATATGAAACAACGATATACTGGGCGAGGAAGCTAAGATTCCTACCGAAAATGGGTTTGTATCAAATTGCAGTATGGTCATCTTCTATTCGATTTTCAATTGTATCTTTACATTCGGAACAGCGAAAAGTTTAACTCGTAATTTTGATGGTACGGTTTCCTTCGGAATCTCTAAAGAAATTTAATTCTATAGAGGAAACTATAAAAGAAATCATTTGCAACTTGTACCACTGCATTATCCACCGCTGTTTTCGTGGTAGCAGCATTGTTGAACTTTAAAACTTAGCGGTTTTACGATATCGGCGAAGTTTTGCTTCTGTTCTAACTTCAACCCAGTATTAGAGGTTCTACTTTACCGAGAAGATATGATTCTACGAGTATAAATTTGGTTTACAATTTCCAAACACGTACCGAGTTAAATTTTAACGGAGTCCACTTCAATTAAAAATTACAATGTTCCGTAAAATAAGCTTATTTAAGTAATTGTTTTTCGAAGATAAATTTCAATTAAATTCTTTATTCCAATAAAGGACCCACCGATTTAAATTTTAAACTAAATACAAATTCAATTAAAAATTGCGAAGTTCCATGAAATATTTAAGTAATTATTTACAGATAAATTCTTAAGTAAATTCTTTATTCTAATAAAGAGCCTACCGATTTAAATTTTGAACTGAACGCAAGTTCAATTAAAAATTGCGAAGTTCCATGAAATATTTAAGTAATTATTTACAGATAAAATCTTAAGTAAATTATTTATTCTAATAAAGAAACTACCGATTGAAATTTTAAACTGAATGCAAGTTCAATTAAAAATTGCAAAGTTCCGTGAAATCAGCGTTATGATAAATTTTTAAGTAAATTCCTTTGTTCCAATAATTAATTTTATTTAACGTCAGCTATGTTCAAATGATTTATATTAAAATCCATATACAAGCACAATTTTTTGTTCAGCGATAACTGCGTGGGATATTGGGAAAAATATTATGAAAGGAGCACGTGTTACTGACTTTCCCAGTCACAAGTATTGAATTTCGTGAAAAATAATACACCACCCACGGACGCTCTCGATAATTTCCATAATCTTCAATCCTCGTTCAAAAAATCTACGAAAATTGAATCCAGTGTTTTATTAGATATTTTTATATTTAAAATGACAGTTTGATAAGAAAGTAATGCAAACTATTAATTTAATAAACAGTTGTCATTATAATTTAAATGAAGATTAGCACTGGTGCGAGTGAAGAATTGAATAATTATAAAATCTACAAATATTTATGGACTCTTTAAATACTATTTCGAAATTTTGGTGGTGTTTCTGAGAGATATAATTACCCGTATGGCTGTAAAACTTGACTGTCAGCATGCTCTTTAGATGATTGCCAGTGACCAGTTCCAAAATTGCTCCTCGGCTACTTTCTGCTAGTTTAGTCCTGCTCATGGTTACGCAGCAACAGAAACTTCAAAACTGTGTCAAGCGTTAATAACCTCGCCGAACTTCCTTCCCTTCAAACTATACATATAGTCTGGAGTCAGGTTTGATGCCAAAGTTTCTCTTTCGAGATGAGAATATTGCTCTATGGCTAATACTCGGCAGTCTGTCGGCGTATACACATGCTAGCGTATCCGCCTAAATATTGGCGTTTCACAGTTTCCATTTGTGTCTACACCGAAGAAAACCTTCAGAAACAATTTCCTCCGCCTAGTAATAATCTCCATTTTTTCGATTCATTATAATCTTCATTCTCACAATTATATTGTTTCCTTATTTATTATTCCTTTAAACCGATTGGTTTATTTAGCAAGAACAGTATTGTTACGTGTAGCTTACATTACACAGATGTTACATTATTCTTATATCCTTACGGAACGATGTTTGAAAAAATTATACATTATTTTCAGGCCTTCTATATACAGGGTTCAAAATTGTTGTAAAATTAAAAAAATTGAAGATATCAAATCGTTAAGGGAAGAAATAACATTCAGTTTGGTTTCCATTTCCTGCAATCGATGCAGACAATTTTCATTTTGCACAAAGATCCGCGGTGTAGTTATAAATTTTATAAATCCGTTCTAATATTGTCTAAATGCCTTTATAACTTAACTCTTGCGCATTCCGAAAATCCTAACAAGATCCAGTTTACTCTAATACACCACGGTAAAAGTCGGACTACTCCATGCGACTAATCGATCGCATTGGCGATCAGTATGTTGAATACGTTTTTGAAATGGGGCGTGACAAGCCCCGGGAGGTTGATCGTGTGATTTTAAGCCTGGGGAGCAGTCAAAGCTGACTTTGACGCGGAGAGGTGTTTTTCCGCGAGGCTCTCGTCGTTGCATTCTCGGCGTGTCGATGGTAACAATTCTCCGACGCGGTATTGTGAGCGGCCGAGGAACGGGGAACGCATTTAATCATCGCCGAACGAAAGAAACTGAATGAATGAAAATCAAGTAGAACGATTCAGGGACGAGTCTCTTACAACACAGTTAAGAATAAAGGGCCCCATCAAGAGGAGTAGTAGTCCCGCGGCGCGGCGTACGGTGCTCGAAAACGAGAGGCAGGGAAAACGGTCGAATTACCCGGAACCGCAATACGCGAGACAAAGGGGGTACACTCAGGCAAATGAAGAAAGAACGCGGCCGCGGCGTAATTCCTCGTTTCTCGATGGTTGTTTCTCTTTTCGCTGGAAAATGGAGAGTATCGAGTCACGAAGACGGAAGGCGGGAACAATTGGAATTTCCAGCACGATGGTCCGTGGGGGGGGGGGGGGGAGTGGTCGCCTCAGTTGGTTTGTTCGAGTGACACGGCTCCGAATCGGCGCAACGGGGTTACGGAACGGGCAGAGTCTCGAAGCCAGACGTTGCTTTCCTCGGCGGACAACAAAAAAATTCTCGAAACACCGGCAAGAGAAAATGGCGCAGCTGCGCCTGAAAGCAATTCCGTGGCAGCCCTTTTCATCCATCGGAGGCGCGTGTCATCCTACCAGGCGAATCGCGGTGGCTTTTCGGGGGTGTGTGCCGATGCGCGGCGTCGCGACGGGACGCGATGTGTCCAACCAACGACTTTTCGCTCTTCTTTCTTTCCCTCGTACGTACCTTCGATATTTCCAAGAGTTCTCTTCGCGACAACGGAATCAAGACAATCAGTTCCGTCCGAAGGAACGAAACACGTGGGACCAGGCGACCGGGTCTACGATACGGACGTGACAATAGGGCCCCTTTCCGATTTTTAGCCACCCTTCGAACAATTAGAACAGACCTGAGCGCCGCTGGCCCACGGAACAGATGTTGCCGCTTCTCCTCTTCGCCTGCTCGGCAGGGCAGTACGATAAAAAAGCTAAGGGAAGAGTCGAAGTTGCCGTGGTGGGGACTGCCTTGCCGAGCAGACGAAGTTTTGTACTAGAAGAATATGACAGAGAAAGATGTGGCACCCAATTTTCCTGCCACCTCTTTTACTATGATATTCTCCTAATACAAAACCTAATTTTTGTCTAATTTCACAAATTTTTCTCTGTCTAATTCTACAATCGAATTTCTTTATTTTTCACCAAAGAAATTACAATATTATTAAAATATTGCACGTGTATCGTGGTGAGATGCGAAGAAGGTCTGTAGCAGGAAGCGGTGAATAGCAGCGGAGAATGACTTGAGGAATCACTCCTTCCAATGAAGTACAAGATTATTATAGGTTTCTATCGATCGTATTTGTTGTTAATAAAATCGTTAATGTTTTCGTTAACGCAGTTAAAGCATTAACAATTTTATGTAGTACAAGATTGTTAGGACACCCTGTAATGAGAACCATATTCAAATTCCTTTAGTAAATGTAACAAACTATCGTCGATATATACGATTTATACGGCAATAAAACAAGCAATTTAAGAATAAAATGGTAAACAGACATCGAATATGTATATTACCTAATGAATAATAAGTTTCGTAATAATTTCTGTTGTTGGCCGGCAATCGAGAGGACTTCCTTTCCTCTATTCGGTAGCAGGGATTGAGTTTATCGAGAATTCAAGTTCCCGAAGAACATTTCTTCCCCGGGAAGAAGAAGCCAGAGAAAAAAGGCAAAGAGACAGGAGTCGATGCGAGACTTTCTGGATATCCGGTAGCGGCGTCGTATAGCCAAGCCTCGGCTACGAAAAACTTCCGGCGAGGTCGTATTAATCTTACTTATCCCGTAGCTTCTAGTTCCGGTTGCCCTGCGTGGGTTCATCGGTCATACGTTTGCCGATCGATCTTTCGATTTCTATTTCGGCGATGCAATCAGTCCGAAACTCGACGGCTTCGTTTCTAACAAGACTATTTCAGAAATTCTTATTCCGTATGCTTTCACGAACATTTTCGTACGATCGTGTGCACATACTATACAGGTATATACAGTGACTCTCAAAACTGTTGCAACGATTAAAATTATTGATAAAAAATTACAAAAAATATCACATAAACGCTTTTGAAAAATATGAATTGTTTCGACAATTAAAGAAATATTATTAAACTTTGAAAAATACCTAAAATAATAATTTATCTTGGTCCTTAATAGTATGTATAATCTTTCTTCGTTTAATAATGCATTTCGACACTTTTGCACCTCCCCAAGTAAATCATATTTTTCGTACTTGACGTAGCCGTCTTTGGCTTCGATGATAGCATTTAATCGTTTCGGAACACTGTTCACCAAACTGTTCAAAAATCCTTCAGGAATACCGTTCTAATTTTTTTAAAACCTAACTAAATGTTCGTTCGCTATGGAGTGTCCATTTCGCACTATAATTCTATTTTAAATTATTTATTCAATTGATCCACTTTATTCGCGTTTAAAATCTGTATTTGAAATTAATCAGTGTTTTTCGCACTATTGTTTTTGGACGTGAATTGTGAACTTTAACATTGATTTTTATTAATTCGATCGTTTGAAACCAAAAAAAATCCCTGCCTTCTTTAACTGATTATACTATTAAACTGCAATTCACGAATACAAAACATCAACTCGTGCCTAAGAAATTCTTAATCAATTTTTTAATAGCACTCGAATGGTGACTCTGAGAGACATCACTAAAAACTGCTGTACCATTATTCAAACATTGTTTACAATATTAAATATGTTGGTATCTAATCAATATACTGGATGTTCATGCAATTTTTAATTTTTGCAGGCAAATTTCAAGAAAGGAGGGACAAATAAAATCTAATTTTCAACGTTAATAGCTTTTATGGATCTGAAATAAATGAAAATCGTATTAAATTCTGTGGAATTCTCCGTTATAACATTTTCGAAAATGTCTAGAAGCCATAAATGCATACAGATCCGCAGTCTACCAATAAATTACTAAACATTTAGGTATTATACGATGTATCGTACGAACTTGATATCCATAAAATTTAAAAAGTCATAAGGAATGGAAATATTCTAGCTAGGAAGCATAAAAAAATGGTCTAGGTGGAATTCCCAAATGGATACCCGCACCCGGTTATGACCAGAAGGGTTAAACTCTGATTTAACGAGCAGGATGTAACGTTCACCATGAACCGAGTCAATCCTCGGTTGACTGTACGTTCGATGCCGCCCTTTATCCAGTTATCGCGATCACTGTGTGCGACGAGTGACCCGGCAAGTGTTACCGAAACTCATCGGAGCGAACAGAGTTCCCCGTGAAAACTTTCCGCTTTCCCACGTCCGCCCGCGTGTCCGTGTCCGAAACAATGCAATCCGCAGTAAAGTTAACACGTACGCGCGTGGCAAGCGGATGGAAAAAACACAGATGCACGTAGACGCACAGATACACGTACCGAAATACGAGCTCCCGAAGGAAAGCGGAGACCCATCCGACACAGGGAATAGCCCGCATGATTCAAACCTCGTAAACTGCTCGAGCAACGGCTCACCTATAAAATAGTTCTCCGCACAATAAAATGTTACAGCGACATTCGGAACAAGGTGGCGGCGGAGCTCTTTGTACAAACTTGTACTCCCTTCGACTAAAAAAAAAAGAAAGAGCATAGAGACTCGTTCATATCGGACGTTACGGGAAGAGTAAATTGCGGAAACTGTCGGTGGAACGTAGTAGCGAATAGCGTATCGCATTCTACAGGGTGTCTCAAAATTCCTTCAACAACCGGAAATCGAATGAGGTTTCTGGGATCGTTCGAAGCGACATTTTCCTTTGCAGTAATGGCGTCCGCGGCTTTGTTAAGTTGTTATTAACGAAAAACACGGACCAATCAGAGCGCGGCTACGTCCCGCTTAGCGTGGCGTCACCGTTGGCCGAGCCAGAATCAATCCGCTGTAGCCCCGCTCTGATTGGTCCGTGTTTTTCGTTAACAACTCCTAAACAAAGCCGCGAACGAATTGGAATTGTGCAAACTGAACTGTAACAAATATGTAAATTACACGTGAAAACAGCCTGTAAAATCAGACGAGATATTTTACAGAAGCGTACGCTATGAACATGTAATTAAGGGATGAGTGAGCGGAAAGACAGAGAGAGATGAAAAAAGTAACGAAGAAGTCTCTCGACTGATAGCTGTTTCTCATAACGAGGAATAATAGTTGTTCGAACAGAACGGAACGAAACGAGTTTCCCTGGCCAGACACAAAGCACGCGTTTCGAACTCCCCAGGAAACAATAATCCACTTACGTCAGTTTAGTGCGCGGAAAAACGAGTTACAACGAACGTCCAAGCGTTACGTAACTTTTTAATATTGTTAACGTATGTTTCGCCGCGCATATTTACGAGCATGCGCGGTATTTATCGAGACACGAAAGCGCCTAATCTGCTTCGTATTAGTTAGCGTCGAAGTTCAAAAACTTGGTCGGTGTATACCGCATTTAAATACACCTTCGATATAAAACAAACGTACTTACGGCCCCTCTCGAGCTCCATGAACGAAGTACGAAATTTACTGACACGCGTGTTTACGTTTGCATAAAATTTCAATCTGTTGAATAGTTTAATCAGTGATGTAAATGAATTCCACTTTATTGCAGAGGGTTTCTCTAAAAAATGGAATACGTTGTTCCCAGGTTTTTAGGTGTAACAACGGGCGAGTGTTCTCATATGCTTTACTTCCGGAACAGTTTATTTAAGATACCATTTTCTCACAATTTTTAGTACCGAATAGTTTATTTCAAATGGTAACATTTTCAAAAATTTCCTATCCTGTAAGCAATTTTTACACAGATTCGTAACATATTCGTAGCACGAATTGACGAAATCTTCTTTATTTTTCATTATTTTTTATGGGATTTTCGCTAACTTATTTCTAGCATTTTTCTGATTAAAATAAGACCAAACACGACATAATTTCGACTGTTCTTATTTATTTCAAATACTAACATTTTCAGAAATTGAGGAAATTGGCAATATTGTCGACAAATAAGTATGGAACTATGGAAATTTTGACCACTGCAGTGAATGAGAGATCTCGAAAAGACAGTCTTCGATGGGAATCAAGAAAAAATTAAAGATTACTTTAACAAATAAATTATGTTAACATTATCTGTACATAATAATTACTAGACTATGGAATTTTATGCTATTTGTAATTTTTCGAGACGATTTTTAAGATAGGGGAATCAAACAAAATGTTATTTTCAGTGCTAATAGCCTTTCTAGCTCTGAAATATATCAAAATTTGACTAAATTCTGTCGAAGGATATATTCTAGCATTTTTTGAAAATTTTCAGAAGCTATAAACTCACCACGATCCACAGTCTAATATAATTACTGTGTATCGTATAGATTGTATGTGTACAGGAAATTTCGCACAAACCTTCATCAAAAATACATACTTTTTAATTTTATCACTCGAATGAGAAGACATTCTATTTTGAAACCGTTCGGATGTCTTTGTAATCGTCTTGATGTAACATAAATACTTGGAGCCTATTTATTTTTTTATAAATTAACCAAAATTGCCGACAAATAAATATGGGACACGTAAATTTCCAATTGGCGATGAGCTCTGCAATCTCGTTAGATTGTCGTGCGCGCAACGATGTGTGTCAGACTCGACGCGAGAGGGTGATAAAAAAGCTGGGTGAAAAACGGTAAAAGTATTTCCGAAGCACTCAAGGTTCGGCGGTTCGGTTCGGCTCGGCTCGGCACGCGGCGATGCCGGGAAGCTGCGAAAGCTTCTATCACGAATCCTTCTTCCCGGCCATTTATAAACCAGTTCCAATCACCTGCACAAATGTTTGCAATAAAGAGAAGATGCATCGTGGCATGCGCGAAATGCATTTCCTCGGCGCCCCGCACTTTCCCGTTTACTTATTCGTGCCACCGCCAGCAACGAACTAAATTTTTCTTCGCCTCGCCGCGACCGAGGCTCTCGAGGAATCGGCGTGGAATCTCGAAGACTGCTCCCAACTCAAACCTCGAGTAAGGGGAATAATTTATAGAGGTTCTTTCCTGCCAGGAAAAACAGCCAACAGGAATTTCGGATACGCGATATGGCGGCAGAACCTTGCACGCCGCGCGCCGCGCCGTCATAATTGGGAAACGTTAATGATCATCCTTGTTAAGACCCTGTTTAAATTTCGCGCCCGTAAAAACATCCGGCCGAAAATAGATTTTCGCGAATGCAAGTCGAGGGAAGATTGATCGTTCCTCGAAAAAGAGTGATTCATATCATCCTAACTCGTTTCGGGTTTGATGAAAATTAATCGTCGACGTTCGGGAAGTAGATTTTGCGTCCATAAGATCTGCTGATGTTTTATTTATCCTCTAGTACATACGCTCGTACGCGAAAGTATTCGAACGCTTACAATTCTGACATTCAACTAATGAGATATGTATGTTAGATTAAAGCATTTGATGTAATATCCCACATATAGCAAGGGATGGGTCTCAAGACTACATACACGAAGTTAGAAAATAATTTAACGATATATACCGTTTTTGCTATTGTAAACACGTGCCAGACGTGGCAGACAAAAGTAGTCGAACTTTGAAACAAACATTGCTTAGTTCGCTAGCAGTCTGTCCAGGCGAAACAATGTTAAAAATTTCTGTCACAATTTTCATTATAAACGCTATAACAAAATGAATCGCAAAAAATCCGAAACAAGCAAGTCGATCAGAGAATTAATAATAAAATGGTATAAGGAAGGCAAATCGTTAAGTGAAATTGCAAAACTTGTAAACAGAAGCGAGTCCACGATTTATTATATTGCGAAGAAATTTAATACGCAAGGTAACATTGCTGCCAAGCCCCGTTGTGGAAGTCCAAAAAAGCTGACTGAAAGAGAAAAGAAAACAATCGTACGAAAAATCAGACAAGATCCTTTTATTTGTGGATCACAATTGGCATCGATGGTGGCTACACAGTTCCAGAAAGAAGCGCATCCCGACTTGTGTCGTCGATTATTAAGAAATAATGGTTTACATGCACGAGTTCCAAGACGAAAACCATTTATTAGCAAGAAAAATAAAATTTTGCGTTTACAATTCGCCGAAAAACTTATTTATAAAAGTAATTCGTTCCGGGACACGCTATTATTCTTCGATGAGAGTAAATTCAACGTTTTTGGTAGCGATGGACGTAAAAAAGTTTGGAGGAAACAGAACACAGAATTGGAATCGCGAAATTTACGGCCGACTATTAAACATAACGGTGGATCTGTATTAGTTTGGGGCTCTATAGCATCTAGTGGAGTGAGAAACCTTGTGTTCGTCGACGGAATATTGGACAAAACAAAGTACTTAAAATTTTTGCAGGAAAACCTAGAAGACGGTGTATCAAAATTGAATTTACCAAGTAATTGGCGAAAACTGGTTTCGATCGGACAATGATCTTAAACTTATCGCTAAAATAGTCAAAGAATGGGTATTGTATAATGTTCCACGCGTGTTGCCACATCCACCGCAAAGTTCCGATTTCAACCCCATTGAACGTTTATGGGATGAGGTGGAAAGAAGATTAAGAACTACTGTTATTACTTCGAAAGAAGCGTTAAAACGAAATATTATTGCAATACGGCAATCGATAGATCCAACGGTTACTTCTAAGTTAGTTCGCTCAATGGAAAACAGACTTAGGGCCGTTATAAAAGCAAACGGTGGTCCAACTTTCTATTAAAACTTTTAATTATTGAATTTAAATAACTATTAAATGTTCCGTTCGAATACTTTCGTGTGTCGCTTCTAGTACTTGTTTATAATAAATGTATTGTAAAAACGCTGTATATCGTTGGATTATTTTCTAGCGTTACTTATGTAGTCTTAAGATCAACCCCTTGTTATATGTGGCAAATTACTTAAAATACTTCGATGTTACATACATATTTCATTAGTTGAATGTTAGAATTGAAAGCGGTCGAATACTTTCGCGTATTAGTGTATTATATTATTAATCGTTCGTAGCGCGACTGGTTTGCTTAATACTCCAGATTGCATTATGGAATTATTCCATCTGTTTAATATGATAGTATATTATTAAATGCGTATGAATAAATTTTAAGCAATGGTTTCATGTCAATACATATTTATTAGAATGTTAATTGCTATTCTATAATACGATCATGTTATTGCGTTCCATATTTGACCAGCCGTAAGCATCGTTTCAGAACGTTTAGAAAATTGTGTCGGTTAATCAATTTAATCTGAATTGATTGTTATAATTCACTGTGCTCGTCGCGGAAACGTGTTGCTCCTAACAAAAATATATGAACATTTTCGTTTTGTTTCAGGTGAGTAATACATGGATACTGTGAAACCGTCCGACAGAGGCTCTGACGAGATTGAAAAACATTCGTTTCGTAAAGGTATTGTTTATTACGAGACTGCGGATCTTTATGCATTTGTAGCAAAATGAAGTAGATGAAATTCAAAATTGTTGGACGATTTGAAAAATTGTAAATGTCAATATATGATTTTTCTTCTATTAAAATAACATTCAATTTAATTTTTCCTTCTTACAATCGATTTAGACAATTTTTATTTTGCATAAAGATCCACAGGCTATTTATTACTATTTTAACTTTCAATTACTCGCATAATGTACAATCTAAAAACTTTAAATTTAATATTTCAAACGTAAAGGTGTCGACTACACTAGCAAATATTTATTTTGCATTAAGGTAGTTATTTTATCGAATAAACATTTATTTTTATGTAATATATAAACGATATAAAGTTCCATGTAATCGGTAGATTGCGGATCTGTATGCATTTATGAAGAAATTGGTTGGGCGAAATATATGTAATGTTGCTTTTACTGTAACAAAGTTGTTAAGGGACGAAATCTATTTTTATATTATTCCTGGTTCCCATAATCAATGCAAAACATTGTTATTTTGCATAAAGATCCGCAGTCTCTTTCAATCCTTCACTTATTTTTTAACTATAAAAAAACATTAATGCAGAAATATTGCACTAAATCACGTACTTAGACTGCGGTTCTTTATGCAAAATAAAAACTTTCTATCAGAGTCGCAAGAAACTGAGGTGTAATAAAAATTTAATTTCTTTCTTAATATATTTCATAGATTCAAAATAATATAATGGAACCTTTAAATTTTTCTAAGGTTCTTGTTGCTTTAAATTACACCTACTCATTTTTATCATAAATGCATATAATCCGCAGTCTAACGATAATGTGCCATCTTGCTCCACATGCAATGTAAAAACTAACTAAATCTTAATAGCTTAGAAAGCGTATCGACTAACTTTTGTAAACACACAATGAAATATGTTTAAGGAAGACTGATTGAAAATGTTAGTTTTCTGTTTTTAAGTAAATGAGAAAAAATCATGGCTGTGAGAAATACATAAATGGCTACTGAACACATAGACTCGCCACAGGCTGATTAAAATCGTCAGAGTTGCGTAAACATTGAGTGGTTTTAAAATTTCATAGTCATCCGGAAGATAGCAGTATTTCTATGGAGAAATAAACAAAACTAAATTCGAATCGGTTCGCGTAAATATGAACAACGTTCCTGAGGCTTCGGGGGGATATTAAAACAGGGGATTCCTCAAAGAACTAAATATTTGTTCCTACCCAAGACTTCCTTTGAGTTTGTAGAGAAACCCAGTTGTTTCAGAGTATACAGAAAATATAGATGAAAATGATTCGATTCCCTGTTATTATGCGCATTCACAAATTTTGTTAAACTAAATGAATCAGCGAAAAATTAAAAAACCTTTTGTCAAATACTCATGTTTATTTCATTTCACTCGCACTCAGGATGAAAATTCACCTATTTACTATTTTTGCATGCTGTAAAATGATGGGTCTCTTTATGCGTTCTGAGATCTATTTAAAAATGAAACACAGCTTTGAATTTAAAGCGTAGAACAAAACTGAGCGATAACAAGAAAAGCAAGTGCGTCTAAACTTCTGATACGGTCCCTTTTCATATTTTCGCTAAAGATTGTTCCCTGCAGCGCCATACATGAATAGTTTTAGTAGTAATCATAATTTATCAAAGTATTCTAAACATACGATAAAAAGAAATCAATCGAAGATTCATCAGAGGGTGCGTTTTTGTTAAAATAATAGGGTGCGTCTAAACTTCTGATACGCACTGTATTTGTAGGAGAGACCGAAGCTAGTTGACTAACTTTCAACATATTTAATTTTTACCAATGAACCATTAGTATTTTGCTGATTTGTACACCAAAATTTTGCACATAGACTTGGGTATACAGATTTAATTTTGAAAATCGCTTTGATTGAATCTAGCTGTAGTTTTAATCAAATTTACGTTAGTCCGATGTTTTCTGATGGGGTTAGTTGACTTAGCAGTTACTTTTAAGTGTTTGAGAAAAAATTGGTAACAGATTGGTAGCAGATTCGTAGCACGAATTGACAAAATCTGTCTATAAATACAGTAAAGTCGCGTTTACTCTCCAACAGCCGTGTTCTGCACGGACAGTGATCGCATACCGACAATATTTTTTTATGACTGCGTCTACCGCGCCCAGAGTTCAAAAGAAATCCGAACGTAGAAAAGAACAGCATGTAAATACGGATCGCGCGACCGAAGCGTATCGGTGTGAACCACTACCGATCGAATTACAAATCTTCTTTATTTTTCATTATTTTTTTATGGGACTTTCATCAAATTATTTCTGACATTTTTCTGATTAAAATAAGAGCAAACACGATGTAATTTCGACTGTATTTAGTGGTTTAATCGACGATGAAAGTTTCTGTCGAAGAAAATTAATATGAAAATTCCCTATTCCGTACTGTCTTCGGTCGGTCGATATCAGCGGACACTGGCAAAACGAAGACCAAGACCGAAATAAAATGCTGCGTAGAGATTCGCGATAGCGTAGAGAGTCCGCATTGTTTGCAGATACGTTTATTTGCTCATTCTCGCACACCGTCGGAATAAAGCCGAGAGAGTGCGCGCGAGAGTCGGGGCTTTCGATGAAGCAGAAATCGCTGTCGCTTATCGCTGCTTATATTCCCTGTCTTCGTCTCATGGTCCAGTCTTTTTCCTCTGGCTCTCGTTCTTCGTGCTCGTATCCGAGTACGTCGACGATTCCCCCCCCCCCCCCCCCCCCATGCACGAACAATAAAACGCGAGAGATGAAAGGAGGCGCGGATTTGCGAAACGTCAAGCAGCGAAACGTTCCCATATGGTCGAGCATCAATGAATTTACGACGTGTTTCTGCGATCGCGAATTAATTTCCGAGCGTCGGATTCTTTGCGCGCCTGAATGTGAGAAAGAAAATCGAGTCGCCGAACGATTTACATGTGTATAACGAGAAAACATCGTCGGCTGATACGGGATTACTTTGTTGACGCTTCGCGTCCCCGTGCAGTGCGCGTGAAAACGTTTTTAAAATATTTCTGTTCATGGTATTTCACAGATAAATTCGTCGTGAATTAATGGAGCTCTCTCACAGGCGTACGCATATTTTCTGCGCGGTGTACAGGGTGTTTCAAAATTATACATGGTGAACCACGAATCGTGATCAGTAGAGATTACTCTGTTGTTAGCAATTCGTTTGAAAATGATTTAATCAGGTATAGCATGATTTCATTAAATAAAATAAATAAATAAAAAAGCAATTTTTGTGCAATCGACTGTCTATTTATCTCAGATATCCACCTAAATGAAACCTATCCACATTTTGCCCACAGCGAAATGTCTACCTAATTTAAATTGAAAGGTCCGCGTACTTAGTCAACGTTTATGGGACGAAGGTCAACAGCCTTTGCGTATTTTAAATTCGATGCTCGGGGTTTACGAAAATTTAATTAATTACGGTTCGTTTCAGTGTTTGATTGTTCGTTTGGAAGAGACTTAACGCGACTGCGTCAAAGCGACAACAACCTACAAATAGAATCGGATCTTCCTTTAAAATATCATGCTAATTGGCATTCTCTACGACTGAACTTCGTCAATTCGCAAGACGATTAAAATGAACTCCGTCCGTGGCGGCTCTTTTACCGGAGACAGCATTTCGCGAGAACCTGGTTCTAATTATTGTTGCTGAACGTACGAATAATTAAACGAAAGGCAGACTACATTTCCCTACAATTTGAAGTATTACAAGTTGTTCACTGGATATCGCCTTTCGGCATGTTCGTGAAGCCTATTTGACGGTGTATTTGGTTTAAGTCCCTTGCATCTGTAACGTACACAGTGGCGCTCAATAATATTCGGCCGCTTTAAAACAGACGATAGATCAGAAAGAAGGAAGAAGATCGGATAACGTAGGTCGTACTGTATCATTAAAGCGGAACAATATTTTCCGTTTTCGTTGATAGAACCTCGCACGACTTTCAACTAAAAATATCGTAAAATTGCAATTGGCGAGCTTATTTTCTACGTCAACAGAATTAGAGAGGTACAAATAAAATGGAAGTTTCGCGGAGATTTCTTCGGCTGTCTATGTGTTTAACCAGCCCGTTATCCGCGGCGAGGAGTCGCGGAAATTAATTGTATAATCTTATTGCGAAGGTAGGTAGTTAAAATCAACATGACAATCCTCAACACTTTATCTGGTACGGTCTGTATGATACAACATTTCAGATCTAATTGCGTTTTTATATTTGAGTGTCCGAAATTCTGAAATTCGTATTGCTTACGGGATAAGCTAATGCGTACTCGTATGTACTAATGTGCGTGTCGAAACTGGTAGGAAAGAAATTTCGCTGAACGAGCTTGCCGTTAATCAACTGGACTATCAGTGCCGCAACTAGTTTCGCGAATGTTTCAGAAGGCGTTACTTTCGAATTCCATAACTGGATTACCAAGCGACTCGTACTTCCCGCAAAGTCACGCTGCTCGATAAAACGATGCCCGTGCTCTCTAATAACGCTTAGAGGCGCGGAATTACCGAAATGTTGCTAGCAGACAATTTGAGCCGCGCCGTGCGCCGCGCGCCTCTAGAATTTCGTTATCGTCGCCGAGTGCCGGAGTAGTTCTATGGCAAAGGCACAAAGGCGTAAGAGCACAAAGTAAAATAAACTCCGCGAGGCGCCCTCGCGATTCCAGGCCTTACGTTCTGTTATCCGGATCGAGATCAAAGATCTATGGGAAAATGGCTAATGCTGTTCTGCCACTGCTACGATAACCCACCGATGTCGCTACGAACGTAAAATTAGTGTCTTATGACATTCCGATCGTATTCCAAATGGTTTCGCACCCGACATGCAAGAATTCTCTTGCCGGGATAAATAACTTACACACATTCGTGGTTTCTCGCGTAATGAACGCGACCATGGCATAGTTTCACTCGACGAATTTCAGGTAAATATTTATACATACTCATTTTGTCGCTGTCTATCGATAATCATGCTAAGTGGTTTTGTACTGCATTTTCTTATCCTCTTCTAAATTTTACTGCGATACAGTTACGCACATAATTTATCACACACGCTTTAAATCAGAATAACTTTTGTATAAACGGAGCAAACGACTTCAATTTCTCTGTAAGGCTAGAAGAATTAGTTTAGGAAATGGCGTCTAATAAATATGTTGAAAAAATGCATTTGTTCGGAATTGTGAGAAACAATAATGAAAACTGGGCCGATAAGGAAAATTTAAAACGCGTGTTTTGTAAACTCGTATAAATTATATACGTTCTGAAAATCTCATTGAAATTGGTTAATTTATTTACGAGTTACAAACGATCGGAGTGGTAAAAATGGTAGTGTAGGCAGAAAATTACGAAAAACACTTCATACCCTTGTTTTCCATGAGTGAGTTTAAAAATTACATTTTTAAATGTAATCAACAATCTCTGTCACACACGATCAAAGTGTCGTAAAATCTAAGTAAACACGATCCTGTTATAAAAATGTAAAAGTGTAGTTTTTTTATTTATTATGAATATCTTCATATTAAAAATGGAAATGTTGAATCAGCTAAAATGGCAGGTTTCAGCTTTCTTATTTTTCAGTCATGAAAATCATATAGGCACTGTTGTGATAAAATATTAAATCTAACCTATCCAGTCACGTATTGTGATGAAAATGTTGTATGATCCAAGTAAACACGATCCTGTTTTTGTGATGTCTACAGTAACACACACGAGAACCAGTAATTTTGAAAACTGGGAAATTCCAATGTCGGAAAAGTCGAGATCCATAAGTGCAATTTCTTCGGAAAGCTTCTCAGGAAGTTAATACGCAGCTTGATTACATGCGGAAAATGCATGGCGTTTTAATAAGTTCGTCTCCTTTAATATTTCGCCGGGAACGTGGCGTTTGTATCTTAGCAGGAAGAAGGCGAAGTCAACGATCCTGCAGCCTTTGACTGCGCCAAATTGCGAACCAAGGAAAAATCAAAGACCAGAAAAGCGAGCGTGCAACACGGCACCTGGTGCTCCGCATCTTCGACGTTCCAGCATCGAAACTCCCTCTGGCATTCCCTCTGTTCCCTATTCGCCGCATCTTCGACCCCGCGCCGCGCTCTTTTTAACGGGACAGAAATAATCTGTTCGCCATAGCGACAGCGGAACACACATTTCTCGTGCGACGTCGCCGCACCGCGCTGTATTGTTTTGTTGCTGAGACGCTGCTTTGGTACATTTCGAGGACAGAAAAGCAGAAGGGGAATATAATGCTTCTATTGAGAGTACGAGTCATTGTTGAGGATCGTCATGTTGATTTTAGCTACCTTCCTTCGCAATAAGATTATACAATTAATTTCCGCGACTTCTCGCCGCGACTAACGGGCTGACTAAATACATAGACAGTCGAAGAAATCTCCGCGAAACTTCCATTTTATTTTTACCTCTCTAATTCTGTTGACGTAGAAAATAAACTCGCCAATTGCAATTTTACGATATTTTTAGTTGAAAGCCGTGCGAGGTTCTATCAACGAAAACGGAAAATATTGTTCTGCTTTAACGATACAGTACGGCCTACGTTATCCGAACATTTGAACTCTTCAGTATCCGGTAAAAAAAATTAATTCGATATCTTCGTTAGATTCTGACAAAACAGCTTGCAACACTTTATCTGGTACACCCTGTAGAGACGTGTCTCATTTTCTGCATCATTTTCACAGATTGTACAAAACGAGGGCAAATTTATTGCAATATGCAATAAACGTATCCATTATGTTACTGTATTCATGAATACCATTTTTTTTAGGTAGTAAATACTTTATCGTTAACTTCGTTTAAGAGACGGGTTGAAATTGGATTAAATAACGCATAATACATAACGTACCGAAAGCATTCCTTTATCACTACTTTTCAAGAGTTCGGATAATCTGAGGACAAAATGTTTCGAATAAAAGTTGAACAGTGAGTACTTAAAGATGTACAAAATTCTATATTTAAAATTTCGACACAATGTAAAAATCATTTTTATTTTTTAAATGTTAAAATACATTTTTTATCTCATAACGTTATAGCTGGCGTCAATAAATAACGCTACGATATTTTATTCCTGTTTTTCGGCCAAATGCCCCACTGTGCGTCGCGTCGCATCACCGTGCGGTTACGTGAAGTGAGGTTAGTTTAGCACATCCTCGTGCACGTGTTCGTACATTAATACAGTATTCGAATTAATAAAAAGCGTGTGCGAGTGATTCGATAACTTCAGCGACTTGTCACGATTGTGTTGGTGAAACTTGTCACAGCCATTTCAGGTAAGTTTTTATTTTATATTTATTTTCAGTCATTGAAACATTACTCGCAAAAGGAAAATACAAAAATATTATTAGGTTGGAGGGAAAATTCTATCCTTGTCAGGGCATTTCGCGTTTTCGATGAAATTTTTAGTATGCATATAAGTTACCGAAATCTACAAAACGCATTTTTTAAATTATCATTACACGCTCAGATAAAAGAGCTGAAAAAAGATCATTTTTTAAATTCTGTAAGATTACTACCAATTGCAATTTAACAGAATTTTGGTTTTCTCATTCTCTAGCAAACTGGTCAGTCTAACATCTTAAAAAAATTCAAGTCCTTTGGATCAATTTTTAAGAAGTTATGCGATTTTTAAGAGTGTCCGTTTAATATTGTCCCCGACTGTATATCGATATCTTTAATTTTTTAAATTTTCCAACAATTTTGAATTTCATCTACTCAATTTTCATAAATGCATTAACATTCGCATTCTACTCGTGACGTACACATTTCACGTTCACTGAGATATTACCAGAAAACAAAGTACTACACCGTGTGAATGACTGTTGGTCCAAACTGTTAATAGAATGTGATCAGTTTGTTATACAAGTTTCAAGTAATTGTTGCTACAAGAATGACCAATTTACAAAGTTACATCGTTTTATGAGAGTCAAAATAACTGTGTAAACTAGACCGTATACAAAATTAAACGTGTTTTCCACATACTTTTGAGCGAAGGTGTATGTAGCTTTTGGGTGGAGAACACATAGACATACAAAAAATATAAACTACATGTTTCTTTTTATGAAACCCTGAACGATGAAGAACTTCTAATCACTTTAATCACAGAATAAATAGTGCAAGGGATTAACAGGCAAAGAAAAAGAAAAAGAATGGCATGATGTATTACCGAAATGGAGCCGATTACCCGTGCTTATCATGCTGGACCTTTTGTACAGTTTCGTGAATAATTTTGTTGGGAAGAACGGTTCGAACAATGGGCTTGTTCATGTTTGCTCCGTCGTCGAAACGGATCAGTCAAGCAGCGCTTTTATCAGCAAACAAAGTATTTTATAATGCGAAAGGAAGCGGCATATTGCTATTTCTTGGTTTAATCTCCGGTTCGCAGTTGGTGTACTGCACGGAAGGAGTACACAGACGATACCGGAACTCGTTCCAGCCCTTGTAGTCGCTATATTTTCCTTTAATAATACCGGTCCTCTCCCGGTGCTATAGAAATTTTCGATTGTCGATCGTAATGAAACGATCGCGCTGCAGTCAGCGGCAGCTTACTAGAATTAAAATAGCTTAGTATGTCGACAATAATACTAGAGACTGTCTTTACAATCGTTGCACAATAATTATTTTGTCATTTGTTGCAACCTCTTACTTACAAGCAGCGGTCACATCTGTGGGATCGTCGATTTTAATGAAATTTTCTGGACTGATTTCAGAGACAAAATCAGCGGACACGTGTCCGAGATTTTTGAGCACTGCTCGCTTCTTACGGAGATATTTAACATGCAGTCAGGGACAATATTAAGTGGAGACTCTTAAAAATCGTATAACTGTTTTCAAATTGGTCCAAAGGACTTTTTTCGGATGTTGGACCGACTAGTTTGCTAGAGGATGAGTAAACAAAATTTTTTCTGTAGATTGCAATTCGTAGGAATCATACAAAATTTTAAAAATAATGTTTCGTCAACTTTTTTATCTGAGCCTGTAGCAATTATTTAAGAAATGCGTTCTGTAGATTGCGGTAATTTATATGCATACTGAAAATTTCATCGAAATCGGTTAATGTTGCGATGAGCTAGAGACGTTTAAAGATGATCGCGTAAGGCCGAAATGCGGGATCTATCACTCTTTCTGGGACACCCTGTATAAATGTAATGCATAAAACCAGCACTCTAATAATAATAATAGCTCTAAAAATAATTTCTTTGTTGAGTCGGTGTCAATTGTATTAGGAAACTAAAACTAAATAATATAAAACCCAAGAGAATTGTTTATTCTGTCAACGGGGGGGGGGGGGGGTACAACCGAGCAGGGTTTTATTCTACATGTAAAAATAAGAAGAAAAAAAGGAATAACATTTTTTCCTTTCACGCCTCGTTTTTGAGAAAACCGATTTCGAAGATGCAGCAAATACACGTGCGATCGATAGGAATCGTCTGACGTGTCTGACCATGACCAACCAATTCTACTTCCTGCGTAAACTGAAGCACGTGAAAAACGAGGCATCAAACGAAAAAATGTTACTCCGTTTTTCGACTGCATTTTACCTGAAGAATCATCCCCTGCCCGATCATACCACCCGTACGACCACACCCTGTACAATTTAGAAAATAAGCGAGAGTATAATTTTGTTATTCTTTTGTGATTTCTTATTTCACAACGTAATACCTACACAGCGGACTTTATGCATTTATTGTAATTGTTATGTAGCAATTTTTATTTTCGATGAATATAAACAGCACGACCAAGTTTAAATATTATAAAATCACATAAGATTTACGCTAATATCTGGAAAATGAAATATTTAAACAATTTGTAGCATATAGAAAATCCATTGTGTATTGTAAAATAAATTGTAATCGCGTTTAGCCTATGAAAAGGAAAGATCAGTAGAACGTGGCTCCGCAACCTGCAGAAGTTTGGAACAATAAAAATCAAAGATTTGTGTTTTCGTTTCTCGCATAAAAGTTACGAGGAGGCGGTGTTGAATCGTCGAGCAAATGTACCGTGTGAAAATGTTTTATCGAAAACGCATTCGTGTTTTCTCGATAACGGTATTGAGCACTCTTTGAATCGTTCGGGCGTTTTGGAAAGTAACTGCGGAAATCAAGGGCTGGATAGGCGAATTGAATGTAGGGCGTTCAATAAGTTCGATCAAGCATTCGAAAGTTTCGACTGTGGAGAGCGCAAACAAATTCTGACATTAATTAGAAACACCGATAAATGGAATTCATCCAATTAACTTCCATTTCTTCCATTTATTCGATCAATCTTATTAAAATATTAAGTAATATAAATGGAAATTGATCGATGGAAGCCTTGTTGCGCGTTAAATTGTAGTGAACGATTTATAAATTGACAGGCACGATACTTCAATTTATGTATAACTTTCAGCAGTATTTTCTTGTTAGTTATGTAACGCGTATTATTTTTGTCATACCTGGAATATAGAAAAATTTGTTCGTTCATCACGAATTTCCTTGTAACGAAGGTGATGCGTATTTTATACGTTTATGAGAAAAATGAATAGGTTAGCTATAAAATTTATTTACACATTACAAGAATGTATTGCTATATTATTTTCGACTTTTGTAGATGACCAAAAAAGAAAAAATATTTTCATTTTATTTCGGTTTCTTAGAATCGATTTGGGCAATTTTTATTTTTCATAACGCGATTGGATGTGTAATCGTTAATATTCGTAATCGTTGATATCAACATTTCTTGTATTTTGTATATTTACGCAATGCATAAAGATCCACAGTCCAGTAATTATATTAAATGGTATTTATTTGTCGGGCTGAACTTCACCTCAGGAAACCAAGATTTTTTGACTTTTTAAAATTTAATCCTGTAGATTTTGACGGGAAAGTGCTGAAAATTTAAGATTTAATGTTAGGAATTCATTGTTCCAAAAGTTATGCGTGTATAAAGTTGAAGGATTTCTAGCGTTTTTGACATGTATGGTGCCGTCGTATTGGCCGTTAAATATTATCCAATGGGCGGAGACGTTGAAAATCGCTGAGCTTTACACGCGCATATCTTTTGAACCAGTGAATTCTTAACATTGAAACTTGGATTTTCGGCACTGTCTCGATAAAATCTACAAAATTAAATTAAAAAAGTCTAAAATTCTAGCCATTTATCAGAATATTTTCGTGTTAAATAGCAACAAATTGGAATCAAATAGAAATTTATTTTCTTTCTCAATATGTTTAATAGGTTGGAAATAATATAACATTACATCTACTCATTTTTGTCATAAACGCATAAAATCCGCTGTGTACCAATGAAAATCATTGTCACAGCAACGATCCCTCGTTTTACCGAAAATGATGTTCGGTCGGCGTCTAATTATCTTTGAATCAGATAATATCGCGCGCAAACGTAGCGACCGAGTTCATCGCGATTATCCCATATTTTACAGCCGGTTAACTTAATAATTCGGTGCATTAACAGAAGTTTTAAGTCGGGTTGGCGGAGCTCGGGTCGTCCAGCCTCTTCACAGAAAACTTTTCTACCATCTATACTATAAATCTAGGCTGTGCGAGCGGGCCTCCGATTTAATTGGTTGTCCTCGATTGGACAAGAATAAGCTATGCAAGTATATTATCGAGGTTAATAAAAGAGCTCGGCTTACCTTTCTTATGATTTTCGGGGCACGAACCCACTTCTTCTTTATAAAATCGGTTAAACTTGTGAATTATTCTCTTCCACGCTGTTTGCCGCGAACAATAGCGCCCACTTTCTTACTGAACGTTTAATTGCCCTAATTAATGCACAACTCAATATGAGCTTATCGGTTTCTATCGATCGTATTTGTTGTTAATAAAATTGTTAATGCTTTCGGCGCAAGGGTTCGATCATTTGTTACTTAATTTACAAAGCC